>CM053501.1:53145514-53622799 GCA_028627145.1 Eidolon dupreanum | reverse complement strand
GAAGTAAAAGCAAAAATAAATGAATGGGACTACATCAAACTAAAAAGCTTCTGCTCAGCAAAAGAAACCATCAACAAAGTAAAGAGACAACCATCTGAATGGGAAAATATATTTGCAAGCAACACCTGCGATAAGGGCCTAATATCCAAAATATACAAAGAACTCAGATGACTCAATAACAACAACAACAAAAAACAAACGATCCAATCAAAAAATGGTCAGAGGTCCTGAACAGACACTTCTCCCTAGAGGACATACAAATGGCCAACAAATATATGAAAAGATGCTCAACATTGCTAAGTATTAGGGAAAGGCAAATCAAAACCACAATGAGATACCATCTCACACCTGTTAGAATAGTTATAATCAACAGGACAAGTAATAAAAATGTTGAAGAGGATGCGGAGAAACAGGAGCCCTCATACACTGCTGGTGGGACTGCAAATTGTTACAGCCACTGTGGAAACAGTATGGAGGTTTCTCAAAAAACTAGGAATTGATCTACTATATGATCCAGCAATCTCTCTGCTGGGTATTTACCCCAAAGACTTGAAAACCCATATCCATAAAGATATTTGCACACCGATGTGCATAGCAGCATTATTCACAGTAGCCAGGACATGGAAGCAACCGAACTGTCCTATGGTAGATGATTGGCTAAAGAAGCTGTGGTACATACATACAATGGAATATTACTCAACCATAAGAAGAGATGAAATACTGCCATTTGTGACAACATGAATAGACCTTGAGATAATCATGCTAAGCCAAATAAGCCAGTTGTAAAAAGTTGAAAATCACATGATATCAGTTATATATGGCATATAAACCTGAGAGCAACAAATGAACAGGACAAACAAACAGAGACTCATGGACATGGACTATAGACTAGTGGTTACCAGAGGGTAGAGAATGGGGGAGGAGGGAAGAGGTAGATGGGGTAAAGAGGGTCAAATACAGAGAGATCGAGAGAGGGTGAAGTGGGTAAAGGGGTAGCTAAATATGTGGTAGCTAAAGGAAACTGGAGTTTGGGTGATAAACACACAATAGAATATACAGATGTCAAATTATAATGTACATCTGAAAATTATATAATTGTATTAACCAATGTTCCCCAATAAACTTAATTTAAAAAGAGAAAAACATAAAAGAAAACTGACTAATCCATAACAGTTCTGGAATGGTTAAATGCATAAGAAATTTTGTTATATCTTTACTGTAACAATTTAGAACTATTAGCTTTAAGAAGCAAAAGAGAGTTACTCAATAGCTTTTCTTGGTATTCTAAAAGAGCACTAATTCAGCATCATTAAAACTTTTTCATACTTTTTGAGATTTCTCCTTAATGTTACAATTCAATTTTAATTACCTGACCATACAAAATGGTTTTTGAAAAGCAAATCTTGCCTCTTAGTATATTGAAAATACTTGCTCTATTTAAATTCTTGCTTAGATTGTTCTCAGGAATTACATTATCAGTTAATACTTAATCTATATAATGACAGTTCTGTTGACATTCCAAGTCTTTCTGTTCAAGTTGCATACAAAGATACCAGCTAATCCAGGAGGATTCCTCCAGGGATAGTTTGGGAGAAAGCAAATCTTACATTAACCTAAGGAAAAAATCAAGTCTCCACCAAGAGAAGATTTCTAGGAGGAGTGAAATATAGGATAAAAAATAGCTTCAATAGCATCTGTTTATAATTGTACCTCTAACATTTTACCTAAGATGAAACGATAAACTGGCTTCCATGTCTATATTCACATGAACATAGTGTCTCGATCACCCAGCACAGTGCCTGACACACAAAGAAGCTCAACAAAGTTTTTCTGGAAAAAAATTATGTCAAATGACATTAGAAAAATCCAATGTCAAATGTTTGACATTATCCTCCATTTTATATTACCCCAACCTCAGCTTTCTTTTATTAAAGGAAGTCATCAGCAGTTGGCACTAGTTTAATTATTTTTTAGGAGAGATACAAAAACGTAAAATCTATGCTCACAAAACGTGAGCCAAAAAACATCTAACTGCCTAAGTATGGCCATTCTCAACTGCCCTCCATTTCCTTCTTAAGCGCTACTTAAATGTTCCCTTATTGCCAATTTCAGATATATGTCTTAAATAAGTAATAAGATAATTAGCCTTGAAGTATACATACTCAACAGGCCAACTATTAAAATAATACAAGACCTTGGGAAAAAAATAATGCATTGTAAAAAATATCATGAAAACCCAATGGAGAGTGAAATAAGCTGGCTAGAGGGCAAAACTGAGTCAGACTAGTTTGAACTGTGGTCTCCATGATTCTACTTCAGCATGGAAATATCTGGACGAAGCAGAGATTTTCATGGCAATCAGGAGATCTGGGATCCAGTTGAAATGTAAAACTAAGTAGCTATGGGAACCTGTGCATGTGATAGCCTCCAGTCTAAATTTTGTTTTCTTGCACACTGTAGACATTGAATAAATATTTTACCCAACTTTCCTCATCTGTAAAAATGATCATCTCAAAAATTTCTTCCAGGCCTAGCATGCAGTGATTCTAAGATTTTAGGTTTCACTGGCATAGAATCAGAGACTAATTAGAAGAGGGGAAAATATGAAGAAACTGCTGCTTTATGAAATTTATCACCAATCATCTCTAAACTCTAGATCCATCTCAGAATCAAAATGAAGACTTCTCATTTTCTCTAATGTTTAAATGTCCAGAATGTTATTTTGCACTGAAATTAAAATATTTTTAATTTTAAGACATCACATGGGTTTGGTTTCATATCTTTATTTGAGGTGGATCCTTACATGAGAAGTCCTGCCATCATCTAGAAATCAACAGGATAGATTGGGATAGATTGTTTCTTTAACCTCAGTTCTCTCACACCCAAGAGACATGTCTGGACCAGCGTCACTAAAGCAATCCGAACTGAGACCTTCGAGTAGTCCAGTTTGCTCAGCTGAACATGATTGACTGGGACTAGCCACCACTAGAACCATTTAAACCTGACCATTCAATAACAATTTCTTGTCCTCCTCCTTTGTGCCTTGGTACTATGCTAGGCAGTAAGGATTCAGAGGTAAACATGACATAACACTCCCCTCAAAGTTCACAGTTTAGCAGTTCGTACAAAGAAATGAATAGAGAAATACAACAATAAGATATACATGTGAGAGGCATCTAATAGTCTTCAGAGGCAAAAAGAGGCAACACCTAAAATCAGACCTAAAAAATAACTGGAATAGGATAATGTGATAAGACTTTAGGGAAGAGTGACCCATATGGTAGAACAGGAAATTCAATGTTGGTCACTATTGGTGTAGCAACAGACAATACAGTAGGGTTTCTATATCTAGGTGTGGTCTTCCATCCACCTACAGAGTCCCACCTGGGGTTGCTGCTAAATATGCAGATTTCTAGAATCCAGCCCAGCCTAACTGAATCTGAATTTCTTGGGAATGTGGTCCAGAGTTCCAAATTATAAAAGTTGAAGTGATTTTGATAAAATTTGAGGATTGAGAATCTCTGCAATAGCTAGCAGCTCCTTCATGCAGGTGGCTGCCAATATCCAGGAGCTGAAGATGACAACAAGTCTGTACAGGAAGACAATCAGCAACAGAGAGCCTTGAGTGGGTTCCCAGTCACCAGGTTAGCATTTTGAAACAGATTTGAGTTATCCAAGAAAAGAAATTGTGATCCTGGACAAATTATCAAGCTAGGATTCTACCACAGAAGAAAATGTCTGTATTTGGAGACCAGAGCTGGAAGATAGAGCAGGACCAAGTTACAAGAATAATGAAAAAATTAAATAATAACTAGATCTTGAGGTCAGAGATAAACTGGCAGCATAGGTGATCTCATGTGGAGAGCCAGAATGTTGGTCCAGGTCTGTATCTAGAAATTGGTTGGACTCTGATGATGAAATAAAACAGTTTCTGAGGCCGATAAGTCAGGCAGGCCCATATATCCTGGGAATAGATGATATGATGTGGTATGCTAGGTTATGTTATAACTTAGTATTCTAATAAAGTCAGTGAATCCCTTTTGCCCTATTATCATTCTCAGTGCTTGTAAATTTACAGCTCTCGATATTTCAATATTTATCTCCTTTATAATTAAGTAGAATCTGTTCATATTCCTAACCAGACCTAAATCTCAAATTGAGGTGTTCTCCAGCAGGATTAGAGACTCGCCTCTTTGATATTTGAGATCAACATAAGTTCGTGATTGTACTTTGAAATCACAATCAATGCTGGCCTTTCTAGTGCAAAATAATCGGATCCTTTAATCAAAGCATTTTTCTGACTTAATCTTCATTTAGAGGGTAATTAATTTCACTTATTGTTCCTAAATGATTAACTGCTTCTGCAGGTCATAGAATCAGTTAAAGAAACTATGAGCAATACCAAGCAAAAAGCACTGCTGTGTACTGTTATATTAAATGAATCCAACCTGGTGTTCATGCTTTTGTCACTCTAGCCTGGTTGACATTCAGCCACTTTCAATACTCATGGAGTTCTAATCAAAATGCGTACAAAATGTCTTCGACTAGCTTTTTTTAAATCAGAAAACGAAGAGTAATATATCATATGGGGTCTGGAATCAGGAAGATCTGATTTAATCTCACCTTGCATTAACTTGCATGAACCTGGACAAGTTATTTCTCATCCAGATCCTTATCTGTAAAATGGAGGTATTAATATTACCTAGCTCTTTAGCTCATAGAACTATGAGCTAACCCAGCCTACAGGTACCAACCACAAAAATCACCTGTGTTTTATAGGGATGTGTCTCCCCTTGACAATGTGAAGTGCCTCACAGGTTTCCACTGGGAACTCCCAAGGGAATGATACCTTTATTCATCATCAAGTGCAATCTACTACAGTGTGGCTTTCATCACGTTCTTCCTCTCCTGCTCTGTGTCTTAAGTTATGTCCAAAGTCCATGGCTTGCAGAGACCACTGGTAAGAATACTCATGTTTGAGCCTACAATTTTGCCTTCTGATATTCTCAAAAACCCAATGCGCTGAAGTCCAAATGATGTCACACTCCATCACCTGGAGTAGGGTGACTGGGTACCAGCCATTCATACTTTCTTATGAAAACAGTTTTTCAGTTAGTTTGTGGAGCTCCACTTTCATACAGTTCAAAAAGGGGTATATGCGCTGAGCCAAGAAAACTATAATCTGAAAGAAACTGTAGACTTTTCTTCATCTCCATTCCCCTTCCAAGCTCTTTTCACCAACTCCTCCCAAATCAACATGCAATAAACCCTTCTAACAGTGATTAGTGGAAGACAGTATAGTTCAGTAGTTGAAAGCAAGAGATCTGAGTCAGACGACTTCGGTTTAAGGGGGAAATGACAGTGACTCTGTGCCTCAGTTGTTTTTTTTTTTTTTTTTTGCTTTTTTTTTTTCAGCAATAACACTGATATGATAATAAAACCTAATTCATAAAGAAATTTTGGGAGACTAGAGGAGATGAAAAATTTGAAACACTTAGTATGGTTCCCAGCACACAGCATTGGCTCACTAAATGGTGGTAAAGAACATTAACTATTACTCCATTTCTGGTAGCCACGTGTTATGGACTACACGTTTGTATCCCCCCAAAATTAACATTTGAAATCTAATCCTCAATGTGTTGGTATTTAGAAGTGGGGCCTTTAGAAGATAATCAGGTCATGAGGGTGGAGCCCTCATGAATTAAATTAGTGCCCTTATAAGAAGCCTGAAAGCTAGCTTGCTCTCTTTCCACTAAAAGTCAGCAGTCTGCAACCTGGAAGAAGGTTCTTGCTAGAACCCAACCATACTGACACCCCATTCTTGAACTTCCCAGTCTCTAGAACTATGAGAAATAAATGTGTATTGTTTAAGTCACCCAGTCTGTGGTAGTTTGTTATAGAAATCCAAATTGACTGAGACACTATAGTTTAAGACAAAACTAATGTTTCTTCCACAATCTAACAGAATCATGACTGTTTCTATCCCTATAGCTTTTGTTTTCCTTTTAATGATTTTTACGGGGTCATTAGCTATTGGGCTTAAAAATCCTTAAACTGAGAGAAGAAGATATGGAACTTTGTTTTTCGAAACCAACAACCAATTACATACTATGTAGGGTTGAAACATCAGATTTACAAAAAAATTCATTCTTCATTTTATACAAATTTGCCGCCTAAACAGATTAGTTGAAGACTATGCCATACTGATTTAATTAGTTTTATAATCATTGTGCCCCTGAACTATTCCCTTATTGAAAAAGTGAATCACAAATGTACTCACATAAATATATATTAAAGCAGCTCAATCCATAGTAATAACATGTGCATATCACCTAATAATATAAAATGCTATTTCACATTTGTAACTTAATTTAATCCTCACAACAACCATGTAAGGAAAGTATACTTGACATTGTTTCTCTGTTATTGATAAGGAAACCAAAGCTCAGAAAGGGTAGGTAAATTGTACAAGTCACACAGCTGATAATAGTGAAACCAGCATTTCAATATAAGACTTTTCAAATCATATACCAATGCTTGTTTACTGTGATGCTGTTGGTTAAAATTATTTGCTTAGATTACTTCTGCTGTGTATGAATTTTGGTATGCCAATTCATTACCCTCCAATTCTGCTCAATTCACTTACTAAACATTTAAAAAGAATTCATCCTACCATGTGTCACAATACAATGCCAAGTATCATCAGGATTCCTTATCCTTCTCTGACCTCTTTTGAGTTCCCGCCTGGGAAAAATTATGGACAAAAAGAATCCAGAAAGCAGTTTGGGAAAAAGTCAGTAACCATGAATCGCCATCACTGGGCTCACCTAAGACTGGCATCACTGGGTTTTCTGAGGTGCTTAGGGACCTGTGAGAAAACAAGAATGAGAACTAAGACAGAACTTCACAGATTGTACTTCCTCCTTCTCCTATGCCTTACTAGACCAATGGGTCCCGACTCTATTTGCATTTTAGAAATACTTGAGCTTTCCAAACATCCCAAAGCCTGAGTCCCACATAGGCCAATTAAATCAGAATCTCTGGAAGAGAGGCCAGGATATGAGTACTAGTTTATGAAAGCTTACAGGTGCTTTCAGTGTGCAGTTAGGATTTCAGAACCAGCACACTGGGGCAACCACCACATCTCAAGGGTAAGGAGAAGGGTAAAACTGCCTGGTCCAGTGGAAAAACTGGAATCTGGGCCAAGAGATACCCAGATTCAGATTCTTCCTATCATCTCTGGCAGCAAGAATAATACAGGAAACTCCCATGTCACTCAGGTTAATCTCTCCATTCCTTTATGTGGCCTGAGGTGTTTCTAGACAATAAAGATTACCCTATTCCCAATTTTTATTGTACTTTCTGTGATTATGGTGTTAATGTTGTTAGGGCTTTTGGGGTTTGTTGGGTGGACTAGTTTCAACACTAGAAAGAAAAGAAAGGAAATCATTCAAAATTCATCCTTCAGAAAAGAATCTGGGAATATAAAATGTAACAATTTCATCCCTACATTTTTTATCCTTTTTCTACTCTCTGAAATTCCTTTTAGACCTGGAGTATTTGTGAGTTCAAATCAAACACCAGTCTTAATTATAGATATCGAATGTTAAAGAAATCTATATAACAAGAAAAATAAACTCATATATGAGAAAATAAACTCACATATGAGAAAAATCCTAACTTTGCTCTTGATTTATATGACTAAATATATTTCTCAAAGGAAATCATTCTTTATGTTTGCAGGATATTTCAGATGAAGATGTATGTGGTCTTTTTGCCACTGTGCTGAACTTGTCCCATCTGCCCTGATAAAAATACAAGTTATAGATTCAAGACTCTCCATAGGAATTCTATAACTCTGTATCAACAGACAAAGAAATCATTCTTGAAATACATCTGATGATATGATAGACTGGTAAAGTCAAATCTCTCCAGAAGCAAAAATTAACTATGATTACTTGATGTAAGACATCACTCAAACCAATCAAATGTTATTTTGGGAAATCATAAATTTATATCCAGCGTCAGTTTGTCACTCATTAAGTTCTTATAAGAATGATTAGGAAATTATCTTAATAAGTAAACGTTAGTCTTAACCTCTTCTTAGTTTGATGGTTTAAAAATATAAGTTTATATCAACCAATTGAGTCATGCTAAAAATCTGAGCCTGTTTGGAGAGTTATTTATTCCAGTATTAATAAACTTTATCCAGTATTGATGAGGAAATTCTTGCAATGGTCTATTCTGAAACAAATCTACCTACCACATGTTAGCAAAGCTTACAAAATATGGCTTTATAATTAATATTATTTATTGGGCACCTACTATGTTCCAGGCACTGTGTGAGGTGCTAAGAATATATGAAAGTCTCATTATCTAAAAGTGTTCCCATATGCAAAAACTCCAGGAGCAGACTGCATTCTTGTCAAGGTGTTGTTTTAGTGACTGACATGAATCACCACCTCCTGCAGTCATCTATGACAGCAGGCAAAGCTGCTTAACAGGGAGTTACTGATCCTGCAGCTGTATTTTGCTTGTCGCTCCTTTGAAAGATGCTTACTTTGAAGATCTCGATCAAGAGAAGAAGCACAATGTAACAACCTATAAATTGACAAAGAGAGAGGTTTTAGAGCCACAAATAAATCATTTTGTCAGTAACTCAGAGTGATTACAGAGGAAGTAAACATAGTGAAGAAAATACAAAAGAGATTCCATTCCATTTCATTGAAAGATAGACATTATTAGAACTGTTTAATGTGGTACCTTAAGGATCCTGGAGAGGCTCCCTTGATTAGATTTTCCTTTGGACAAGGGGTGAAAGGGAAACTCATCATTTCTATTCTTGCTATAGTACTTTAAAATATGTGAGATCATGCAGTATCTGTCTTTCTTTTTCTGGCTTATTTCACTTAGATTAATGTTCTCCAGGTTCATTCATATTGTCGCAAATGGCAGGATTTCCTTCTTTATTAAGGATAAATAATACTCTTGTGTATATGTATGTGTGTGTGTGTGTATCATAAATGTCCACTGACAGATGATGAACAGATAGAGAAAATGTATGTATATATGCATACACATATATACATACACATACATACATACATGCATACACATATATACATACATACTTGCACACATGTCAGTTTCATGTGAGATCTGAGAAGATCTTAATTATGATATCTTGTTCTTAGTAACTATGGTTAATTATACAATAGCTGGTAGAAAATTCTACTAATTAAGTGTTAGTTATAAACTTGAAAATCACTAAAGCTAGGTATAATGATTTTAAAATATGGCCTCAAATTCTTTAACATTTCTCACATTGGAAGCAGCGGGTCTACCTCCCTCCACTTGAATCTGGGCAAGCTTGTGACCGCTTTAACTAACAGAGTACAGGCTTCCTATCTGAGGTTAGAATAGGTCATGCCCTTTCCATCTCATTCTCTGGGGAGGCTCACTCTGGAGTAAGCCAAGCACAATATAAAAAGTTTGACCACACCGAGACCTCCACAGTGAAAATGACATGTTAAAGTGCTCTAATTAGCAGTCCCAGGTAAGCTCTCATATGTTGACCAGCATTGACTGCCAGCCATCTTGGATGTCCAGACAAGAAAAGCCTTCAGATGGCCAGAGCCTTGGCTGGCATCTAACTATAAGTGCAGGAGAAATCACAAGTGAAAACTGTCCAATTAAGCCCATCCTGAATTTCTTACTCACAAAAGTAAGAGTAAGATCAAATAGTTGTTGTGTCTAAGTTTGGAGTCAATTTATTACAAAGCAATAGAAATTCATACACCAGGAAATGTAAAACTTGAGTTTCTTATCTCATGCCACTTTACTTGCACTGTTCTGACTCTATTTTCCACATGGTAAGAGAATGATTCATCTAAAATGTGGTCAAATGTAAACACTGGCTTTGATTTACATAACAGTATAGAAAAAGATTTAAACTAGGAGGTATCGTTGACTTTGGTCTCCTGGAAACACAGCCCACAGAGGCCGTGGCTCATCAGAAGCTCTGTTAGAACAGGAGTGGTCACACCGCGGGCCTTCGAACCAATCAGGCCTGCCACCCATTTCATATAAAAATAAAATACAAATGGCTCACAACACCTAAGGTATTTACTATCTTGCCCTTTACTAAAAAAGTCTGCCAATTCCTGAGTTAGCGAATGGCAAAATTGAAACGGGAATATAAGTCTTCTGATTCATATACAAGTATTCTTTTTTCATGTGTTGCCTGACAAGAAGACAATTTTTCATTAACATATGCATATTTTAACAAGCCTATTTCATAATTCTATAAGTTTAATTTACATCATTACTTCTTAAATTTTATAAGGGTTGTTTCCTTTTTGGATTTTTTGGGCAGGGGGAGTTGTTCATTTTTTGTTTTGCTTTTGATTTTGCTTTCAAAAAGAAGGGTTTTAGACACAGGAGGGTAAATATATATCATTTATTTTTCTGTAATATCACCAGTAAAGGAAAAGAGAAGAATATCAACGCCTTAGATTAGGGGTTGGCAAACTTTTTCTCTAGGACCAAAATATTTTTGACTTTACAAATCATACAATGTGCGTCACAACTATTCAGCTCTGCTGTTTAACTCAAAAGCAGACATAGACGAGGCATAAATAAATGAGCTTGGCAGTGTCCAACAAGATTTTATTTACAAAAACAAGTTGTGGACCAAAGTTAGTCTGTGGTCCTAGTTTGCCAGCCCCTTGTCTCAGATGATTTGGAGACTCACACACATGTAAGAATGTATGCTGCTGCATATAATAAGATTGAAGTTACAAATTCTACACAGAAAATAGGGGAATGCCAAACATGAGGTTTATGTAATAACAGTATTTTGCCTGTATACTACATATTTTTCCTCTATACTCTGAAATAATACTTAATATCCAGGTTGAGAATAATACTAAATTAGAGTTGAATTAGTATTACTGAAAGACCTCATAGTTAAAATTCAGTCATTATTATTAAACCTTAAAAAGTCTTACCTTTTTACAGTTGATTTATTTCTCCAAGAAATAAAAGAAAGTCATTCTAGATTTCAATAGCCCCACCAAAAGCTACCTCCCAGCTATAGAATCCTAAAACAGAGTCTTTTTTTATTCTGTTGCCAAACTTTCCTAACACAGTATTCTCAGACTGTGTTATCACATTCCCTAAAGTTCTCCTAATATCAAAAAAAAAAAGTCTTATTTTTATCAGTTAGTAGAGGACATTCCACTTTCAGAGAGAGAGGATTTCTAATCCCCTCTATAGGGCTTTATCCTATCATCAATTTCTTGGACATGCTGTCACCTATATAAAGGACCAACACCACCTAAATGCTAACCACTCAGGGGTAAAGTGGATAGGGTGAGGGAGACAGTGACCCTGTCCCTACTGCACATAGTTGAAGGTGATATTAAGAAGTAGACTTTTGGAAACAAAGTATGATTTATTTTTCAACTTAAAATAAATGTCTACTTAACAAAAAATAAAATGAATTTTTTTCCAGTGCTACAAGCAAATAAGTAGATTTTCAGCGATTCAAAATAAAAAAAAAAGAGTAACTCCTTTGTGTTTAAGACATATGTAGATTTCAGAAATTTTAAAAATGCACTGATAAAGTAACTAATAATTAGAAATATATAGAAATGTTGATTACATAAATATAGAAATGTGTGAATATATAGTAATAATTATAAAAAGCAAAATATAAACATTATAATATTACTTTGAACAATTTCCATCTAAAGAATAGAAAATTTTGAAGGATTTGCTTTGTAAGCTTTGAAAGTTATCCACATGTAAAAAATTCAAAATTGCTGTAAAGTGTAAAAATTATCTCTTTTTTTCCATCTAAAGGTAAGTCAGAATTGCTGTGCAAATTTTCTTCAAAGTTTTTGAAATGGAATTTTCAAGAAAGAAAAATCTCTGAAACTACATAATAAAAACTTCAGGGAAGCCCTTCTCAGTTCCTACATCTATAGAGCACAGGCAAAACAAACCATACTCATCCATGTGTGCGCACACACACACACACACACACACTACAGTGTATGTTTATTAACTGAGTCAACAAAATTTTTGAGTGCCATGTACATTAATTTGTACGTGATGTACATGTATGAACACATATATACAGTAGACCCTTGAAAAACATGGCTTTGAATTGCGCGGGTCCATCTATATGCAGATTTTTTCAATAAATACTTGTACTATTTCCAATCGGCATTTGGGAGTCCACAGATGCAGAGGGCTAACTGTATAAATTGACCTAGGCCATTTTACATGGGGGACTTGAGTACCCATGGATACTAGTATTTGTGGATACTGAGGGACAACTAAGTTTTGGGGGAGTCAAAAGTTATGTGGAGATTATGGACTGCACTCCTAATCCTCATGTTGTTCAAGGGTCAACTGTATTATCTGAAGATGACTTTGAGTGTATGCCATATCTGTGAGAGCAATGTTAAGAGAAAGGCCTAAGGGCAAAAAGGACATATACATGCAAGATGACATCCAACTCCCTAAGGGCACCAGAAATTATCCTCTGGAGCAGGTTATACATATAAATGCCATATATCTTGATGTTAAAGATTACAATGGTCATGGAGGTAAGAACAGAATGATCTCAAAGGTATCCTTCTGGAGGGCAGAAAATGGCATTGGTGGGCAAAGATGGAGAGATCCATGCTCTTGAGAGAGGACATGGAGGTAATGAGAGAAAAAATAAGCTATGTTACATCTCTGATTAAGAGTAATGACTAAAATGAAGACTTCTTCTCTATACCTTTCAATTCAACATTTCAAAGTGAAATTAATTATTCTAAAATACTTCCAAAGTTGCATGAAAGTCTGCTTAAATTTGTGGTTGTTTGGACTGCACTTAGCAATGCAACCAAACTACTGTTTTCATTTCTAAAGTAAGAGAAAGTTGGGGCTGACCATTCACTTTTCTCCTTAATCTCTGGCAAACTGACATTTCAACTATTTTTTTATATTCATGAAACAAGGCACCAAAACAGTGTACTAGACATGAGATGCTGCTCATATGGGAAACAATTCACATCAGTACTAGAAATAAGGAATGCTCTTGTCATACTGGCACAGCCATCCTCAAATCTCACAGGCCATTACATTTTGTTTGAGTTATTAGGTGGCTACAACCATCATAAGAATACAACTGAGGAAAATGCAACATGGCAGAATACTAAGAAATAATTTCTGCAGGGATAAAAACAACTTAGTCATTACAAAAGTCAGACCCTAGATTTCCAAACTAACAGAAATCCAGTTTTTAATTCTGATTTAGAAATATGACGTACATATATCAGAAGTATATCATTTCATAAGAGAAGTAGGAAAAAATTCTTTGCCCTAGGAATCAAGATGAAAGAGTTTATTTTTTACAGTGACAAGAATGACACATGATAGAAAGTAAGGAATGAAAAGAAAACCAGAACATTTCCTTCATTGCAGCCCCCAGGGAGACAAATATTCCCCTTGATGAGAGGAAATGGCCCTCTGTAAAAAAAAAAAAAAATGTGGGGGGAGTCCACTGTGAAGCTGAAGGACCAAGCAGATCTGACTACTTAAGAGCCATATACTTCCTGAGGGACCGAGCACTGAAAAGAAGGGAATTTGGTCAGTCTAGAAGAGCATCCAACAGAGCACACAGGCTTGGAAGCAACTGCTTTAAAACTCTTAGCTCCAAGCTTCCCTGGAGCATCTGACTTCAAACATCGGGAGTTCTATATCCTGTCTTTTAGAAATAGTGCCTGGGCATCATTCCCACCTAAATCAGCCCAAGACCTCATTGCAGATGGTCAGATAAGACTACTCTTTGGGTGCTAAAGTTGTTCAGGGCATGCCACCCCAAAATATGCCTCTGTTGATTATTTTGGGCTGAAGTACCTGAAAAACAACAAATACCAAGAGAGGCTGTCTCTGAACTTCCTTTATCTACTTACAGACATATCCTTCAAAAGGAATTCAGTTGTCATAAATCCCCTCACAGGGAATTTCATCAACCAGGGAAGATTGACTCATCACAGGAGCAAAGACCAGAAGTCCAAACCACACCTAGACAAACTGTCACAAATTATCATACCTCCCATCTATTTTTCCAACGGTCCATTCATCTTTCCAAAAAATCGTTTGTTACCTCCTATGTAGTTTGCATTGCCCCTCCCTTTCCTCTATTAAGATGGTATATAAGCTCTCAAATCTCATAATTTGGGGAGAGGGGGTTAATTTACTTTTTTGTTTTCCTGTGGTACCCCTTGCACATAATATTAAAAGTTAATAAATTTGTATAGATTTTCTCTTATTAATCTGCCTATTGTCCATTTATTTTGCAGACCCAACTATCAAACTCAGGAGAGCAGAGAGTAAGTCTTTCCTTCCCTACAGTCTCCTCCCAGTAGCACCTCGTTTCACCAGGCTGCAGGTTGCCCAATACAGCTGTGTCAGAAGGAAATTTTAAAAGAGGAAGAAAATGCCTTTAATATTTTGAGCAGGATGATAACTTCTTGATATGTTATACTGGAATCATACATTTGTTAAATAGTAAGCATCTCGATATCATATTAATTTTAAGAATATTTTGCCAGAAAATAATAATAATCATGGCATATAGGGATTTGTTCCAGAATGTGAATCTTTTATCAGCAACAAAGGTACCTGTGTCTACAACTCTCCTGGGTCTACATAGAGTGAGCTGCCAGTTCTCCATGACTCAGTTGCCATGGCCCAGGCAGCTATGACATTCCATGCTCTGCTTAACAAAAAATAAAATAAAATTTTTTCTAGTGCTACAAAAAAGGGGGGATTTTCTAGAGATTCAAAAAGAAAAAGAACATTTCCTTTGTGCCTAAGATACATGTAGATTTCAGAAATTTTTCAAATGTACTGATAAAGTAAGCAACTAGACAATTAGAAATTTGTAGAAATGTTGTTCTTCCCTGTTCTTGCAGACTTGGTGACTCCATGTGGTGTGCTGCTGTCGGGCTCAGTAAGTGCTGGGAGTTTGGCCCTCACCTCCACCAAGCCCAGTCCTGATAAAAACAGCAACCCTGCTCAGTCACCACACCTGGTCCACAGCCAACTGCACTGAAACTTCCTGGCACCACACCCAACATGGCTAACAAGGACCTTTGTTTCTAGCACATTTGATCATCAAAATAGCTTTGCATTTTCCCCTGGAGAAATGCAATTCTTTCTCTTTTTCAACTAGTTTGATGTGTGGTAATCAGAGGGAGGCATAGATTTTGAACTTAAGCTTTATGTTGTGACTAAATAGCCTACATTGAAGAGCTGGGCTGTTCCTCAGAACTACTGTAAAACACACCACAATTTTTTGTTGTTTCAGAAACCCACAGTGCAATCTGCAATGCATTATAAATTCTGAGCAGAGAATCTTATCTATATTTTCTTGTGCATTCCAAAAGCCCCCAAAATACTGATCAGAGACAGTGCTCACATTCCAAGACTAGTGCCACAGTTTGCTGCAAGTTGAGGGAGAAAATATTGAAAGTTACAGATGTTTGGGTTCCCTAGTCTTGTTATTTTCAAGATTTCATCAACAATGCAAAGTTTTAAATTAGAAATGTACTGTAGTTCTATTGTTCCCTATGGAAATGTCTAACTAAAACCAGAGTATAAGAATTCATTTTCAAACAAAAATTCTAACTTTGGTTTTAAGAGGGGAAAAAAATATATCCTCTTAGAAAGGAAGAAAATATAGTTTGATGAGCCCCCCTCCAGTTGGCACCACAGTGGGAAGGATTCAATGGGTGGTAACTGTTCTCTCTTGCTTTTGCAGACTTGGTGACTCCATGGGGTGTGCTCCCCAGGCTCCTGCTGTCCAAAAGGGAAGCCGTAGGGGATGCTCACAACCCCGCAACAGAGAGAATGTTTTGTGGGTCTGGTCCCACCATGCTCAGAATAGCTCCACATGAGGTATCCTGACTTACTTCAAAGACAGGATAGCTTCAGAAGCCCCTCCAGAAGGCTTGCCTGCATCAACTCTGCCATCCACACTGCACATCCCCTGCTAGGTTTTGCATGCCCAGGAAAGAAAGTTATTAGCTCTCTCCTGGACTCAAAGGGAAGAGTGAGCAGAGTCTATTGTTTGCTCTCAAATCTGCATCCCTGGTGGCTGTCAGTTCACTATTATCCTATTTCAAAGGGACAGCAACACAGGGCTTAAATTATACAGGGGTTTTGGGGATGAGGATGAACCATCAAATCAAAGTGGTAAAGCAGAGCTAGTTTTATTTGAATGTAAATTTATAAGAAAAAGTCAATATTTATTATTGTTGTTGTTGTTGTTATTGTGTTGTTCTTCCTAAAATCCTTTTTTCTTTTTATCCCAACTTTTCCATGAACTCACTCCTGAATACTATAGATACATAGGATGATCCCTCTGTTCTCTAAACTCAAAAATACATAGTATCTGCTGCCAACTAAGCACTTTATTATATACCCACCTGTGCTAGTCTCTGTATTATATTTTTAATACTGACTTCCCAAATTGATTTTGAGTGTCTCAAGGGCAGACAGAATGTCTTACACTTACTCTCAGAACCTATCACGGGGATAGCGGGAATGGGGATCCAAGAGAACCATTTGGCATAAGCCCAATATAAAACAAGACTCCAATTTACATTTTTGATGATATCTATCTCTAATGAGATTATACCTAGACTTTCATAGATATACTGGCAAGAGTTTTAAAAAGAAGCATTTTACCCAACAACTTTAAGTTCATTCCTGTTTTGGCATTACTTTATTTTTTAATATCCTTGGAGCCTCAAAAAGAAAAGTGGCTCAGTTTACCTCAGATTTTCTGTAGTGGCTGGAACCATGTTACAAATAGTATGCTCAGAAAATATTCCCTAATGGTCAACAGACCTTCTGTAGGTAGGAGGAAGAAATGTGAAACTGGCATGGCACTTGGATATGACCCAACCAGAAGTCAGAGACCCCAGGCAACTAAGAAGACTCTAGGTAGACTGGCTAGAGCCCACTTCCAAAGTGATTGTGTTTTCAGGGACCTCCCTTCTTCTGTGGAGAGCAAAACATTTGTATCAAAGAAAGGGGATGCCCTCTTCTTTTAATAATGAGGTAACCTCTAAGAACTTAAAGCTAATGCAATTCTTTTAGACTCAATCTAGTAAAATCCAGAGACAGTGGTTATGTTTAACCATCTGTGAGATAAAAGCATACAGGAAACTGTCATACATAGCCAAAGGGATCTAAAAAACCCAGAACTCCAATCAAAGGAAGTAACCTCAGGAAAGCAGAACTAGAATATGATTGAAGTCTTCAAAATCTCATACACTCTTTGGAGAAAAATAGTGTGAATCAAAATATGTGAATAGAAAAGGAAAACACAAATTAATTGTGAGTTCATTGTGTACATTTATTTTGTGAAGACTCCAGGGCAGCAGGTAATCTTGTGACACCTTCAAACTGTCCTTGTCTCCCATGCACCTCTTTCTGCCCCATTCTTGTATTTAGATGATGTGTTAAACATTAGTCCTGTTCACCAAATTTTTCTGGCTCTCTACCTTCCAGAACTTTGTAGAATGGCATTTTCTCATTCTTCTTTGCAGGTAGGCATGTCCTTATAACTTGTTTTGGCCAATGAAATGTGAGTGATATAAGAGCCAGTGAACAATTCATCACATCTCCACTGTCCTGCCTTTCCCATTACAGGTCATGAGAGTCCAGAGATAGAACCTCCCTCTGTCTCAGGCCTAAGTGAGAATTAGCAGCACTCCCCAGCTGACCAGTGGGGGAAGAATAAGCCTTTATTATTTTAAGCCACCTAAGTCTTGGCATTGTTTCTTACTATAGTATAATCTACTCTGTTCTAATTGATAGGAGCAGAAAAGAGCTCACAATGTTTAATCCCTTGTCCCCCAAACTAAAGTACTTTTGGAGTTACACTGTTACATGCCAAGGGACTGTAGAAGCCACAGGATAAGAGGGGCCCATTTATCACAGCAGCCACTGGACTGATTAATTTTAAATGTTATTTTTATACTTGAAAGTTGCCAAGAGAGTAAATCTTAAATGTTCTTACCACAAAAAAGAAATGGTAACTATATGACTGGATGGATTTGTTAAATAATATTATGGTATTTTGCAAAATATAAGTGTATCAAATCAATGCATTGTATACCTTAAACTTAAAAACATTCAATAATGCTGGAAAAAATAAAGTGTGTCTCTTGAGGAAAGAAGTAAAATATTTTTATAAAGACAAACATACACAGGTGAGTGTACAACGTCATAAATTTTTAAGATAAAACAGAAATCATCTAAGAATTTTGGAAGCACAAGTTTAGAGGATGAAATAAGGAATTAGAGCAGAAAAGAGACCTTTGAGAGGAATAGTCTCAATGAACAGAAGAGGAAACTATGGTACATAGACTCTACAAGACCTATCCAGTGTCCCCAGCTCCTGAATGCAATTCAGGTTGGCTGATTCTAATTCCAGTACTCTTTCCGCCACACCTTGATGTGCAGGATAATAATTTTCCTAGGTTTCTCAACAACACAAGGAAGAAAAGATATCCTCATATAAGAAGGAAGCTGTCTCTGCGGTTCACTTGCGAGTGATTCCTCAGGTTGGTGGCAGTGAGGTGATTGACTCTACTATCAAACCTTGTTCATAAAGATATGTATATTCTATTTCTTTTTCCTTCCCAACTCCTTATCTTGCTTAGGTGGAAAGATTAAAAAAAAAAATAGACAAAAATGTGCCTCCAAAATGTTTCAGCTTTTGACCTTTGTAATCTAGTCAATTGTCTCCACTGTGGAATCATTAAATAATTAGCTATTGAAAGAAGGTTCCCCAAGATAAACAACCTCTTTTGCAACAAGGCAGGGTTTGAATAAATACCTCTTGTAGTCAGTTTAGTGACAGATCATTTTTAAAGCATTATCTTAGTTAAAGATTGGAAGTAATATTTATATTTTCTTTTTTAAGTTGGAACTTAGTTGTTTGGGTTTTTTTTTCAGACTTTTTTGGAATTTTATGAACCCAAATTTTCAAATGGAAGAATTCAAAGCACATAAAAAGCAAACCAGATTTTTTTAAAGGAAATAAAGGATTAAAAATCATAACCCACCATTATTCCCAGCCTTTCAGAGTTAATAATACATATTTAAGATAACTTGATCTAAAACTCTAGAAGCAACCCAGCCAACATTCATTTTATCTATAAAATCAGCATATGACAATTTAAGGTCAAGAGCTTATAAAAGTCAATATTCAAGTTCTATTCCTTGTAAGTGGGGCCAATTTTTACCACAGACATTATTGAACACTTGGCATTGTGAAATGATCTGAGCCATGATCCACAATGTCTATGAACATTAACTTGAATTGCTCACTTATTTTTTTTTAAGCATATCACTCACAAATGAGGTATTTCTTTTGCTTTTGTGCAAGTGCCTGTCCATTTTTAGAGAGCAAAGCCTTAACAAATCAATTTTTGTTTCCCTGTTGTCTTCTCAGTATAACAAAATTTTTCTGTTACACTGTTTAGATAAAACTTGTTTTTAAAACAGTGAGTACCCCCCGCCCCTGTTAGATTTTAGTTATTCTATTGTCATCGTAACTGCAGAAGGAAAGTTTGTAAGAAATTTCCAAAAGCTCCCAAGCTAAATACCACAGGAAGGTCCAAATTTGTACCTGACTCCTATTTACCAAAATCTTCTCTGTCAGGGCCACCTCCCTAGCAGCTTCCCCCACTAATGTCATTTTCAAGCTGTCATTAATACTATTTTAACACATGCACACACCTAATATCTGTGTTGCAAAAACTCTTCTCTCTGCTCAACCTTCAAAGCCTAATTCAAGTTCCAAAGCCTCCTGGAGCACTTTCCATAATAAATTTACCCTCAACAATAATCCAAGCCTTCAAATTCTGATAGCAGTTACTGTGCTTGCCATTCTTTTGGATGTTTAGTCTTATTTTGCTTTGCAGCATCATGTAATTGCTTCATTGTATATGTCTTGGTTCCTTCACTTGATAAAAAGATCATGGAGAGGAGACAATATCTGATGTAAATCTACAAATGAAATGCATCAGGAAAAGCCTACATAGCATATAAGATCTTTTGTATCTTGCCTAATTCTTAGATCATCCACTTTCAGAAATGTTCCAGGTCTAATCTACAAAGACTCAAGGAAGCAGACAAAGCATCACCTCTACCCAATTACCACAATAGCCACCCTAAAAACTGTTTGCTCTTTAGTGTCAAACTAAAATAAAGGCCAAAACTCAGATAACCCCAGTGAGCCACTCTAGCAAATGAACTGCTTCACCAGCAAAGCTGAAACATCAGCCAAGTCCAAGTGGTGGGAATTTTACAAAGGGGCAGACAGTAGTAATGTGTCATAATCAGAGGAAATCAACGCCCAGCCACTTTCAGCTGCAGACTCTGCCCTCATTCCCTCCAGGTATAATCTGCCTCCAAAAATAGCATGCATCACAAAAATGGCCATAGAGAATAGGCATCCCTCACATATCCACCAGATATGATAGTGAAAAGACATATACCTAATGTCATATAAGCAAGGTTCTCACTACAAATAAAAGTAAAAATAAAAGTAGATTTCTATTACTTTTGAAAGATAATGTATAATCCTATACATATCTTAATATTTGGCTGTCGAGTGAGTTTAGTAGAGAGTGAGGGATTCTCAGTATTTTTATTGCATTAGTTGATAATACTATATAGATGATAAATCAGTTCATTTTTTTCTCAGCATAATAGAGGTAAACCACTACACATACACGTGCACATGTGTGCACACACACACACAAACACACACAATTCTTCCTTGCAGTTTACTTTTTTGATTAACATTACAGTTAATGTGTAGTACAGGTAGTTATCCAGACAGAAGCAAAAATGCTATTTTAAAGGTTTCCTTCAGTTTGTGCCCATTGTTTTAGGGCAGCAATTCTCAACAGGTATGATTCTGCCTCCCAGGGAACATTTGGCAATGTCTGGAGACATTTTGGGTTATTATGACTGGGATGGTGGTACTACTGGCACATTGCTAGACATCCTACAATGCACACTCTCCCACAACAAAGAATTATTAAATTCAATGTCAATAGTGTCAACTATAAGAAACCCTGTTCTAGGGGCAAAAGCAAACATAATTTTAGGGAAAGAGTGCTTCGTGTTTGGGGAAAATTACTTTCATAGTCTTTTGTTTTATGCAAAAGAAAAGCCAAAATCTTATTCTGAACTAGGGAATTTCAGACTCTGAGGCTAAATGATGGCTTTGCAACAGCATCACTGTGGAAACCAGCATGGTGTTAACTCCCACTTAAATTCATTGACTAGGGTGAGAAATGAGGATGGAGGCAAGAACAAATGACCCAGATTTCCAGGAATGATTTGAAGGGGATTCCTTTGTAAAGGAAATAAAATGAACTCCAACAATGTCACAGTAGGTAATGTCACTGGGCTAAGAAGACCCAGTCAGAAGGATGTTCCCAATAATGTGCATGGCAGATGGCATCTAGAATTGGTGAGATTTGAACCAGTGTTAAGTTTTCCTTTTTCACACTGTCCTTCTCTTTTAATATCCCCCAAGCCTTCAAAAAAAACTTTTGTAAAACACCACGTCCTAGTATCTGTTGTGTTTAGGGCATAAAGATTACCCAGCTTACATTTGCCAGTGCCCTTTCCAAACTTGAAATGGCTCCATTAGAGACACATCATTACCCACTCTAGAACTTCTAAGAGAAAATTGAATCGAATAAATTATTAGCAGTTTCATAATAAACTTCAAATCATCTTCCATACATTTTCCTCAAACTGCCAGTGTAATTTATATATTAAACATTTAAATAGTACCATCCTTCCTTGTCAAATCTCCCTCATGAGAGATTAAGCAAAGAGGAGATCATTATATTCCAAGAGAGTTTAAGTTAAGAAAGGCCTCCAGGCAGACCACTAGCTAGAAGACTTCTCTCAAAGGCCTGCCAGCTCTGTGATTCTATGATTTCAGGTGAGGAATCTAATAGCACATTGAGAAACTATCCCCACAACAGGAAAGGAAGTCAGTGGAAAAGTCAGCCATTAGGAATGCCTTGCTTTTTGGGCTATTTCCTAAAATATAAAATATATTTTTGAATCACAGAGAATCATGTTGTCCTTTTATTCAGAACTTCTTTTGGAAGAAGTGGTCATTAGAAGACAGTATGTGTTTGCATTTCTAAACACTCCAAAAACAGAATACAGAAGGACGAGTGAGTCATAAAAGAGAATGATAAGATTTTTGCTTTGGTCCTGGACAGATTTTCAAGCATGACCAGCAATTATGTTTCCAGTAATAGTGTGGACCAAAGTTCATTTCTCCCTGTATCTTACGCAGTGAATTCACACCTGTCAGCCCAAAAGAGAAGAAATATTGACACAGTGACTTCAGACAGTTACTCAAGTTGGCCTAAGACACTGGGGATATCAGAAATGTCCCTTAGTATATTCTTCACTCAAATCCATATGACTTTTAGTTGCTTTGACATTAAAATTACTGTACACATTGTTCCCAGCTTCTTCTGTTTGCCCAATGTAGAACACAGAAATGTTATTAATTTCATAGTGTGCGTGTGTGTGTGCACGCGCGCGCACTCACATGGACACACACACACACACACACACACACACACACACACACAAATTCAACTTGTCGACAGCTTTGGCAAAGTAAAATACAAATGATAATTAGAAACATGTGTCCCCAGCAAAAAAAGGCACAGTAACTAAAAGGTCATCTTTTTCCAAATGACCTAATTAGAAAAGCCTGGAGTGCTGGCTACAGTATAATGGTTTTACACAGCTTTTAACTCAGACTTCCTGTTTTAAAACAGTGCAATTTACTGCTCCTGTAGCAAATGCGAATTGTCACTTAATGCCAACAGAATTAGGCCTCACAACACCACCTGCCTCCAGCAATCTCCTCATTGTTAGACCCATCGGCTGAGGATAGCTGATTTACCACCCCAGAATGACCATTTAGAACTTAGTGCCAGGATTGCTGCCAAGCGGAGAACAAGGATTTCATGTAGAAGAAAGCTCACGAGGTACTTTACATTAATGCCCATTGAAATATGCATGAATAGACCAAAGGAAAAAGCAGTTGTTCTGAATCAGACTATCAGTGAATGCTTCTTAGATTCTTTTTTTCTGGTGTTAGAGCTAAGATTTTGATGCTGAATAATTTTAATTGCCCAGAGACAACAGACATAGACTAGCCAAAACTGCCAAATGGTAGAAACTCAAACAAGCACCCAAATAGAATTGTCATTTTAAAAAGATGCCTCTGTAAATTCGTATTTAATCTCTCTCATATTTATTCAATATGTTGCGATGTTTCATTAAGTATTCATTTTGTTTGTCTGTTTTATTGCCTCAGTTCTCCCATTTGAAACACCTAACTAATGCTATGAGGAAACTATTTATTTATCCAAGACTCTGAAGAATTTACAATGAACTAACAGCAATGAGTACCCAGCTACCAACTATGTTTCCCAGCCTCTCCAGTAGCTAAGTGTGGTCATATGACTAAATGTAGGCCTATCAAAGGTGAATGGGAAGGATTTCTACTGAATAACCTTTGTATAGAAAATTTGCATTGAATTCACTTTGTCCCCCATCACTGGCTTTGAAATGGTGACAACTAGAGTAACCTTGGGTGACATAGCTACAATGACAGCCCTGTACCTTTCATCTATGTACTTTTCCATGAGAGAAAAATAAACTTCTATCACTCTTAAAATACTTAAACAGATTAAGTTCACTTTGTTATAGCAGCTTAGCCTGTACCTCAACTGATACAAAGTGAGCATCAAGAAGTTGCATACACTCATTGTGCCTTGATTTTGTGTACATCTTTTGATTTGTTCAGTTCATTAATAAACCAAAGAGAAAGTAACCTTAGGCTAATCCTCATTCTTTTCAATTCTTGAATCTACGCCAGTTTTTATAGTCAAACTTAGCTCCGAGATCTGTCCTGTAAAATGAGGAAGGTGAAGATTGTTGTAGTTTCAAATTCTATTATCTAACTTTCTATACTGTACTATGACTTGAAATAGAACAGGTCTAAATTATTTTGGAGAGGGACTAATAAGATAAATATAGGTAACATTCTCAAACTAGAAAGGATATTCAAGGATTCTGTGCAACAAAAAGGCCTGACAAATATTCACTACATTCACTCACTCCCTTCCCCTTCCCAATTTCACTATCTTTGCCAGTATTGCTGTTATTTTACCAAATAAGCAAGGCTTCTACTATCAGTCATGTGTGTGAATCTTTTTTCTCCTTCATTTCCTGAATCTTATCAATCAACAAAGTTTATGAAATTGGTTTCCAACTTTAAACACCCTACCAAAAGAACAGAAATTTTATAAATAAATGAAAATAGTTATACCAGAAGATGTCCTAGTGATATTTCAGAACACTGTGAAAAAATGGAGATTCTAAAATTTTCCTGCAAGAGGAAATATCCAGTTCTCTCATACAGAAATTTGAATTTAGAATGCCACTTCTTATCTATAGCCATGCTACCCTGAACAAGCCTGATCCTGTCTGATTTCAGAAGCTAAGTAAGGTTGGGCCTGGTTAATACTTAGATGGGAGACCACCAAGGAATACCAGGTGTTGTAGACATTAAAAAATAAAAAAAAAAAAAAATAAGGGATTATAAGATGACAAGTTTCTTGCAATATGTGAGGTCAACCAAGGGTTGCCTTGCCTAAAAAAAAAAAAAAGATAGAATGCCACTTCTCAACAAATATTGAGGGAAGGAAAGAAGCAGTGCTTTCATTTTTCTGATGGGAAATAATTTTTAACATTTATTTTTGTAGAATTTAGCCAAACTATCAATAAAATATCTAAGTATAAAGACAGTATCAGACATGCAAGAACATACAATTGTCCTCTCACATACTTGTTCTCGGGAAGTTATTTGAGAATGTACTCCAGTAAAAGAAGGGAGTAAAGTAAAATACAGGAGTCAAAAAGTAAACCCAGAAAGAAAAAGTTGATTCAAACCAGAAAGGTATTAGAGGAAGTTCTAAGTTTACTACTTTACAGCAGGCTTTGTGATTACCATCCCACATAGGAACAAAAAGATGAAGATTGAGTAATAAAGACACTTTTAAAACATTTTAACAACTTGAAAAAAATGCCTGATATGGTAAAAGTTTTGAAAAATAAGAAAGCCATGGTGAAAAAAAAAAAAGAGACATTTAAGACCAGAAAAAAAAATATGCAGAAAATAAAATGGGAAAAGTGACTTACTTAGATCTGGAGAGAACAATATTCAAATATTCATAATAATGAAAACTAAACTAAATAATCTAATGAAAACTATTTAATCAAATCAGATTAAATATATTACTATATAAAGAAGACAAGGGAAATGAGTGTTAGGGGACTACATCCTACGTTCAGGGCAGGGAGTAGTTTCTAAGATTGCTCATCACAAAATAGCAACACAGAAAGTTAAATAGCTAAAAGGGTTAAGAATTTTTTCCTCTAGGGAATAGACTAGGGGTTTAGTGAGAAAGGGAGAGTTAAGTTTTTTTATTAGTCTTTCTATTTACTTTTATAACAAATGGGTGTTAATTTTGTATTTTAAGATTTTGTTTTTGTTTTTGTTTTCAGTCGAGGGTTCAGGAGGGTGAATAGGATTTGGCAGAACCGAGGGTGTAAGAGAGTATATCAAAATCACCTAGGGGAACTGAAGAAGCAAAAGCACAATGTTTGTCTTAGGCCGGTGAAAATATCATCCAAGGATAACTTTAAAAAAACATACATATTTCTGGGCAATATCTCAAACCCAACTTTCTGGGTAATAGTTCTGAAAATGTGGTCCCCAGATTAGCAGCATCATGGTCACCTGGGAACTTGTTAAAAAGTATATTCTTGGGTCCCACTTAATAATACTAAATTAGTCTGGGCCCTCGGGGTGATTCTGATGCTTGGCAAGACTAAGAACTATGGTGTACTGGTTCTAGTCGAGGCTTTGGAGACAGACTAACTACATGGCCTTGAGCAATTTACTTAGTCATAAGAATGCATGACACATTAAACATAATTCCTTTCAGCACATTTAACATCCTGTGAAGGCAGGCTCCTCCTTTTCTTACTATTTTCTCTACCACCTGATCTTAAGCTATATGCTTCACTTCCATCATGAGCTGCAAAGGCCATCTTTTTGAGGACGAACGTGGAGTTCATTACTTAGAGTGTCAGGGGCCACACTTGGACTTTCAGGCAGACATTCCAGCACTGTAGCTTCACAGCTTTCCTTTCTCTTTGTGTTCTTTCTTCATCCAGCTCCTTGCAACTTCCACTATTCTGTCCTCACCCACGTTAACTCCAGGCCTCTGAGCTCTGTTCCTTTTTATACCCAAAATGCCCTTGTCCTCATGTCTCTCAAAAGTCTCATTTCACTTTTGGGTCAAAATTCAAATGACAGTTATCTCCTTTTTTAAATCTTCTGATAGTCACAACCAAAACAAGAGTATTCCTAAGTAATCTCAGAAGACTTCTGCATTTCTATTTTAGTACTTAATATGTGTATGTTTTAATGCAGCTCATGGTATACCTTCTACCATATTTATGAAACTTTAAAGAGCAGACATCAGATTTTGTTCATTTGGTCATGTCCCTCTACAATACCTTACACATAAGCTTTTGTTCTTGTTAACTGAATTGAATTGACTTCTCTTGCTCAGAAATTTTCACTAACACTCGTGTCTATGCCATCAAGTCTAACATCAGAATCCTGCCATCTTTGTGGCTTCACAGTGCCCACTCAATTTTATTTCCTACTTGATCCCAACACAAATACACCAGCACAGTTTTATTGGTGATTCTCAGCACCAACTGTACATTAAAATCCCCTAGAGAGCTTTTAAGAAATACCATGGCCAAAGATCCTCCATCAAAGATTTTTAAAATTAGTCAAGGGTCAGGCCGAGGCATCTATTTTTAATAAGCACCCTAAATGTGTAACCATGGTGGAGAAATGTTGAGCTAGTGTATTGCCTCACTTTTTCTTGATAGCAATTCATTCACCTTTAGTAATATTTTCATGTTCTACCAATCTATTTTGGTAACTTTCAGATACCTCTGTATTTGTACAGGATTCAGGTAAACGTCTTACATCCTTTAGTAAGTCTTCCCACACTATCCCTACCTACTCTAATCTTTTATAGTCTCGCATTTTATTGACCTACCATTTCAATTTTATGTGTTAGTGCTTGACTTTCCATTACAAACACCTGCAGAACAGAAAGTCTGACAAATATGCCACACTTTCGATTATCTCTTTGATTTGATAATATTTTATGATAAACATTTCATGCAAAATAAATAAAAATAATAAAAACTATATATGTAAGTATATTCTGATTATATTTACATAACATAGTGTTAAGAGCCCAAACTCCAGTCAAGCATACCCAAATTTGAATCTTAGCTCCTGCACTGGGTAGTTGTGTGACCTGTGGGCAGGTTACCTCACCTAAGTCTCGGTTTTCTAAAATGTAAAAAGTGAGTAATAGCAGTACATACCTCATTAAACTGTTGTGAAGATTAAATGAAATAAGGTATTAATAAAAAATAAAAATAAAAAATAAATTTAAAATATATATATATATGTAAAATGCTTAGCACATATTAGGCAATCAGTTCATAAATATAATTGTTATTTGAGTAGAAATTTCATACCTACTTTCTTTTAAATCAGCACTTTTCAAGCAAAGCACCTATGTTTTAAATCTTTTCTTCAGAAATAAAGACAAGTGATCTTTTATGTTTTCTTGCCATATCTAACCAGATTATTTTCCCATACTGAAGCTTAACATTGTTATTATTATGTTAGAATGTTCATTACATAGCATGCTCTGAGTAATTTCAATGCTCATGGATATATCATTGTATTATGTGCAGTTGCCTACAATTTACAGATTTTAATTTAGTTACTAAATAGTAGGGAATTCTGATTAAGAAGTCGCCAGAGGGGAGAAACTGAATTGAAGGGGAGTGAAATCAGTACCATGGGCCATTTAGCTGAATTAAACCCAGCTTCCATGGGATGGTATAGCGAATGATTAGAATGCTACATCTCCGGTTACTACAAACATTGAGTTGATTACCAACCAATCTACATCTCTACATTTTCACCCTCACCACCCATGACTTCAGAGTATTTCTATAATGAAACTCTACAGGGAGAAAAACTGTTTGAGTGTTTTTCCTTTACTTTGTGCAATCGCACTCAGCTATCTAACATATATTAAAGTTGCTGCCAAATGATACCACTGAGAAAGACAGAAAAAAAGACAGAATGAAGCAAAGGAGTGAGAGAGGGAAGGAGGCAGAAGAAAAAGATCACAAAGCACAAATCATGAGACTCTAAAAATCAATAAAAATGTATTATAAAATAATACAGAAATATGTTTAGATTTATTTATTTTGCTCTGAACCCTATTCTTCAAGATGCTTTAGTTTTGCTATTTAGAAAGTGCAAAGAGATTTCTACAACAGAAGTATTTCAGTTTTATTAAAGATTATTTTTAAATGAGTACTGAGCAATATATAGAAAAATCCATGTTCTCTTTGGTTCATGTGATTCAGCCATATCTGTTAAAAGCTCAATAAACTGTTATTGCTTCATATTATTGAACAGTTGCAAGTGTGAAAACAAAAATATAACAGCTTCACATTTCCCCCAGACTTCTCTCTTATCTCCTTCTAGAGCTTTATTTTTTTTCCTTCACTGTTTATCAGAAGACACATTCACATTCTTTAAACAGTTTTCAAATCAAAGCACAAGTTTTCATCAATAGTATATAGGCTTCTACTGTGTTTAACAATTTTTTAAAAGCTGTTCTGACAGGTTCAGATTTTCACTGTTCCATTTCATGTACTTTGTACAACTGATGAAACTTTAGATGCAAAAGTAGTATAATATACATAAACTCTTCCTTTTTCCATCTAAGTACACATTGAAATGGTTGGCTTATTGCCTAAGAATCAATTGCCAGAATTTTTTTTTTAATTTTAAGAACCTCATCTTTGAATTAAAAAATTGCAAATATTTTTCTCTTCTAAATTCTTAGTTTTTGCTTAGAAAATTTAAGTCAAAAACAGAAGTAGTAGCGTCTGTTGTTTCTGCCTAATAATTAGTAGAGGCAGCGGGGTTACAGAGGTTAACACAAGGAAATCATTTGTTTCTGCCTACACAAAGGAATAAGAAAATACTTTCAGTGTAAACATCTTGAGATCTTGAGGTATATTGTGAAGAGTTAAACTGTGGGTCTTGTGTAAATTCACTTGTTTGTCTGACAAACAAGAGCATGTTTCAAAGGTTATGCCTGGAAGCTTATACCAGGCAGAGACCCTCCTGCCCTATTTTTTTGTGTGGGTTTGGGACACTGGGGTGATGATAACATGTATTATAAATGAAGTGCAGAAATTAGAAAGAGAAAAACATTCTTTTCTCCAGTTACACAAATTTGTTATTGTGGCTCCCCCAAAGGCCAAAATACCTCAACTACTATAAAGTTAACAAAATCCTGTTCCAGTTTTGTGAACTGTCAGGGCAGAATAGAAGATCTTCTTTATTTAAAAACTTATTTTACAATCAAAATAACCCCATCAGGCTTTCAGCACTTGGTGGCAGTGTTTTGATTTTAGAGAAGGAATAGACAAATTAAGATTATTTGGGGACCCACTCACTACAAAGTGACCAGTTAGTTTTATCGAACCCACATTAGTGCTAGTATAGCAACACCTACTGGTATGTTTATGAAGTAAAGTTGACACCAACATGGCCAGAAATCAGTTCTTCCATCTTGATGAGAAAAATTACAACCTGGTTTTTTACCTGTGATGTCTACTCATAAAAACGACTGTTTCTAAATGAGAGAATGTGAAGAAAAACTATTGTTGTCAAAGAAAAAATAACTATGTTTAGAGTGCCACTAAGGCAATTGCTATACTCCTCTGAAAATTAAAACTGCTGTTCAGCTTGCTTCTAAAAATTATGTCATGTGGTTCATGGTTGAGACTGATCTTCCCCTTCTTCCTCCTCCTCCTTCTTCATACATTCTTTAAAGGGAGTCACAGTTACAGGAAGCCATTCACAAGAGTTCTGAATGGATTGAAGTAAGCTGAGAGGCATCATGTTTATTTTTACCACAGATATGAAGTCTAGTCACCAAACAATGAATAATACAGCATGTAATGTTAGAGTCTGCCAGCTCTACCGACTCCTAAACAACATCTTAACTTAAGGAGACATTCAAGAACAATAAGGACCACAAAAAATAGAACACAGGGAGTATAACTATCAAAAGGAAAATACACCCAGATTGCTACTAATCCTGAAGTTCTGTAGATGCCAGTTTCACCAATATTTAGAAAAGCCATTGCTCCTATTTAGTTAAACTCCACTGTAATAATTCCTTGAAAAAAACAGCCCCAGAAAAGTAAACAAGAAACCACGTGCTGCCAGTTAATAAGTTGGAAGCAGGCTGACTGATTGGCTGCCCCTCTGTTTTCTCAAGAAAGGCAACATGAAGTCTTCATTCATTGACAAGCAGTCCAATGAAGGAATTCGGGGGGTAGGGAATATAGACTCTGTACTAATTTGTGGAAAACCAAGGCCTGAGCGAAAGTAAAGAGGATCCAACAGAGACAAGTTGGTCATTCTCCAAAATTCCTTTTCCTCCTAGATAAGGTAGTAATTTTTACTTACAGTTTTCAAGAACCATGTAAGTTGAGTGTTTGCTATTCCTACTCTGTGCAATCTCACATTTCACTAAGTTGGCCTACATACCAGTTATATTTATTATATAATCCTTATAGCAAAATTTAAAGGGTCTCATTCAGTTTAAAGCTACTGAGATTGATGAACTCTTGGGGAACATTAGGGAATTTTGTGTTTCCAAAACACAGAAATATGTGAGTTTTGTATATAGCTAGAATAAGTCTAGATCTTTATCACCTGATTCCTGGCTTCTTGGAGCTACCTCCTAATTGCTCTCTCTAAATACTAGTCTTACTTTCTGAACATTCCTATGAGATTTTATTTGTCTAAAAAACCTTCACCATGTCATGTTCCTTCTCAGAAACCTAAGTTGCCCATCTTGCCAAAGAATGTTTCAACTTTACAGCTTAATGTTTTGTTTTCCAGAAATGGGCCCCAACCTTCTTTTCAACCAGTTTTCACTAGCCATTTAATATAAACCTTCCTCTCCTGTTCAGCTAACCAGCAGGTTAATCAACATCTGTCTCTCATGCACACATTCATTACCATTGCCTCCATGTCTTAAGTAGTAGTGTTTGTTTGCCTCCTCCTTTCTCTGTTATCACGTCTACCCTTCACTCACTCCTGCATCAGTGCTTTCACCATTCCCTCGATCAAAACCTTTTAGAAACCTCTATATAATCCACAATCGTTTTTCCAGCCCCACATGAAGAATTCCTCTGATTTGCTTACTAAGTTTCTACTGTTTCAGTCACATACTATTTTATATAATGTAACTTTTCGTGAGTATGTGTTCCTTCTTCTTAATGTGGCAATGAATTCTTCTAGAATACTGATGAAACACATTTTTGCATAGCCTCCATAATTCTAAACACAGAATACAAATCGAAAGGTGAAGAAAGGGAAGAAAGTAAGAAGCTTCAAAAATTACTAGAACTGTACCTTTAAATGGTACAATATATTACCTAGAATGAAAAATAACTCATATTTTAAGTACTTTCACATGCATTTTCTTATTGAGTAATGTATTAGTATCTCAAAAATAGAACCAAGAAATTCAGGAGTCTCTCAGTTTCCACAGAAGAAGAAAATAGAAAGGACAGTGGATTCAGAATATGGGGTACCTATGACACCTTTTCACGGAGTCAGTAACCCTTACTTATTCAAGGAAAATCCATCACCAGATATTGTTATGGTATATTTTCTGTAACTTGAAGTCACTATACTTTTCTTTCATTTTTTAAAAATGTGGCTATATGTATAAATTATTACATTAGTTATATATATAGCATATATATGTATAAATATAAATTATTGCATTTTTAAGTGGTTATTTTGTAATTCAGACCTCTGTAGTTTTTTCTCACTGGATATTCCTTTTTCAATTTTTAAAATAATTCATTATTTGGACTTTTGTATTTACCTATTAGGAACACATCTTGGAAAAAAAACAGGGGAATCCCTTTTTAAACTGCTTTAAAGGTTCTTGAAATCATATATGTAAAAACATGCTCTGGAACATGAGTCACTCTACAAAATCCATTTATTTTTATTATGACTACAGTTATTATGAAATATTCTTAAAAGGTAAATTTTCCTCATAATAAAATGTACTTGTTATCTCAGCAATTAAACCATTTTATACGAAACCTTCTTTTAAATAATATTGAAGGTCCTATGCATTCCTGTGGTTTGTTTTTCCTACAATGACATCAAATTGCTGTTATATTGAAGTCAAATATTATGATAAACTGGGCCTCTGATGAACTTGCTTTTGGATGTTCTTTCAATGTAGAATTTCTTTCCAGTCATCAGTTTGAAACTAGAATCACTCAAGGTTCTCAGAAGGCAGAAGATAATAACTAATCTTCAGAGCCCTAGAGATCACCGGGCAATCTGTCCTCCCCACAAACGTTATCGGTAAGGGAACTCTAAGAGGGAGTTGAAAGGAAACAGGAGAGGTGGATAAGAGGAGAAAACACTGTATTCATACCATGTAATTTCCATATAAACTACTACATGAACCAAAGTAATATACCTAAAAGCTAAACAGTCAGTACAAACTATGTTAAAATAATTGGCATTGAGGAAGATAAGTAAGCTACTGCCTATTGATCTGAATCCTTTTGCCCTTTAAATCTCACTTGACACTACACAATGGTATTTCCCTTCGTGACCCCAGTGTCTTGATCTGAAAACCTAAGCAGTCATTTCTCACTGAGGGGGAGAGAATAGTTTTGTTAACATCTGTTTTTTAGGCTCTTTTATTTTTAAGTTTTTGTTGAAACCTCCTTGATCTGCCTACCAGGGAATTGAAGCACATACCATGTGCCTGTCGCCTAAATCTTTTTTCTCTTTATTTGTCCTACAAAATATTGATTTAGATTTTGGCCTATCCACATTGCTTTAAACTTTTAAACACTGGCTCTTATAGCCAGAGGAAACACTTTGCTAAAGCTAAAATGATCACCCAAGAGAACTTACTGGGGAAACACATAGACCAAAATTAGCCATTGGCTCTGAATGTACAGCTCCCATTGAAACCAGTGGAAGCTGAACTCAGGATTTGAAGACACATTTTCCTTTACATTCAATAAAAAGGCTTTTTTAAAGGGTTGGGCTTACTCGAGTTTCTGTTAAAGAAGCTGAATTAGCTCTTTGTTCTATTATAAAGAGAGGCAGCATTGCTTCTCCGAGTTGTCTTCTAAGAGTTCTTTTGATATCTGACAAAATTGCAAAGACGCCCTTTTTTGTTTCTATATATTGATTGTTTAATATTGCAAAGGGCCAGGCATTATACCAAGCACTTTTCGTCTTCTATAGTTCCTACAACATTTTACTATAATATTTCCTAATTCTTTAAGACCAAAATAACAATAAAAACAGAGTAATGCTTAGAATCAAGGTAGGGGGAAGGGGAAATGATGGTAGAAACCTAGCAGTGTAATTCTCTGATGATAGAAAAATTTTAAGTTCTGACTTTACCAACTGACACTGCCAAAAGGTCTTTTATTATGCTGTGAACACTGACACTGAGGAAGTTCAGATTGCCAAATGCCTTACCCTGTAGCCAATTTTACTACTGAAATGCCAGTATGAATTAACTGGCACAAACTGACTCTAAAAGTCTGCGGCTCCATACATTCTGAAAGATGCAAATGGAATGATGGTGCTGACCACAGAAAACCTCTCCCTCCACCAGCATGTGAGTCCTCCCACAGCATGAATCAGCAACACAGCACTTCTCTAGGGCTCATATGGATGCTATCAAAAAGAGATCGGGTTACTAATTTACTCAAGAGAGTCTTGTCCTGTTTTCCTCATCTGACCACAAATATAGAATATAAGTAAGGGCAACATCCATATCTCACTTATTTTTGCATCTCCTGTCTCTGACATAATTTTTATATAGATGCAATTAACTAATGTTTATTGAATTTGAATAAATGATGAATGAGAGACACCAGATGACACAAGATACCTTATAAAAATAAGAAAATAAGAAAAATAAACCTTGAAAGACCTCGAGATAAGTTGATCCAGTTCTCTACTTATAAAGTAAGACTACACTTACACCATAGGCACAATCTAAGTGATAAAGCAATTTGGGGAGCGCAGAGATGGGAACTTGACCTAGCCTAAGAGGGTCAAAGAAGGTTTCTTGGAAGGCTTGAGTCTTGAACTGACTTTTTAAAATTATAAGGGGGTGTGTATAGGTGTGTATAAGAACTCCAAGCAAAGACAACATTCAAGCTAGAGATATAAATCTGTGTAACAAACATAGTCAAGCTATGAAGAAGAGTTAAACTGCAGAGGTTGGCAGAGCTCAGACCATCATGAACTTTGCTTGGCAAGTTAAGGGGCTTCAAATTTTCCTGTAAGCAGTGGATAACCATTGTTAAGGCTTTAAGCTAGAGATGACAGGGTTAAATGCCTTTTAGACAGACCACTCTGTCTGGTTGCTGGAAGATGGGATTAAGAAGAATAAGATAGCAGGTATGTAAGTGAATGTTGAAGATGTTACAGTAATTCAGGTGTGTGAAAATTAAGATCAAAACAAGGAAAATGGTAGTAAGGAAAATGCTAGAAAGTGAAGTCAACAAGATTTGGTGAGTGATTATATGGGGAAGAGAAGGAATAAGTGAAGATGGGAAAGAAATAAAAATTAATGAATCAAAGGTTTAAGACCTGAGTGACTAGCTGGCTAGTATCTCAACCAATTGAAAGAATACTAAAAAGAGAACAGATTTTGTAAGAAGAAATATGGATAAAATGAGGATAGTGTCATATTATCAAAACCAAGAGAAAAAAGCATTTTCAGAAAAAAAAAGAGAATTATAAGAGGTACATTGAGCAAGCAGTTATCATGAAGTGCAATCATACAAGCAACTTAATCTTGTCTCTGATTGTTCCTTTAAGTTTGCTTAGTGAACATAGTAATCCTTCCCCCTGGATAAAAATTAGGAACGTCTATAACTTTTCTGTTTATTTTCAATTAATAAAAACTATAGCAGTCACTCAAAGTCATACGCACTTTAAGTCACAAACACATTTTTTTTGCTTCTTATTTTGAAATAATTATATATTCAGAGGAAGTTGTCACAAGGTCCCATGTACCCTTCACCTATTCCCCTGAATGTTTATATATTATATGACTATAGTATGGTATAAAAACCAGGAAACTGACATGGGTACAACCTGTGTGTTTAGTACTACATCATTTTATCACATGTGTAAATCTATATTACCACCACTGCAATCACTATGTCAAAGTATTCTATTATCACAAAGATCTCTCTTAAGCTACCCTTTAATTTTCACACTTATGCCCTTCAACCCTGCCCCCTCCAACCTCTGGCAACCACTAATCTGCTTTCTGTTTCCATTATTTTGTACATTCAAGCATATGTTTAATGTAACCTTTCGAGATTGACTTTTTTCACTCAGCATAATGTCCTTGAAGTAGATGATGTGTCAATAGTTTATTCTTATTTATCGCTGAGCAATATTCCACAGTATAGATATTTGTTTAATCATTCACCTATTTAGAGCCCTTCTGGTAGTTTTTACTATGATGGATAAAGCTGCTATAAATGGTCATGTACACTTTTTGTATAGACATTTTTATTTCTCTGGGCTTTGGAGGTCATATAGTAAATGTACAACTCTTTTAAAAAAAAAAACTGCAAAACTGTTTTTCAAAATGGTTGTTGCATTTTAAAATTCAAACAGAAATGTCCGAGAGATCCAGTTTCTTTTCATCCTAGACAGCTTTTGGTATTATCAGTATGTTTTCTTTTCATTGTTCTATTAGGCGTGTAGTACTATTTCACCATGGTCTTTGCATTTCCCTAATGTCTAGTGAGGTTCAATAAATTTTCATGTACTTATTTGTAATCCACTTTTTCACTTCAGTGAAATGTCTATTCGTGTCTTTTATCCATTTTCCAATTTAATTGATTGAATTTTTTTAACCATTAGTTGTTGAGTTTCTTACATATTCCAGATATGAATCCTTTGTTAGATGTATGGTTTATAAATATTTTCTCCTAGACTATACCTTCTCTTTTCATCCTCTTAACTGTATCTCACATAGCAAACACTTTTAAATTTGATGAAGTTCCATTTATTATTCTTTTCTTTTATAAATTGGGCTCATGGTGTCACATCTAGGAAGCCCTAGGTCTCAAAATTTTTTCTTCTATTTTATCATCTCAAAGTTTTTTACACTTTTATAATTTACATTTAAATCTATGATCTATTTTGTCTTAATTTTTGAAGGTGTGAGGTCTGGATCAAAGTTCATATTTTTAGCAATGGCTATCCAATGGCTCAGCATCATTTCTTGAAGACTATCCTTTCTCCCCTGAATAGCTTTTGCACCTTTGTCAAATATCATTTGGCCTTAGGATTTTCGTGGGGTTATTTATGAGCTTTGTGTCTTGTTCTATTGATCCAGAAGTCTACCTTTGCCTATTCCATACAGCTTTTAATACTGTAGTGATATAATAATTCTTGATATTGGATAAAATAATTCCTTCCACTTTATTCTTCTTTTGAATTCTTTTAGGTGTAAGAGTACCTTGTCTTTCCATATAAGTTTCAAAAAAAAAAACTTGTCTATAACTACAAAAAATCTTGCTAATATTTTTTCATAGGAATTGCATTAAACTAATATATCAATTTGGAAAGAATTGACATCTACTTTATTTAGTCTTCCAGTCCATGAACACAGAAAATCCATTCACTTACTTAGATTTTCTTTGACTTCTTTCATCAGCAATTTGTAGTTTGTAACATAAAAGTCCTGAACATGTTTTGATAAATTTACAACAGAGTATTTACCCCTTTTTTAATAATTTTAAATGGTATCATATTTTTTATTTTAGTTTTACATGTTCATTTGTAGTGGAGATACAATTTATTTCTGTGATTTTGTATCCTGTGACCTTGCTAACTGAAACACACTTATTAGTTCCAGGAGTCTGTTTGTCTGTTCGTTTGGTTTTTTAAGTTCCTTGGGATTTTCGACTCCATCTTTTTAGGTGGTAGAGGGGCAACAGTTCTTTCTGTCATGTTTGGCTGTATAAAACAGTTATTGTCTTGAATTTTCTGTTTATTTAGACCGATCCTTTGGTAAAAAAGAACAAGGATTTCTTGTGCGTGCTTGTGTGCCTGTATGTGGGTGTATGTATGTTTAATTTTGCCTTTTTTTTTTTTTGTCTGCACACATTGGCATTTCTGGATTATTGACGTCTCCAGTACCCAGTCTGAGATCCCTGAGAGAAAATGAAAACTCAGAGAACTCACTACCATGTCATTTCTCAGGTTCTAAATTTTGTAGCTAGTCAGGCTTCTTCTCCCCAACGTTCAGGGTCTACTTGTGTTAGTTTTCTATATAATGTCCAGGGATTTTAGCTCTATTTAATGAGAGAAATATGAAAAATAATATCTACTCCATCCTTCTGGAAAAATAAGTCCTCCAAAACACAAATACTATTATATCTCAATTAAATTATTTAATTTTTCATTTCCCAGCTGAGACATCTAACTGACTAAAGAATGGTTGTCTTTATCTATCTGTCTGTCTGTCTGTCTCTGTCTATCTGTCTGTCCGTATGTATGTCTGTCTCTCTATCTCTTTCTCTATTTCTCTATCTCTCTCTATCTTTCTTCATCTTGGTGTTTCTATATTTCCACCAGCTAGATAACCACAGTCCCTAGCCCTTTTGTAGTTGAAAGCATTGGAGGAAAGAAAGATAAAATGTCATTATGCTCTCTAGAAGAGGTAAATATTTAAAGCTGACTCTTTCTCTCATGAGTACTTTCACAGGTTCTCCAGAATCTCTCCATCCAAATTCCTCTGAATGTCACTCCCCTGTCACAGAAAGTACCTCCTCTTTGTCCAGGAACTGAGGATCACACCTTAAATGTATATCCCAGGTAACATAGTCCACAGCCTCTTGTTGCAGGAGCTCTTCTTTGGCAAGATCCCTATTTAAAAGTCCCTAGCAAACATTTAGAGGTTTACATCTATTCTTTAAAATTTAACTCATTTTGGTACTCTTACACCTAAAACAATTCTGAAGAAGAATAAAGTGGGAGGGAAGAGAAGTATTGTGCCAAGATGCCTAGATGTGGCTTCCATTTAGCTGTCAAAGCCTTTTACATTTTTCTCAGGTGTGAGTAAAGCTAATCTGCTATATCTCTTCAACTTTTGGAAACACAAGGCACTCCCTCAACCCTCTCTGGGGTTGAGGGGAGGAGAAAAGAGGAAAAGAATCGTAACTCAGCTTTTTCCAAAGAAGTCCTAGTCATCTTGAATGTCCAACCCTCCACCTTTTTCATATGCCCAAAATAAGCAAAGGGCTCATGAGTCCTAAAGCCAGTTCTCTATCATTTCCATTGCAGATATGCCTAATTATGTGGTATCTATCCCTGGTTTATGATAGCATCATATCATATGGTATCTGAGTCAACTTTTCCAATTTAACATCTTGTTACACAGTTACAATAAGGACAAATTCATCCCGTGCTCCACAAATATTTGCTGAATAAATGTGGTATTGCTGCATTTATTTAGCACTTTTCTCAATTGATTAAGACAAAAGTAGAGGTCTTTTAGAAAGGAATTGGATTCCTTCTCAATCTTAACTAAGTTATCTTTACACAGGATACACATAGTAGGCACTCAAACTGTGAATTGTTTAATTTGATTGCATAGAAATACTATTGTTCAACCAAGTTCAAGTAGCATATAATGAGTTAGCTGGTATGAGGTAATTATGTATTATTGAAATTGGTGATAATTTACTTATCTGCAATAGGTTTCTAAAAAATATTTCTTTTTCCATTAGGATTTCATTTTCAGCATTTGCTTGTCAGTAAAATCCTCACATCACTAATGTAACTTCTCATCACAGGCAGAATTGAATATTCATGCCTAGCTCAAATCACTGTTATTCTGGCCTGTTGCTTTTTCTTTTTTTCCAGATAGTTAACCCATCATTTGTATAGAAAATTTATTCCAGTTTGCCATTTATAGATTCTCTTTTAGACGGTTCCATTTTTGAACTATAAATATGGTAAGAAATTATATTGGATTGTTATGAAGGGTGGGGACATAAAAATTAGACACATAAGTAATAATCGTATGTTTGTTCCATCCATTGAGACAATTACCATTCTTCTGACTGTTGCGGAAGGTTCCCAGTAATGTAAGAGAATTCTTCTACTACGTAAATGTTCTTCTAAAGTTTTACTATTATACTAATGAAGAACCTTATTAAAGACCAAAGCAAATTGAGCAGTGTAAGCATTTTCTATGCATACAGACAGGATGAACTGCTATGATGTCATATTGCAAAAAAGTGTACTGTTCTTTCTACATGATAAATAGACTTGTATTTTAATTTTTTATTAGATTATTTGGTAATAGGCCAATAAATGTACTCTAGCATCTTTTGTAGAAGTAATGAATTCTTTGTAATATGAGGTTTCATGACAGCTCTCTGCTATTAATAAACTTTACTGAGAGGAGAGAGAGACACAGCTGAGGCTGGTTTGAGAATTATTGGATCTGCAGATTAGTGAAATAAATGAGTCAAGTTCTACTTTATCAAAAATATTATCCATAATAATTTGTATGCTAAACAGTGTATAATGATTCTGGCCAGCAGCACAAGAAGCCACCATTAATTCATACTGATAACCCAGGGCTGGCATGTTCCCTTACCAGGCAACTTATGAAAACAAACCCAAATTATTGTTGATGTTTAATATTAATTAGGTTCTCTCTTGCCCTGTGGCTTCCCCAAATAACTCTCTGATAGTAAGTCAACCATTAAATGGCTAAGTATGACCTGAAACAATATGCATACCATCAGGAACTCATGCAAAGGGAGAATTGGATTAACTGAGTCTCATAAATAGCATGTTCTATAAGATGTTTACTTTTCAGGACTTTACATTCTGAAGCATGACATTCATCATCAATACTATATATGTTTTCACCACAAACACCTCTTAAATGACTATAAGTTGCATATTAACAATGTAACCCCCTTATTATGCACTCATAGAAAGTCAAAATTCTGCAATCTATTTTCAAAATAATTCCTTATTGTTAAATAAGCAATAATGAATATAAAATCCCTAAGCATATTCAGGTTCAAGTCATATACTTCATATACTGCAATCTACACGCATCTGCTCTATAGAAGGCTTGCATCCTCTCTTTTATTTCCCTCTCTCCTCCATGACATTTAAATTCCTATAGTTCCTTAAAACCTATCTGCTTTTCACCAACATCTACCTTACCCCACAGCTAACCTTCATATCTCCTCCTATTCGACTTGTACTAGTTGCCAATGTTTCATCCAGTTCAAGAAAGTTTTGCTTATTTGTCCCTTAGGGTTGAGTTTTTTTCCTGAAGGAGATAGAGGAAAGCTTCATTCAATGATTATGATTTAGAATCAAAAAACTACAAGACAATCAGACTCTTAAAATTCCAAGGGTCATTAGTCCTCAGAATATCATAACTCGTGAGTTATTATGCAAAAAAAAAAAATAGCCTTTGTCTCTTCTTTTCCCATCTGGTGCATTACCAAAGGCCTCTTACCATTATCTTAGCTAAATTTGAACCTCGGAAGACAAATGGGTATGAACCAGTACTGGTGGGATGGGAGGACGCAAACTTTATCCTGCCATATCCAGATTTTTTTAAATGTAGTTCTTGACCTCAAAAAATTTACTTGAAGGGTAGCCCCATCAGTGTCAATTCACCTAATGTGAGAGAAATTGACACATAGAATCATAGAATCTTATGGTTGGAAGGGGCTTGAAAGATCCTCTAATGTAAGATTAACCACCTAAAAATACCCTTCAAGTGTCTTTCAGATGAGAAAATTAATTCCTTGGTGAAGATTGGACATTTGAGAGGATGGTCATCATTAAAGGGTTTTATCCGCCATGCAGTCAAGCAGGCAACACATAGTATGAAGGGTTAAAATAGTATGGCTCTAGGACCTGAATCATTACAAAAATGTTCCTAAAGTAGCTGACAGAGAGCAAAAGGCTAAATGACGTGCCTAAACCTGGTCAAAGTTAAGAGCAGAAATTACTACACATGGGAAAGATTACCAAATGTAAACTTCAAGTTACACTGACAAACAAAAGCAGTCTCAGGAAATTTTACAATCTTAGCTGTAAAGGGATGGGTTAACAATCTACACTTTCAAGGGGGAAAAAAAAAAGTAAGAGGCCAAAATAACAGTGATTTGAGCAAGGCATGAATATTCAATTTTCCCTATGATGAGAAGTTACATTAATGATGTGAGGATTTAACTGACAAGCAAATGCTGAAAATGAAATCCTTAATGGAAAGAGAAATATTTTTCAGAAACCCATTGCAGATAATAAGTAAATTATTACCAACTTCAATAAAATATGATGATGAACATGCAAACCTATTTAATGTCTAACATTAGGCATTACTGAACAATAGAGGTTTCAGAAAGATGAGCACCTTTCCACATTGCTCCTTTTATTTTTAAAGTATCCACCTCTCCTTGAGATTTTTTTTCTGCTACTAATAAAAGAGAAGCTGTAAGAGGATTTTAAAGGTATTCTTTACTTTTTAAAAGAATAAGAGAAAGTGGAAGTTTCCCTTTTTTCCCACTAGTAAGTATGATTTTTTTAAGTAGTATGTGATTATGTTTTCTTGGACATGTCAATAAACACATATTTATAATTCGTAGATTAAACCTTTACCAACAAACAATATTTAGACCTCCATTAAATTACACATAAGACAGAATTTATTTTATCATATTTTAAATACAAAACTGTCCAACTGTATTCAGTCAATAGATGTTACTTTGTTATTACCAGGAGCAAAGAAGAAAAGCCAAGCCTCTCAAGCGCTTCTTGTTAACAGTGTTACTCCACAGAGCAAAATTTGTCATTCACAGCGGTTTGGTCCTTGTAGAGAAAATGCCTAAGCACAGCATTATTTGTCAGTCAATTAGCAGTGTGAGTTTGGACAGAAAGTGATTCCTTTTACATTATTGCTCTACTGTTAACCTCTTACCAGGTTAAAAAATCATTTCTCCCATCAGGATAAAAATCAAAGACCCTTCCTGGAGCTAAATGGGAAAGGAAATCTGCAACTGAGGAAAGGTGTTAATTTCTAACATCTCTAGTGACTGAACTAAAATGAAAGAAAATAACCTGGCCCAAGGAGTGGGACCTGAGAATGAAGTCAGAATTTCCAAGAGCTTTCTGGCTGCAACAGCCTTTGAAGTACCAAGAATATTCAATCAGAATGAAATAATTTCTCCTCCATACAGTGATCTGAGATGACTATTACCTCAAGAGAAACCAAGGTAATTTACCATTGAACTCTTGGTATTATCCTCCTAATGCTTTCCCCTAGAAATAATTATCTGGGAAACAGGAGAACAAAATTATCTGGTAAATAATTTCTTATGTTCTCTTGATCTCATATTGAGTTAACACGGTTCTAACAGCTCTTTTAGACTTCAAGATGAGAATGACCTCAAGAAATAAATTTTTCAATACTGAATATAATATTACTTATCACAATAAGGGTTCTGAGGAGTCCTAAGTTCAGAACTCTATATCCTCAGTGAGTACTGTTTATTGTATACAAGCGTTCCTCTGGAGACACTTTGGGAAATGCTGCCCTAAACAATTAAAATTGACCTGAATCTTTCTTTAAGCAATACTAACCTGGTGTTTGCCTGCTAGATTTCTGCCTACTTAGAAATCTATATATTTCCTATATATTTCTAGTGTGTCTTAATGATTCATGTTGAATTTAAAAAGAAAATGGAGTCATTCTTCTATCAAAAATCCAAAACACTAATTCAAAAAGATATATGCATTCCTATGTTCACTGCAGCACTATTTTCAATTGCCAAGATATGGAAGCAACCTAAATGACCATCAATAGACAATTAGATGAAGAAAATGTGGTACAAATATATGATGGAATATTACTCAGCCATAAAAAAGAATGAAATTTTACCATTTGCAACAACATGGATGGACCTAAAGGGTATTATGCTAAGTGAAAGAAGCCAGACTGAGAAAGATAAGTACCATATGATATCATTTACATGTGAAATCTAAAGAACAAAACAATTGAACAAACAAAACAGAAATAGACTCATGGACACAGCAAACAAACTAATGGTTGCCAGAGGGGAGGGGAGTTGGTGGAGGCTGAATGAGAAAGGTGAAGGAATTAAATACAAACTGATAGCTACAAAATAGTCATGCAGATGTAAAGTACAGCATAGAGAATGTTAATAATACTGCAGTACTATGTATAGTGTCAAGTGTGTACTAAACTAATCAGGGATCATTGTATAAATTGTATAAATGTCTAACCACTACACTATACACCTGAAACTAATATAAAATAAAATTGAATGTCAACTGTAATTGACAAATAAATAAATAATTTTTTAAAATCAACTAGAATCATTAAATGAAATTGAAAAGAGGTCTAGTAATCTGGTTTTTACAGAGATGAAAACTTCATTGGAATGATAAATGTTCATGAAAAAGAGAAATATGGCCAAAATTACACAGGACATAAGACCAATACTAACATATGTCATCCCCGTTTTTAACGCATTATATTAACTTATCGCAGTGGTCCAAGCCACAGTCCTACATTTTCTTTCCATCGTTCTCCAAGCCTGCCTCCCACTTATCTACTCCATTATTCTGCACTCTCAGAACTCCTGATTTTTCAATCCACTCCCTCTTCACCTGCTTACCTCACTTGCTTGAATAGATGCCCTGGTCATGGGCTGCTTCTTCCCCTTGAACTTTGGCATATCCCACCATCATTCTATTCTTAGATACAAATCCTGTCCCCGCCCTCCAGATCCACACATTGCTCAGTTCCCTGGATCCATCAGAAGGTATCAAAAAGAACACAGCTCTCCAAACTACTAATCCACACATCATTCTTCACATTAGATCCACTGACTCACTGTCTCTTCAATAAATTCTCTCATTTATCTTATTGAAAGAATAATCAAGATGGTTAAGTTTCCAGCTGGGGCAATGAGAAAGAGGGACGTGCAAAGAGTTTAACATTGCAAAAAAATAAATTATTTCCCTATATATGATCTCTAAATTAACTAAATAAAGTACTAAGCTTTTTTTATTTTTAATTAAAAACTATATAATTAGTGACAAATATACTATAACTTGAGTTTTACATTGGCCAGGCTGATCACGTAGAGCTATCCAGTCCAAATAAGCAACAAACTTTCTTGTTCAATACAAATATGAGTTTTCTTGATAAGCATTGTAGAAGAAGAAAAAAAATACTGACAAAGGACAAATTAACAGGAGGAAAAAAACAGAGTTTGTTCATAAGTATAATGAGCATATATACAGGTAAACTCAGTGATGAGTAATTCAACGGAGTAGTTAGAATTGGAGCCTTATATACCATCTTAACAAAGGGCGATAAATTGTGGAGAAGTAACAAGACAAAGGAAAAGGGATTTGGGTTTTTAGGGGAAGTAAATTGTTGGAAGGTAAATATACGGGGGGAAACTAATGGAAGATAACAATTATGTTAGTAAGGTTTGTTTATAGAGACTCATCTCAGTGCTCACTTTCTGCTCCTGCAATAAGGGCTGTTCTTTCCTTTCTAGTACAGGAGAAGGAAGGGAGGCATAACTTCACAATGGGAAATTGTATCCTGCTTTTAGGGAGAAAAAGGGGAGTGCAGAGATTTCCTCTTGTTTCTTAATTGCCTTCAACTTAATATAACCCTTATGCAAAAGTGGCATATTTTGAGGTGGCATATTTTGATCACCTTCAGCATAAAATGGGATGATAAGAAAGACTGTGTGCATTAGGAACTGTAGGGTTACAAAAACATCCACCCTTAGATCTAAGGAAAAAGTCTCTTAAAGTTATAGCTCTTCTTTATTTTGTGTGAACTGATGCTTGATTCATATCATATGAATCATATTTGATTCTATAGAAAGTAAGACTTGAAACTATAAATTAAGAGATTAAAAAGCATGAATAATCCCTAAACTGTCTATTCATAGCATATCTGACCAACTTACTGTATTTGTCTTCCTATATTACTAGGGAGTTGTACAAATGAATATTTTGGACCTAAAAACTTGAAATAAAAAGTGCTTTTGATCTATAAGTAGATACCCTCTTGCTGGCAAGCTAGTCCTCTCATTTATTATAGCTTCTAATACACCTGCTAAAAAAATAAATGAATAGTTTTTTTTCTAATAATGAAAAAATGAGAATCAATTCGAGAATGAAAAAAAAACATGTTTTTCAGAGAATGTATTAGAGGACAGCTTATGTGATTTATCCCTTCAAGCCAGTAGAATCAGTGCTGTGCTTATTCTAGTGATGAATGTAGAGTAGAAGTAAAGAACAGAACTCAAGGACACAAATTCAACTATGAGGAAGATAATTTTGAACAGCCTTACAGAAGTCCAAATCAACTACAGAACAACCTCCAGCCTCCTCCCCTCCTCTCTCCTTTCTTCACCTCCTTTCTCTCTCTTGTTGAAATGTCTTTTTAGTCTTTTTTTTCTATCTAAGGAACTAAGATTTCGGTAACATGAATATTTTTTATTTCAGTCTCAAGACTTTTTTTGTATATGATACTTCCTGCCAAATAGCTGAGCCATTAGAATTATAGATCTAGCCTGTAACATTGTGTGTTGTCCTTTAGTTGACCGTCTGGACCAATGAAAGGCACTGTTGTGAAGACATGCCCCTTTGCCCTTGTGGTTACCATTTTATTCCCAAGGATTTCCAAGGGTGAAGCTATTATATTGCTCCAGCTACTGTATTCACTCTATTGAGTCACATTTTGGCTAAAAGCCTAATAGAAGGCAGAGTCAATACAGAATTCAGATGAATTTATTCTTCAATATTTTTTAAAAGACTCTTTTATAACAAGGCCCTACTGGCAATTAACAGCAATATAATTGACAGTTATAAAATCACAATAATATAGACACATGTGTCATTTAATTGAACTAATGCATTAAAAGAATAAAATTCTTATGTACAGTGAATTTCTTTTAACCTGTTATTGATTTTAACCTAAATTCAGATACACATACTGCTGGCAGAAATTTGGCCTCTGTATATATTATTAGTTATAACTAAGAATGTGGCTACTCATATAAAATCAAATATTTTAAATAAAAGTAGCATTGTTCTGATAAAATATCAACCAATCTTCAAAATTTTAATAATATAACAAAAACATTATAAAACAAAAATAATAAAACTACACTATATTATACTAAGAGAAACTCTGAAATCCATTATGCCTCATCTGCATCTGCTTCTATGGAGAAAGCAAATTCTAAATCTAAAATATTTTACTTTCCACAAATACTTCAATGCTTGAAACAACTGTCTTAATTTCTATTTGTGCTTTAAACACAAATTGAAGAAACTGATCTCTCTCTAAACCCTTGGGTTTAATAGTCCTTAGAGTCACTCTGTTGCTAACTTGCTGTGTTATCCTAGACAATTCACTTTAAATCTCTAGATGTTGGTCTCCTCATTTATAAAATTAGGAGAAATGGGAAGTTTATACTTCGGTGGTTCTCACGTTAAGGTTCCTTAGAGATACTTCAGAGAGAGCAAGAGGGAAGCTGAATTTTGTCTCTATTATATATGGAGGCCCCACATAGGGACACCATGAAAAACTAGGTTGGAGGAGATTTATTTAGCTGACTCCCAAAAAAAAAAAACAACCTCAAATAAACATATGACCTAAGTAAAAATAGTGTGCTGGCTATGGAAACAGAGCCTCAAGACAAGCCTCTAGCCACAGCATACCTGCAAACAGACTGTTGCCCCCAAACCTCTTTCATATAGAAATTCTCAAGCCACACTTAACCCACACTTACTATTTCATTTTTCAGAACATTATTTTGGGGTTTTTCCTCATTTATTTTGCAAATGATTAGCATAATCACATAAGTATGAGTTTTATAGTTGGGTCAGTTGGGAATCAAATTTCTAATCTGCTTTCTGTGGGCAGGTTCTTGAACATCTCAGAGCCTCAGTTTTCCTCATTTTAAAACTGAGGTTAATAATACTCAACCCACAAAGTTGCTGGGGCAATTAACAAAATACTACATATAACTGGGATGTTAAAAAAAATTGGGTAGCTTTACCTAGGCTGTGAGAACTCCTCAGTCCTTCAAGCTGTTACTTCTAAGACATCTGATAAGTGCTGAGACATTACACACATTAGTGTTCTTTGCCTTTCATACTCCAGTGTCCTTACCTTGACTTCACATTCTACGTGAAAATTAGTTTTTCCATTTCAGTTTCACAAGCATTCACAAGTAAAAGTGTGAGCACACAAAATGGTTCATATATTTCTCCCTCTTCCTGGCTTCCTCTCCCACATCTATCTCTACCTTTCTAAGCCTCCCAAGGATTGGTCTGAGAGTTCTAAGTTTTTCCTCTCTCAATTATGATAAACATATTGCTTACTATAAAATCTTGCAATAGCTATTATTCATATCCTGTTTCTAGCTCATACATTATACGTGCATTATCTTCAACAGTTATAGAAAATATAATTCTAAAAATGTCTAGGCATTGTAATTATCTCCCCAACATTTATTCTATCAATCCCTCATTATTTAGTAGTTATGCTGTTTAGATTTAGATAAATCTTATTATTCAAAGTCTGGTCCATGGACAAGAAACTGTCAACATAACTTGGAAAGTTGTTAAAAATGCAAAATCTCAAGATCCATTTTAGACTAATGAGTTAGAGCCACACATAACCCCATCTCTCTTACCTCACAATCCTTGTGAGTTCATGCAAGTCTTACCTAAACCAATCAGTGCCATATATTCCTGGTCTCAAGAATTAATTTAGGATGTGGATAATACTAAGATCGTAAGATTGTCCAAACAGAATGATGCTCAAGGTTTGTGCTTTTTGTGTATCAATAGGAACCCTCTTTTCCCCACCACACCATTCCCTCAAATATGAATAAGGAAACAGGAACTCTGGCTGTTCTGCACAGCAATCTTGTAACAATTAAAGAAAATGTTTGAAGACAAATCCAAAGAGGGTCTCAGTGAATCTCAGGGGAGTGGAACCAGAATTCTGATGAACTGCCCTCTGAAGCTCATCCTACTTTTTTAACACATAAGCAAGCAAATTCAGCCAAATTTTTGAGGCTGAAGGAAATCATGACGTAAAAGCCAAATCTGGTTTGTATTCCTCCAAACTAAGAATGATCTTTACATTTTAAAAAGGTGTAGGGTAAGAAGAAGAGGAAAGAAGAAGAGGGGGAGGAGTAGGGGATAAGGAGAAGGAGAAATAGAGACATATGTGGCCCACAAAACCTAAAATATTTACTATCTAGCCCTTTTTGCAAATATCTGCTGACCTCTAGGCAACAGAAGCATCTACCTCTTCATGCATGTAAATGGCCTAGCACATAGCAGCTACTTAATTAGTATTAGTTCACAATAATACTCTCCTGTTAAATTCTCCCTTCTCTAAGATTCTGTGATGGAATACATAAAATGAGCAAGAGAAATATGCATATATTATGTAAAATCATATTTCTGTACAACTGTAATTCTTTATATCCATTCAAGAGATTGTGTGTATTATATAATGGTTAAGAGCACTAGTCTATGCCTCGTTTTCATCTAAGTTGGAAATAATATTCATAGTACCTATCTCGATTGGGTTGACATGATGGTTAAATGAGTATTACATGTAAAGCACCTCAGATAGTGCCTAACACATGGTAAAACAAATTAACAAATGTTTTCTTTATCATATCTCTGTTTTACAATTGTCTAAAATGTTTAAATACCAATCAAGAGCGATCCTAATGTTGGTAGAGATGTATAATTGTTCAACAAATGTTCACAGCTGTGGAGACCTAGGGACAGATTGTTCCCAACACTATAAACTCCCTCTAACTGATCACCAAGATCCTCACTGATACTTTCAGCACATTGTTCTTGGGTAGGATGGTGTGGGACTGGTAAAAACATTTCTTGATGTTCCGCAATTCTCAAACTGGGGGCACTGGGAAAGGAATAAGAAAGAAGACTAAAAAAGGTACCTGAAGAAATTGCTATTCTTCTTTCTCCTTTATTGGTTTATTGGTTTAAATGCTAATCTGCCACTTCTAAGAACAAGAAATGTCCCCCAGAGCATTCCTTTTGACCTTTCTTAACTTCCTCTCCTTTCTTTCCCTCTGACTTTATTTTTAGATGGATATCAAACAGGAAATTCCACTCCACCAAGAAATGGTATATTTGGTAGCTAGAGATTGGAGGGTGGAGCCCATTGGGAAATCAGTAATGGAGACTGGACTGGGGGCTGGGCAGAAAAAAAAAAAGAGGGATACTGGTAAAACAAAAGGCTATCTCTATTCCTTTTTCCCCTACTGGGGATGAAACCAGTGGCTTCAATTTATGCTTAAGAAATAACTTTTAAATAACAGACCAGTTGATTTAAGGCAAAATTCAAAATTCAAAAGACTGGCAAGACGTACTGAGTGGATATAGCCACAGAACTGTTCTAATGCCCCAACACCGGATGGAGGAGGCTGTGCAGGGTACTGAGAGACATAACAATGATTTGCCACTTATTGCTAAGTGTTGCCAAATGTGCTTTAAGTACCTCATGTACTGGAAATACACTGCAAATTACCTTCTTTATGTTGTGAATTGGAACAGAAGCTTTTTCTTTCTTTCCTGTTTATATTATCGATCACTGCATATTCAAATCCACCTCTTCTGCCTTGTAAGAAATTGATGTATAGGATGTACTTTATAATACTTATACCTTTTGGATTTGAAACCATAAGATGTCACAGAGCACAATATGACCTTTCTGAACAAGTCTATTAGCTTACATGTAGTTTCAACTTCTTAAGCCAGGAAATACAAAATCTCTTATAACTACTAAAATTTTCAAAAATTATTTTGAAATTCTCAGAGACAGCATTAGAGTAAGTTAAATCTGGATTAAAGAATCAACTGGAAACTTAATTCTACAAAACAATATCACTAAGGACGTCTGGTATTGGTTTCTGTAGTGTAGGAGATCTGGGAGTAGGCTTTCAAGTTGGGAGATTAGAATTTTTGTTGACTTGCACATAACTAGGTAAAAAACTGTTATACACTTACATTACCAAACTGGCAAGCTCCCATAACAAATTTGGAAACTGGCCGGCTGATCATAAAATTCACTTTTATAAAAATAATGATTAACAAATTATTTAATACTATGAAAACTTTCTTTAAGTTTTAATCTATTAAAAACCATCAAAATTAAGGTTTATTTTTAGCTTATCCTCTTTATTATATTTAACTATTTTTTTAACCAAGTAAAACTTGCTTATAGTAAAAAATTGTTATGGTTCAAAAAGGTAAGTATTTGTATATATATGACTCCCTTTCACCACAGACACCATCAGAGAGGAAACTATTATGAGTAGTTTATTGCAAGTTTAAGTGACTTTCCTATAGTCAGTCACCAGCTAATAAGTGATAGAATTGGCATCAATCTACCAAATCTACCCTCTGCTCCCTATACCACACAGAGCTTATCATCCTTTTAGCATCACTAGGCATCAGTGATCTTAAAGAAATATTCCTTGTCTTTAACTGAAGAAGCTGAACTTAAATATATTTGATAGTATATGTGTGGATAGCAGAAGGGCCAAAAGCACACTACACATAAAATGTTCAACAGGATTTCAGAGAAAGAAGAAACAGTTGTGGACATAGGAGTCAGAAAAGGCTAATCGATATGACTTACAGCATGTTACTCATGTCCCTCCGAACTTAGTTTTTGCAACTACAAATCTAAGATAATACCTTTCTGGTAGCATTTCTAAGTAGATCAAATGAAGGCATTAACACAAAGCCTGATGAATCAATCAATGTCAGTTCTTACTGCCATCTCCAAAATCTATTTCCAATTTCCTTCCACCCTTAGCCTTTACATTATCTGAAAAAAAAATAACGATTTTGCAGAAAAATTATGTATCCTTTTTCCATGACTCATATAAACTGCTAGCTTTCTGGAATTCAAATATGCTAAATCTTTTCAAAATACTTCTTGAAAATAAAAATTCAAAAATATTTTCGAATATTTCTAAATCAAAAAGCATAAATAGTTTCAAAATAATTGTCAAGCCTTGTAATTTCTGTTCAAAGATTATAAAATGGAAATAAGTTAAAACCAGTCATAGAAAAAAATATCATGGGCCTCAGATAATGAGGATGGGAGAACGTTATGGGAATGGGGCCAAGAAGTGGCCTGAAGGAACAATAAGAAAGACATTGACTTCTCCCCTCTCCCACTGAGTTGAGATGGAAGATGGAAAGAATGGGAGGAGACCAGGAGATGTCTATCAGAGAGGTCAACAGAATACAGGGTATTAGTATTCCTCCATAACTTCCCCACTTCAGTATCAGAATTCACTTGCAGTCAGTCTTATCTCTCTAATCACATGCACAGCCCCAGGAATACCAAACTCCTGAGACATTTGGTTTCCAGCCTTTGCTTTAAGTTGTTTCCTAAATTGTTAGCAACTTGATCTCTCTTGATACTTCTTGAATTTCTAACAATGTCTCCTCTTCCTTACTGTAGTTATGTATGACATCTTGGCTTTGACAGAGATAATGCCTTTTCTTGGACTGGTGGGCTTCTTGCCCCAGTAAGAGGCAATATCTCCTAGTAAATTCCTAGAGTAACATAATTTAACATTAACTGCATACTGCCCTACTCAGTGTTTATTTTATACAGGGCTAATTACCACCTACCCTCACCCCTACTAGACCTAGGCACCTTAAATGAAGGAACCAAGTTGCAGCTTATACATTTTTTAATTGCTACCTTAATTTTCTCACCTTGAAATTTTACCAAAATTTTTATAAGACATTTGAGGAAAGATTGTTAAATAACCATTTCTTATTTTGGTAATTACACCACACACCTCTTATGCATCAGTTTACACATTCTGCTGACTTCAACCCTTATTCTAACTGTTGCTGCAGCAAGTAGTTCCTTGCAGATTTCTACCACTTTCAAGTTGATGCAATCTGACAGGTCTTCCCTTTGAACAATGGGAGAGGAGAGCCAATGGATAAATGTTTCTTTCTTTCTTCCCCTCATTGGTTCTGAGATATGTTTCACATACTTTCTCAGAAGGCCCCACAGGACTGAAGAACCAGTTGCCCATTGTTGTGACCAACCTGATAACACATTGTTGCATTGGCTCTTCCTTCTTTCTGTTTGACTCCCCTGTCCTTGTCTTCAGATCCCTAAGATTACATTCCCAAATAAACATCTCCTCATATGGGCCTCTGCCTCAGGCTCTGTTTTCGAGGGCAAGCTGGTATATTGGTCACAGTCCAGTCAGAAAATAGAAACAGCACCAGAAATTGGAATAGAGAAAATGTATTATAAAGATTTATTAACTTGTAACAGAGAATTAACTACAAAGGGGTAAGAAAATAGTAAAGAGCTTAAGAAGAGCATATAAAGGAAGCAGCTACTACTTCTAGGGCTAAGACAAAGTATTCAAAGAAGAAATAAATTTGGAAGAGGTTCTCCCCAAGGCTGAAAATCAAACCTCAGTAGAAAAGGTGTGGCTGTGGCCATGAAGGGCTGAATTAGCTAGACTGCCACTGTCCAGGGATGGCCAGCAGGAAACTGCCTTTTGAGATGCCAAAGAGGAAGCCATCCTCTGGGATGCCAGGAAGACTCTCCAGGAAGCAGTCCCATGGGATTCTGGTGAGACCCTCCAGGAAGCTTCTGACAACACTGGCCAGGAAGCCACTCCCTAAAACTTACTAAAAATCTATCCCCTGGGGTGTTAGCAAAACTAGCAGAATATTGATCATAACTGAGAGTAAGCAAAAACAAATATACTGAAAATGCAAGAGAAGCTCCTTCCTGTAGTATCTTTCCAGCTCTTTTCAGCAACAAAACTTAACACAGTGCCAGCTGGCTAAGGAAAAAAAGTGTTTACAGGTTCCAACTCCATTATTACAAAGCCAGGCAAAGGGTGAATTGGGACCATCAAGGCAATAAGTGACAAAGAACATAATGAAGGAAAATAAAAGGTATCCTACCTAATGGGTAAATCGTGTTCTTTCCCCCTGGCTATTTATCAAAATAGTCAGGACAGAAAGCTTAGCCAGGAGCAGCAGCTTCTTTCTAGTATCTGCCCAAACCATATCCCACTCACCTGCTGTTCTTTCCTTTTATCCTTCCTGGTTCCTGGCTCACAATAGTACCTGAGCCTTCCTTGCTTTCATGACTTATATTTTCCACTCTTCAGCTCCTCATATTTATAACTATTTGTGAGAAATGCTCTTATGGCTCAGTTTTGCCCAAAAGATCCCACGCAGGCCATGCCAGCTAATGAGCTTCTCCACCAGTGGCAGGAATTCAGCATCTCCCTTTCTCTCACACTTTATTCAGATACAGCTCTTGTAAGATGTAAGAGTAACAGCTCGTGTAAGGTGTTAACCAGACCCTTTGAATCCAAAGTGAGTAGGTCCTCTAACATCATGTCAACTTCTTTCTCACTCAATAAATCCATCATAATAGTTCATAAACTTTGGAATGGTCACTTCTATTAATAAAATTACTGCCAAAATCCTATGACTAAAAACATTCATGTTGGAGTCAGACAAACTAGTGTTCGATTTCTGTGTGGTCTTAATCAAATATTTAGATTTTTCAACCTTACTCTATTCTGTAAAATGGAGATAATTTTTGTTTCATAAGGTTATTTTGAGAAGCATTTATTTACCCAATAAATGTTTTTGATTACCTATAATATGTCCTAGAAATTGTGCTAAATGCCAAAAAAAAAAGTAATGTATATAAACATCTGGCTCTTGGTAGAATCTTAATAAAAATTTTTCTTCCCTTTTCCTTCCCTTTGTGATTGTGAACATTGTCCATAGTAAATGAGCAATAAAATTTAGTTATCATGATTCCTCTAATTTGTGTTTCTTTGTTTTATAGGAAACACAAAAGAAAAATCTTTATAGATTACATTCATATATTAGCCTTATTAGGGTTTGTCCCTATAAGAATACCCAGGTGGCTGTATTCATAAGAGTATTTCAAATATTAATTATTTATATGAAATATGCCAAAAGAGAAAAGTATCTCAGATATGCTGCTGTGTGTGATTAAGATCATTGTTAGTGAGCATATATGCTCTCTATTGCATCCATTATAAATAATAGTATACATGTCAAATGCCTTTGACATTCTTATTATTTCAAAGATTTTTGTAAGCATGAAACATTAACATTTTACATATGGGGACAGAGAGGTTAAGTCACTTGCCCAAGGTCACTCAGTACATCAGTGACATAATTACTAGTTAGGCTTCCAGTGCCCTGGTCCTCCTGCCTCTTCCCTTTCCTTGAGAAAGATTTTGCCTATAGTAATGGCTACTTGCCTTTTACTCTTCTCTTAAGAAAGTACACTGGGAAAAATAAGTATTACTTGCATTTTCTCCCAAATCAAATTAATTAGAAAATAAAATTAAAGCACATTTATTTAGCAGAAAGCTACTCTTTCCATTAATGAGAATTTTATTAAATATAATAAAATATTTCAGGCAATTCTTTTCTTCCTGGTGTTTTTTTCCTCTTCCTTTCTCAGATTTATTGAAAAGCATTTTTATTAGTGCAATAATAGGCTCCGGGACATGCAATTATATTGAGATGCTGACACTTTCCTGTTAGTTGCAGCCTTTGGCCTGAGGCCAAACACTGAACCCAAGCATATGAGTTTCTCTGCAAGCAGTCCTGGCATGCCACTCTTATGCATTTGTCCTTACAGCAACCTCCAATTTTCACTCACTATACAGAGAATTAACTAATTTTTCCCTCCCGTTACAATCGATCAAAATAGATATTTCCATCCCCCTTTTAGGGAAAACCAAAAATTCTTTAGGAAATTTTTGGAGGATGCAGTTAAGGACAGACCTGATTAGAAGTTTTGACTTCAGTTTCATGTAGGGAAATACCATAGGTTTTCACTACTTTATGAGTCATTTACAAACATGAAAGGCAAATGCTTGTGCCTTTGTCATGTGTTTTCTTTATAGCTTTAACTTCTGTACATTTTTTATTGCAAATCCTCCTCCTCCCAAGCTCTGAGCCAGAGCATTTCAGAGTAAAAGTGTAGATATCGACTATAGATAAAATATAGATCCTAACCTCTGGAACTTTTTAATTTCTCAGGCAAAAATAAACCATCCTTAAAAAAAGAAAAAAAGAAACCACTGAAGAATGCTTCTGAATCTACTCCCACTTTCTGTGAGTCCTAATATTAAAGGATTTAAATCTCAGTTTTGCTAGATTCTGTGCCATTGATTCTCCCCACACATCCCAACCTCATTCTTGGAAACACTGTGTGTGTTGTTAGAAAACCCACACACAAAGCTTAAAAACTTTGCTTTTCAGTTAGATGTAAAAAATGAGAATACATGTACATACAACTAGACTACACCCTCTAAAAATGTCTCTGGCTTGAATATGAACAAAAACAAAGGGCAAAGTTGGTTTCTGCCTTCCCTAGCGTTGCCCAGTAAGACTGATGACCTTCAACCCCCGCAGGTCCTTTGACCATTTCAGCAAAGCGTGGCAGTGTTTGGGGTGTCATTTCCTCAGCCAGGAGGTCAAGTCTAGAAACACTAGTCCTTCTGACTTAAGCTGGGTGTGAGAGAAGTCCCAGTCATTCGTGTTTCCTTTGAACCACAGCGCCCCAACACTGGCCATATTTCCCCCTTCTTTCTCATGGTTAGGGCCATCCTTCATTTCCTAGGGTCATTTCAGTTCTACTGAATTAGGACCCTGACTGCAGTGTATCTTTTATCAGTCTCCTTTCCTGAACACCTGCTCCTGCTTTAATCTCATCAGACTTCCTTGGAAGCAGAGAACCCCCACTCAGTAATAAAGATTATTGTGAGCAGTGTGAAACACCGATGCCAACCCAGATAAGAGCCAGTGGTCACAGTCCCTGGAACACTGACTAGTCTCCTGCATACCTTCCTTTAGATTGGCCCTACAGCCAGATACAAATGAAACCCCAGTCAAACCAAACCACCTCCCACCACCCACCCTCCAGAGATGTCACATGCCTCCGAGTTAGTCTCAGGGGTTCGAGTGGTACAAAAGTCAGGGATGATCCTGTAGAAGAACAAAAGTCTCTAGGAATCTCTGGGGTTCAGAATAGATGTGAGGTGGGAGAAATTGAAGTAAGCAGAATAGCTTCTTTATAGCAGAGAGGAGATCATGATGAGGTTGCTGGTGATACTTTACTACTCACCAAATCAACTCCATGTCAGCATCACAGAGAGCTACTATGGAGGAATGAAAACTGCTTGAATGACAGAAACAGGTAAGGGCCTGGTAAACAGGTAACAAGTGAGACTCCAGGTCCCCTCTCTCTCACATAGAGTGTAAGATAAGGAGCCACATTCCCATACCAACAGAAAAAGAGAATATAATCTACACATGGTTTTTCAAACCATACGCATTTGTTATTGTTCTTTTACATAATCATAATATGATCAAGAGTATAAAATATAGAAGCACACTTATGTATGTATATATGCATACATGTATATATATGATACATAATATATATATATGTGTATATATATATATATATACATATAAAAATATATATATCAGTGATATATGAGATTTATCACAGTACCCACTGGAACCTCAGTAAAGACATTCTTATGTTTTCCACCTCTCGACAACACATACACCCCTCTACTCTGACAGCTCTCATAATTTACAAGGCTTCTGTTCCCTTCCTCCCTGCCTCCCACACTCAGATTATAGGTCTCAACTGTCTGGTGTGTTCTATCACCTACCCTCTTTCTTCTATCACTGGCCGATGTATCACTGATTTGCCTTTCACCTTAAACCAGCTTTTTATCCTCCTTGCTCACCAACACTTTACCACTTTCTTTAAATATTCTACCCATGGACAAGAAATAATTCCCATATAATTTTACCCTTATAAATCTCACACAAGTACATCGAATTTCCCTTGTCAAATTACTTCTCTGTTTTTATTCAGAGCCCTAGAATGACATGAACAAAGATTAAATGTAAGCAAGTATAACTAATAAATTCTCTTCTAAATTAATAGTTGGATCAGTATGTAGATAATAATTGCCATTCATACCAGTAACAGCATTAATTTTGAAGCTAGAGCCAGAGAATCATTAGGGCCATATAAATTGGGAATTATTCTATTTGAAATGCTTATTTCATTGGAATCTATTTATATAAAATATTGCAGAGAACTTCTTTCTATTATATCCTAATTTTTATGATGCCCAAGAAATATACATTGGTCACATTTTATGTGCAGGATGAATGAAAACTCTGCTTAATTCAACACTTGATATTAGAAAGGAAGGAGTATTACTGTTTACAGGTTAAATGTCACCTCTAACTGTATATAAGGAAAATATATATTCAATATTTGGTCTCCTTGACCCATCGGGTTTGAACTGTAGAATTGTCAGCATAATTTTTTTTTAATTCAGGAAGTGTTGTTACTTCAAATTTTGAACATAAAGTGAGACTTTATTGATATTTTTAACAGATGTTGGGTTTTTCTATAATCCCAAAATATGCAACTAGGGCTCAAAGCTAAGGAAAAGCAGGAGCTTAATATCTCCAAAATTAAAGAGATTTACCAAAGATCAGAGACAAACACTGTCCTCAAGGCTTACTAAGAGTCAGCTGAGAGGATTCTACCCAATTAATTATTGCCATCCTACCACTGTCTCTGCCATTTATATTAGCGGAGGTTGTGAAAAAGAAAGAAAGTCATTGGGATCACTAGCCTTATGGGAAATTCAGAGTTCCTGGTGAGAAAATATTCTCTTGCCTCCTCATGGAGAAGAGAAAGGGGTGCCTTCCCCCTACCAGATAAATGAGGAGAAATACAAGAGAATCACTTGGAAAGTTCAGAGGAGGCTACCTGAAGAAGACAGGTATATCACTCCTCAGTATGATAGTTTCTGAGACAGCAGACTTGCTCACCTGCCTCAGTGCCTATTTCAAGAGAGAAAAAAAAAAAAAGAACTGGGGAGATGGATAGTAGGGTAAAACAGCTGTCAGGTTCACACCAGTTTTCAGTAATTCAGGTGAACACAGCAGAGAATACCTGAATTCTGCCCAAGAAGAAGACCACCATCCAAACTGGAACCTATGCAGCACCAAAGACAGAGTGAGGCAGCTCCATTTCCCCAGGGCTCTTTGAAAAAGCTGCACACATGCCCTCAGAGGAGCCAGCTTTCAGATAACTGCCATGCCAGGGCCAGTAAAATGTAAGCCAAAGAAGCAGTAATAGCTAAGTGAAAACCAGTTAAGGGACACTTTCCCTTTTCGCTTATCCCTGCTTTCACTCCCACAATGTCAGAGGAGGTAGAGCCAGCATGAGAAGACAAGACATTCGAGACACACAGTGTGATACCTTTCCAGCCTTCCAAAATGCTAGAGTAAGAAGAATGAAAGAATAAACATCATTCCCTTCTTCCCTTCTGACTAACCCTGCTCTGGAGGGAGGGAGTGATATGATTCAAATCAGTCAATGAACTGAAGATTTTAACTTAACTAGACAGAATCAGCCCAGAAAGTTAAGCAATTTACCTGGTATGTGTCTATGGGCTCCACAACATAGACAAAAAGATTCTTAATGATATGCTTGAAGGCAGATCTTAAAATGTTAATAATTCACGTGGTTTAAACTCTTCAAATAAACCAGATATATTCTCATAGACCTCAAGCATGAATTTGCATAATTTGCAAATTACTACCATGCACTTTACTTTTGAAAAGTATGATGTTTTGGAACTCAAGAAGGTGAGTTTAGCAGCAGCTATCAAAATGTCTTGAGAAGGGATATTTATGAATCTAGCCCAGATGTAGGAATCTGTATCCAGATGGTAACCAAGGCTCAGCCTATATCCAGCAAAGTCTAGCTGTGCTGGTCTCAGTCAAATCAAGTACAAATTCTCAATGTTGTTAACTAGTAAAATGAACGGTTTATTTAATATTTTTGTCCTACCACACTTACCAACAGTCCAAAAACTGATAAACTCTGTCTTTGCTACAACCAGGAGGAACTGGTCCAAAATTTTTCTTTTGTAAATTCTAGGCCAATGTCCCATTCATAATTCAGCCATGAGTCAGTTTTTAAATGAACAGAGCTACAAACGCAATCACCGCCCGGCACAAACACAATTGTTTTGGTTGTATAAACCTTAACTATCTAGATTTGTATCCAATTTGCTCAGCTTCAGAAAAGACAGAAATACAAGCTTAATACTGATGGTGAGCAAGTATTATATTTTGACTGACTTAGCTGTGCCTGTGAAGATTAAGAAGCCCATATTATTTAAAACTGGAGTCTTTCATTTTCTCCCATGTTAGCAGCAGACAGTTGTAGCACGAACACAGTCCATCAAAGTTTTCTGTTGCCAGGAGTCACATTAAAACAATAGTGGGTCAAGTAACAAATAGCACCAAATTACACAAAGTGCTTCTGTCCATGACTTCTTTTTCAGGCAGAAACCAGCAATACATAGTAGGGTATCAGAGGTTAGAATAAGCCTATATCCAAAGATGAAAACTGATATTCTAATCTGTTTAAGCTATTTTCTTTTATGATTATATTAATTCATGAAATCAAAATGCAAACACCCAAAATTATGTATATATCTAAGTAGGTGAAAGTAAATTTTTGTATACTAGTGATAATTGATAAAAAGCAAGAACTCGTAAATGTGATTGGATGTAATAAAAAATATAAACTATATATCAACACCAGTTATGCCAGAAACACAGGCTTCATGAAATAACTATAATTGCTTATCTTCTTTTTTTCCTATTTCATTCAAAAAATTTAAGCTCTTACTATAAATTTATCATTTAGATTCATATAAGCAACAAAGCAACTTCTTTTATTTTGTTTGGACTTCTACAGAGTTTGTTTACAGGGAAGAGAAGTTTGATGTAAGCAATTTAACTCCATTTTTCCAAAAAATAACAAAACAAATCATTTTTCAGCTACAGAATTCCAGGAAGATTGTCCTTATAGAGTTAACTCATCCTATGTGACTGTTCCCATCAACTTTGTAGCCAGTGACAATGTGACTGTCTAAGTATTCTAATGATTCATGATGGGAACCAAATTTAGCTACAGTTCAGCTTTTCACTGTACTGACACTTTATTTTGAATTAATCAAAAATAAAAGTACAATCTGTTGTTCTGACCTGAGCAGACACAAATAATCTACAAAATTCAAAAAGCTAATTTTAATATTAAAAATAAATATAAATATACATATTTTGTCTTCGTGTACATTCAGGTTGTCCTAAAAATAGGATGGAAACAATCTGTAAGAACTGTTTCTTATATCTGTTTTGATAAAGCTTGGAAATAGGAAACGCATGAGAAAGTCCAATCTCATAAGGTTTTTAGTTTGATATTTAGGCAAAAAGTAAGTAATGGCTCCACATTTTGTACTACTTAACTCAAAATTCCTTTGCATATTTCAAAAGAAGGAAAAGAGAAAAGGAAGGAAGGAAGGAAGGAGGGAAGGAAAGAAGGAAGGAAGGAAGGAAGGAAGGAAGGAAGGAAGGAAGGAAGGAAGGAAGGAAGGAAGGAAGGAAGGAAGAAGGGAGGGAGGGAGGGAGGGAGGGAGGGAGGGAGTCTCATCTACAAAGGCTAGCACAAATTAGTAAACTACTTAGTGCAATACTTCTTAAAGTAAATAGATATTGTAGAAAAAAAGAATGAGCTATTGCTCAAAAATTGGAGCCATTATAAGAAAGTTTACTTTTTGGTCAGTAAGTATTTATAACGTGTCTTCAATGTGCCTGACACTATTCTGGATGCTAGTGAAACAGCAATGAACCACATAAATAAAATTTCTCTCAAAGAGCTTATATCCTAGTGGAAGAGGCAAGTAATTAACAGTATAAAACAATATATACTGCAATCATAAGTAGTATTAAGAGCTATGAGAAAAAATAAGCAAGGTATGGGATAGAGAGATGTGGGTAGGGAGACTCTTGTGAATATATTGATCATTCCAGGAGGGGAAATGAAGAGAACCAAGGTAAGAATGTTCTCCTGATTACTCATCTCCTGGTTCATGTGCCAGTCTCCTCTAACTATTACTGAGGCACTCAATTTTGATCAGCTTTTTGATGATAATTTCATACAAAGGCATGATTATGTTTTCAGTGCATTAAAATCTATATCATATGAATGTGTCCTCTTTTTAATAATATTTTTTTAAGTCTGGAAATGATTTTAGAGACAAAGTAGTTCACATTCTCATTGTACAAATGTAGAAACTAAGTCCTAAAAAGGCTACATGTTCTGCCTGCTGTCACATAACTAGTTAAAAGTAGAACCGGGAGGATTCCGGTCTGGATGGTGGAGTAGGTAGATGCTTGCCTCCTGTCACAACCACATTAAAATTATGACTAAACTACAGAACAACCAGCAATGAAAATCACCTGAAATCTAGCTGAACAGAATTCCTACAACTTGGAACATACCCAAAAAAAAGCCACTTCCAGACTGTAGGAGGGGCGAAGACACTTGTCCCACACTGTGTGTGGTGGTTAAAAATTGAGAGGGGTATCTCGGCTATGGAGGTGCCCTGGGAAAAGTGAGGTGTCCCAGCCCTTCACCAGACTCCCCAGCCTAGGGTTCCAGATCTAAGAAGAGAAGACCCCACAAAATCTAGATGAGACATCAACAGAGATTATGACTGAGTTAGACAGACGGCTGCGGGAGAAGCAGTCATTCCTCTTAAAGGGCCAGTGCATGGACTTACTCACTGATGAACTCACTCTGAGCTCCAGCACTGGAACGGCAGCTCTAAAGGGACATATGGGGAGAAACTGAGTTGACTGACATCAGGGTGAAGGCTGGAGGGGTGCTTTCTCTCAGACAGAAGTGCTGGTGAAGCCACTGTTCCTTTGTTGAGCCCTCCTCTCATCCAGCATACAGACTCAGATGGCTGCCATATCTTAGTTTTCATCAAACTGGCTAACACTGGTTGCACCACCCTGGTGATTCCTGAGACCCTGCCCCACCCAACTTGTGGGCCCATCCAAGCCACTTCCAGTGGATTTTCCATATAAATGTCTTGTCTTGGCTCATGCTGAAGATTTTCCAAAATCTCGTAAAGGTTCGCAAAATGCAAATAAGCTGCTGGTGAGCCCCAAGCTCAGCACTAGAAGTAGCTGACCGCAGTTCATGGCTTAGCCTCTCAAGGCAAATCCAAGCCCAGTGTGGGTGATGGCCATCCTTGGATTGCTTGGTGGTTCATACAAAATGGCCCTGAGAAGGGTACAGGCTATAGCTGAACTTGGCCTGTGGCAGGGTCCCTCCAGGAGGCACCAGCCTGTGGCTGGCTTTCATCTGAGCCGGAGCACCACCTGGGGCCACATCTAAGAATGACACACTCAAAGAGAAGACTGGGAAGGCATCAGAGCCCTGCTAAAATGAATTCTGCTCCATAGGGCCAGCCCCTGCACAACAGCTTCTCCACTGGCACTGGCCAGTTCTCACAACTAATCAGCCCAAGGGTCAATCCCTCCCATTGACATGAAAACAGCAACCAAGCCTCAACTAAAACATGAGGGTACACACAATTCATATAAGGGACACACCTGGAGTACCAGCTCAGGTGACCAGGGAGACAGAGCCACTGGGCCCCACAGAACACCTACTACATAAAGCCACTCAACTAAGATTGGGAGACCTAGCAGCTCTACCTAATACATAGAAACAAACACAAGGAGGCAGCCAAAATGGGGAGATGAAGAAAGATGTCCCAAATGAAAGAACAGAACAAAGCTCCAGAAAAAGAATTCACCAAAATGGAGACAAGCAATCTACCAGATGCAAAATTCAAAATGCTAGTTATAAAGATACTCAATGAATTTAGGGGAAGAGTAGATGAACTCAGTGAGAACTTTAACAAAGAAATAGAAAACATAAAAATGGAGATAGAAAACATAAAAAAGAACCAGTCAGAAATGAAAACGACAATAACTGAAATAAGAATAGCTTAGGAGGAATTAATAGTAGATTAGATGAAGCAGAGGATCAAATCAGTGATTTAGAAGGTAGCAGGAACACCCAAACAGAACAGCAACAAGAATAAAGAATCCAAAAAAAAAAAAATGAGGAAAGTTCAAGGAGCATCTAGGACAACATTAAGCATACCAACATTTGCATCATAGGGATACCAAAAGGAGAAGAGAGAGAGCAAGGACTTAAAAACCTATTAGAAAAAATAATGATGGAAAACTTCGCTAACCTGACAAAGAAAATAGACATGCAAAATCAGGAAGCACAGAGAGTCCCAAACAAGATGAACCCATACCAAGACACATCAAAATTAAAATGTCAAAGGTTAAAGACAAAGAGAGAACCTAAAAAGCAGCAAGGGAAAAGCAGATAGTTACCTACCGGGAGTTCCCATAAGACTGGCAGCTGATTTCTCAACAGAAACTTTGCAGGCCAGAGGGATTGACACAAAATAATCAAAGTGATGAAAAGAAAGTACCTAAAACCAAGATTACTCTATTCAGAAAAGCTATCATTTAGAATCAAAGGACAGATAAAGAGCTTCCCATACAAGAAAAAGCTAAAAGAGTTCATCACCACTGCCAAACCAGTGTTACAGGAAATGTTGGAGGGACTTCTTTACAAAGAAGAAGAAAAAAAGAAAAAGAAAATCAAAACTATGAATAATAAAATGTCAATAACTGTATATATATCAACAATTAATTTAAATGTAAATGGATTTAATGCTCCAATAAAAGATAAGGTAGCTGAATGGATTAGAAAACAAAACCCTTACATGTGCGCCATCCAAGGGACTCACTTCTAATCAAAAGACACACACAGACTGAAAGTAAATGGATGAGAAAAGATGTTTCATATAAAAATAGAAACAAACAAACAAAACATCTGAGGTAGCAATACATACATCAGATAAAATAAACTTTAAAACAAAGGCTATAACAATAGACAAAGAAGGATCCAGTAATGCTACTTCTGGTATTTATCCAAAGAAACTCAAAACACTATTTTGAAGGAATGTGAATCTATATGTTCATTGCAGCATTATTTACAATAGTCAAAATATGGAGGCAACTTGGGCATTAATCAATAGATGAATAGATAAAGAAAAGGTGGTATATAACATACAATGAAATATTACTCGGCCATAAAAAAGAATGAAATTTTGCCATCTGCAACAACACGGATGGGGCTAGAGGGCATTGTGTTGAGTGGAGTAAGACAGAGATAAAAACAAATGCCATATGATTACATTTACATGTGGAATCTCAAGAACAAAATAAAAAACAAACAAAACAAAAGAAGCTCATGGATACAGAGAACATTTTGATGGCTGCCAGATGGGAGGGGTTAGGGGGTGAAAAAGTGGAAGGAATTAAGAAGTACAAATTGGTAGTTACAGAATAGTTAGGATGCAAAGTATAGCATAAGGAATATAGTCAATAAATTGTAGTAATTATGTATGGTGTCAGATGGGTACTAGATTTATTGGTGTAAGATATATAAATGTCTAATCACTGTGTTATACACCTGAAATTAATATAATATCATGTGTCAACTATATTTGGAAAAACTTTAAATATAAATAATAAATAAATAAATAATAAAGTAGAATCAGAAGTAATTCTTAGTCTGACCCTTTCCATAAACTATCTTACCTTATGATTATTTGCATTCATCTCATTCCCTCAACTAGACTCTGAGTTCCTTAGGAGAAAAAAAAAAGAAAGAAAAGATAAGAAAAAGAAATCTAGTATGGTGCCTTTTATGAAACATGTGGTCAATAAATATTTTGTGAACAAACAATTACTCTCCTATATTAGCCATCTTCCAAACAATCCAAATTTTTTCAAGTTTTCTATAATCTCTGTTGAAATTGTTTCATCCCTCCTACTGGAATTCTTCAATAAATATCCAGGGATCTACTTCACTTACTATTCTATAAGTGCTAATAGGATTAAGCATAGTTCTTTCCAAATGATTTATGATCTAAATTAGAAAGGAAAATGGAATATAAATACAGAGAAATCGAGTAACATGCTCATTTCATGTTAATATTCATAACATGGATAGTCCTGCTGAATAATATGTAATTTTGATGGTAAGCACTTAAGAAATAAACTTTATGTTTACTGTAGAGATCCAAACATATTATTGGCAAGAAATAATCAATACTGATAGTGGCCAAAATTTAAGCAATGTACTCTCAAAATATATTGGTCTCTGTTGATTAGCACATATGCTATTAACATTTTCTTACATACTATATTAGGTTTCCTATATTGTTATATATGCAACATGTGTAAAACCAAATTAGGGATACAACGGTGATTATCATTTGATCTATATAATTCATCAATAATAAAAGCATGGGAATATATAACTGGGGTAGTTGAAAGTTCCTTAAGAGGGCAAATTTTTATTAATTTTGTTCTTCCCTTATATAAGCAAAATAAAAAAAAAAAGAATTAAACCGCTGCAGAAAGACAGCAATAAAAAAAAAAAAAATGACCTGGTTTTCTGTGCCCAAGTTCCCAGTACTTTGAGAAGCAGAAGTTAAAAGTCTCAGCTTTTCCACCACGCAATTCAGAGAATGTGGTGGGAACAGAATGCGAGGCAACTCAGCTGGAAAATATCTTAGATGAAATATTTTTGTTGAGCACTTTTCTCACGTGAATTTGCCTCTAGTTTAGTATATACCAGTCGCCAGAACATGGCATTCATTTCACTTCATGTCTTGAGGATTTTTTTTAATCAACAAACTGCTGCATAAGCCAGCAGAACAAATGCAAAACAACAACAACAACAAAGCAATCATGTTTAATAAGAGTTGTGTCTCTTATGAAGTCAACAAACGAGAGTCAAATTTTAAAATCCTCAAAGTTCTATCCCTGTTATAAAATGGCAAAGAGGGAAACTCCTTACAGCTCTTTGCCTAGTTGGCTTTCTTCTCAAAATCAGATTCATTATTACCCACAAGGATTCATTTCTATTTTTTAAAGATACATGTCAAGTTTGATAGCTTTTTATTCAAAGTGAATAATAACAACCTAAATATTAAAAAACCATGTTTTCCCCAGATGTACTGATACACAATATGTTCTTTTTTACATCAAGGAAAACAAAGCACGTACAACTGCTTATCAGATTTACAGCTTGTAAAACTGATGTCCTGGACAAAACAGCAGTTTATCCAGTAGGTGTCATCTGATCAAAAATATTTTATATACACAAAAAAACAGTTAAGAGAACCAAATGAAAATGTGATAGCTAAAAAAAAAAACCAATTTGGAAATTAACTCCTTACATGATGAAACAAAATTAAAGTTATTTTGACTCCATTAAAAGTTTACATTCCAGAGCAGTGGTTCTCAAATGCTCTCAAATCCAGTCATTCTAGGACAGGGTCCAGGCACCAGTTTGTTTGTTTGTTTGTTTGTTTGTTTGTTTGTTTGTTTGTTTTAAGGTCCATAGGTGATTCTCATGTGCAGTCAGAGATGGGAATTGATGTTGTATAATAACAAGAAAAACAAAAGGGGAAATAAGATCTAACTCCAAATAATTTCTCGGAATAGAGCCGCAAACCAAAAAGGAAAAGAAAAAGGGAGCCTTAAAAATCTAACCCTGTTCATCCAAATGGTCATTTAACTTTAACACTGATCAGCCACCAATCATGTTTCCGTAGAGGCGAATCTTCCAAACTGCTGCCCATCCCTTCCCAAAACCCTTTGACCCTACCTCAATCTCATAAACCCTCTCCACAGAGTACAAAGGAACATTTTTCTCTCATTCATTTCAGTTCTAGTTTGACTGAATCTAGTTGTAAAATTGCCAGAGATCATAAAAGACACAAAGGAGACAATCATCACATGCTTATTTATGATGACGATGCTGGTTCGGCCCTAGAAGCCCTTCCTAGAAAATTCACCTACAAAAAGAGAAGGTCGTCTCTGTTGAAAATTTAAGTGTTTTGCAGCTACTTGAGGTAATGTATAAATTCCCAAAATTCTAGAATAGGCAGAGAAAGAATGGGTCGATCAAGAGGTAGCCATTAGACTTTCACTTTTTTCTCACAGCCTTAGTGAGGTATAATTGATGTATAAAACACAATATGTATTTGATGTAATACAATTTGATGAGTTTGGAAGCCTGTGACACATATATACCCATGATACCATCACTACTATCTAGCTAATAAATGTGTCCATCAATTCCAAAAATTTTATTGTCTCTTTAGTTTTTTTTGTTGTTTTTTTGTTTTGTTTTGTTTTGTTTTGTTTTGTTTTGTTTGCGGGGTTGGGGAAGCAGGTGTTTGTTTTCTATAGTGAAAACACTTAACAAATTTTTAAGTGCACAATATTGTATCTTTAACTATAGGTACTATGTTGAACAACAGATCTCTAGTATTTAGTCATCTTGTATAACTGCTAAAATATATTGAGATTTCTTACATAGGAGACATGACTTGAAGGAGAAACTCCACAATCAAGACTTATACCCTTCATTTTATGACACTAGCCCCATTTCTAGTTCCTCATAGGAATCACATTAGTAATCTTATATGCTTATTCTTAAGACCAATTTTAATTGGTGGATTAATTTGGGCATATTTTGTGGTATTATATTCTACCAAATGTCGTCAGATTGCTAGTCCTAACTCTGCAGGTCCAGGAATTCAGTAGCCCTGAGGGAACAGCCATGATGCCCATGTATTCGTTTATAGACCACTGTTAAGGAAGGAGGTTTTCTCCATCAGGCAGGACAGTGCTTCATGGGAAAGTGTCTGAATGACATTCCAGAATCTCTCATTAAGAATTACAAATGGCAGAAAGGATTCTGTAACATAAATTACAATAGCGATAGATTATATGACCCTATGAAAATTAGTGTTAAATCAGTAACGAAAGGTTTATTGATACAAATTTTATCAATTTTATATAATAAAAGAAAGCATTATTCACAAATTCTCTTTTGAGGTCAAGGAAGAACTCCTATTAGATCTTATGTAAGTTTAGCCCATTCTTAGTGGGTATTGGAGAACCCCAAGGACAGAAGAGATGGAGAAAGAAAGATATTTAATATTTATAAGTTTATGACATTTAGTTGCAATTAGTCACTCTAAACATCTTTCTTTCAACATGTCTTTTTGAGTCTCTCCAGAAGAGGGATGAGAACTGGGAGGCAAAGTGAGACAGATGTTTTCATCGGGGTTTTAGATAACTTCTCGGTCATTTGTCCTCATCCAAATATATCTAGTCATAGATGTATAAGGACATCACTAACTTAATAAAATAAGAAAGCAATATTGAAGGAAGAAACCACCACTCAACTATATCTGAAACAGTTTATTGCAGGCTAAGACAGAGCAAAACAGTTTCCCGAACAAAGCAGAAATCTGATCTTGTACTGAGGTTGAGGGAAGCATGGGTCTCAGAGATTGGCTGAATTTTAGATACGGGTGTATACAGGTATTGACTGACTTTCAGAAGCATGGGTAATCAGGACAGCTGCTCACTATTTGGAAAGGGTTTACAACTAGTTTTGTAGTTTCTCGTCAATAACTTGGAACTAGAACCAAAGAACAATCATTCTTGTGCTTCTTTTCATGAATTTAAAGAATAGGAACATTTCATTCTTAGGAACAGTGATTGTTACTGTCAAGTGTAGAATTTATTATCGCTGATACTTCACTATTACATTTTATGAAAAAATATATATGTTGTCTTAAGAAATGAATTTTGCTTCATTGATAAACACTAAATGTTATTTACTAATACAATAACAATGCATTGTGTTTTTTTAATGAATCAAGTCTCTAATGATCCAAATATGTGGTTGTTTAGCTTAATGATGAGAGAATAGCCTGATCTGAACAACCAAAATTAAAAATATTAAAACTGTACTATTGCATGCGAAAGTTTGAGAGTATTTTGTCCCAGGCTTATCTATTTCCAAAAATTGAAATAAGCTACATCTGTTCAAAATCTAATTCTGACATTTACTAGATGCATAATTGTAGAAAAATTAGTCACATTTTATTCACTAATAAAATAGTATTAACTTTCAACACTGTGAAAAGCAAAATATAGAAGAAATGCCCGCTCTCATATTATACAATACAGTTAAAATTGTAAACAGAAATGGAACATAAGAAAAATATATGATAATGTTCCAAGTACATTGTACCTATAAGAGTTGTTGCTAAATAATAATGGTGATGGAGATGATAATAATTATTATTATTAAAGTCCAGAATTATGTTTTGCTATACATTTCTCATCTTTATATATGGTCTTCATCTTTATTTTCTCCTCAGTTGACTACACAGGTTAAATTGCGATAGAATATTACCTCTTTCAGGACACTTAATGATTTCCATCTTTGCCTTAATTGTACCTAATTTATGATATCCACATGTATTAAGACTAATAATAGCATTTTCATTTTCTGATTTCCATAAAGCAGTCAGAGAAAAATGTAATAAAACATTCAAATTGTTGCACTAATTGCCAAAGACAACAATAGTGCCAAACTCAAATCACCGGCTAGGAGGCAACATTGCCATTGTAATACTCAAAATATCCAATTATTAACTTAGGTGTGGATGTTGTAATTTACTGTGGAAGAGATGCTGCGTTGTCTAATATGGTAACCATTAGACACATCCAGCTATTTAAATTTAAATTTTAAATAATTAACATCAAATAAAATTTTAGGAGCAACATGTGGCTGATGATTACTGTATTAGACAGTGTAGAGAACATTTTCAACATCACAGAAAATCATTTGGATAAAGCTGGTCTACAGACTTTTCCAGTGTACTGTTGAAAATGCAAATATTTTCTGAATCCTGTCAATTCTTCACTCTATATATTTCATCCCTTTCTTTTCATTCTGATAGCCATTACCTTTTGAGTTCAGCACCGTCGTGATTTAGCTATTACAATAACGTGTTAATAGTCTCACTATTTCTAGTTCCTTCTCCAGCTAATCCATCCTATAAACCAAACTTAATTTTTTCAAGCAATGCCTTTTCCCCACCAAAACTTTAAGTCTTCACCTTGACTATAGTATATATACCAAGCAAAAATGTTTAGTTCATAAGTATCTTCCATCAATTGGCTTCTTTCCTTCTACAAAGACATTCCTACACCTATGCTCCATCACAAATATCAGTATATTGTCCCCTAGTTTGCTTTGCCAATTTCCACTTTTACTTAAGGCATTTTTTCTGTCTGGAAATACTTATAGATTTTATTCTCCATGCAGTAGTCCTCCCTTATCACAGGGAATATGTTCCAAGACCCCTAGAGTATGCCTAAAACCACAGATAGTACCAAACCCTATATATACTGTTTTTTTCCTATACATACATACCTATGATAAAGTTTAATCTATAAGTTAGTCACAGTAAAAGATTAACAATAATAAAATAGGACAATTAACAACAAAGTACGGTAATAAAAGTTATTTGAATATGATCTCTCTCAAAATATCTTACTGTACTGTACTAACACTTCTTCTCGTCATGTGCAATGATAAAATGCCTACATGATGAGATGAAGTGAGGTAAATAATGTAAGCATTGTGACATAGCATTATTGATCTCTGGCGATACGTTGGAAAGAGGATCATCTGTTTCAAATAATCCTAGATCACCAAGCCATGATGATGTAGATGATTAGATGTCAGAAGCAGAAGATGTCAATGATTGGGAAAAGTTAATATTTTCAGACAAAGGTTGACTGTTGGTAATTGAAACTATGGATAAGGAGGAAACACTATACTTGAATGTTATGCCATAATCCTATCAAATCCAGTTTAAATCTGATTTTATCCACACAGCTGAACTTGACCACCTCAGACTACAACTGTCTTTAATAACCCATGTAAATGATCTCTCCAATAGTCTTCAACGACTATTATATTTTATGATGATCATTGTAACTGCTGCTTCTCACAGTCAAGAAATTTACAATCTGTTTTCTATAGAGGATTATATATCCATAAACAGTAGGCAAGGCCTGCAAGCATTTTTGATATATCCCACAACATCTACAGTACATCTTCATGAAGCATATTTTTAAAAATAATAGATTTAGATTTTATCTTGAAAAGAGAATAAAAAGGTGAAAAATAATATTTCTTGAGTATAACTGTGGATTCTCACAAACCTTCAGGGTTAAATATTATTAGTTCCATTTTACAGATGAGATTCGGAGAAGTTACATAAATTGTTCTAGGTTATAAACTAAGAAATGGCAAAACAGATTTAAAAAGAAAACTAAAAAAAAAAAATTCTAAAGCTCATGATCTCATAGCTCAAAGACATATCTCCTTCAAGAAAGAATCTGTACTTTTTCCTCCAGAACCACTACTTTGAAAAAGTACTCGTGACACATAAGCAAAAGTTATCTCTGTGATTTCTGTCCTTTTAAATGTGATCACCGGGGCAAGCTTTACCTTTGTCATTGGATTAAAAGGCAGGCAGCCCTCATGATTTTCTAGTCTTTTGTTGGTAATCGAAATTCCTTTGGTCACTTTAACCTTTCATTCAGAAATTATAATTTTAATCTAATATATTAAATAACCCTTCAAAGTTCATTCACAAGTAAGACTCACCCCCACCGCTCTCCAACAAAGGCAAGCAGCAGAAGAGCCATCTGCCTTTGGGAATGAAATATGGTCTATTTTTTCTCTCTTTCCCTCACTTTTTTTTTCTCCCTTACTCAGTAGCTGCTATTTCTTGACCTTCCGGAATAAATGTGTGTAGGAGGGAGGAGAGGTAAGAGAGGTAGGAAAGTTCTTGACTGTCATGAAAAGGTACTGTGTTCTTTGGGCCTGGCGGACAAATTCTCTCATGCATGCTTTTGCAGATTCTTTGGAGAACTCTCATGCTGGGTACCTGCAAATATGATCCCAAGGCAGTACCTCACCTCAGGCTGGCTCTTCCTAATCCTTCTTTGTATTCTGACCTCAGCGGCATAGCCCTGAGTGGGTCCCCTCACCTGCACTGACTTCTTTTGCACAATCCCATGTTTAAATGACTTCAGGCTCATGTTCTTACTAAATTTTCCCCGTGGCTATGATTCATACACCTCTGGCCCCCAACAAAAGCACATGCAGACACTTTCCAGATGGAGTCCTTTTCCCTTAAAGGATGGTTTAACTTACTTTGGTGTGAATCAGACATCAGTCCACTTCGTCATGGGGTATAGATGAAATTGATCACAAAGTAGCAACTTATTTCTCTTAAATGTCCATTTTTTGTATATCAATTCACTCTGCATCTTTTCAGTATCCAATTATTTTGTCATGGTGACATAATTTCTTTACTTTTTTTTACACACTTTATGTATCATATTAAAAATCTTCCAAGTATGTAATTATATTTTGTTTGAATTTTCATCTCAAGTGTCACTCCTGGCTTTCCTACTCTTTCCATTTTTCTCTTTTTATCTAGATAATGTTGTTCAGTAATTTTCCTCACCTCCATCTATTTTGAGTCAGAATGAGCAAAAAGTAGATATTGTTTTCTCTGGCTCTAATTTCAGATAAATTGCTAGTCTTATTGCAAGTAGTAATCTTCACTCATCCAGTTGTCTTTCACAAACAGAGCAAAGCAGAATCTGCTTCTAAGTTAAACAAAAAGCAGAAATCAGAATGTCAAATTATAATTGGCATATCCCAGACATAATCAATATTGCCTTTTGCAAGTTCCTCCCACAGTTAAAGCAAACCCTGGTTAGTGCTGGCCAAATCTTGACTAATTTGGCTTCAAGTTATTACCATACTTAATATCTCTGAATCAACACTGATGACTAAGATAAAGTGAACTACAAGAAATGATCAGTCTTCAATGCAAAAACTTTTTCACTTTGTGCCAACTATTGCTGGTGCACCTGTTTTATGTTCAGAGTGGGAAGGAAATCAAAAAAGACATGGCCAATTTTGAAAGAGACACAATGTTTTCAATGTCTCAAAATAGCTCAAATACATAGCATTGCTTCTACTACTTATTCAAACTACAAGGCTGATTAAGCATGTGTGTAAGGCAGGCATGCAAACAAAAAAATTACCAATTCGCATCCCACCTTATTCTCCCAGGTTCCAGTTTCTTATCTAAGAATTGATATTGCACCAAGAACAGGCAGAGAGAAACTAGAAATTCAGGGAGTTTTAATGGGGTACACACAAAGAAGTAATGTGAGAGGAATTTCAGAATTTCTGAAATCACATTTGTGAGGGGCTCTAGAATTAATCTAACACAGTCCCTGTTTTTCAAGGGAGACTTCCACTCTTAGTTTAAGTACAGTATACTGGTTAAGCTAACATTAACAGTACAATAAGCCTCTGTGGTCTGAATCCTAAGAAACTGAGAAGAAATAGACTTTATATTAACTAGAGTCACTTTTTTTTCCCTCAAAGCTGTAATTCTAAAACCATCAGAGGGTCAGAAATTGTTGATAAGAAGGTATTTTAAAGGATTATTAATGTGAATAAACCAATATCATTTGCCAGGATAACCCACACTGGGAAAGTGGAACCATTAAGTCGTGTTCTAGATTCATTCCTTCAACCAATTTTGTGGGTGCCACAGGACATCCCAGGACTCAGGACAAAACATCTGTGCAGATCAGGTATAGATTATGAGTGATAAAATGAGTGTAAGGCCAAGGATCAACCATTAAGGAATGAGCATGCTGTAATGAGACTGAAGGGTGATTCAAAATGGAGGATAAATCGCTAGGAAGGAAAGACATCCTGAGTTTCAGTAAAAATAGCTAGAGATGCAAACCAAGTTCAAGATTCAGAGTGTGTACCCAATAAATATAGGATAGGAAGTAGTTATAAATCCAGATGAGTAAGGATGCATGCCAAATAAGATTCTAAGCACTTATCAGCAGAATAATAGAGAATGTAATGATGTGATGATGCTTCATGGAAGGATGAATGTACATTATGTTGTATGTTTTTCTATTGATCAAAAATTTCATTTTGGTTAATCTCCGAGTGTAATTTTTTTAATTTTGTTGATAAAATGACATTTTAGATAATCCACCAACATTTTCTAAAACTATTAGGTCACATTGGGAGAGGAGGGGAGTGGGCAACTGATCCACAAATTGAATTTCAAATCAACTCAATGCAATATAATACAAAAAAATTTTTTTTAACTATCTGGGACAAAGTAACCAGGATACAATTAGGAACAAAACATAGGACTCACTCACATAGAATTCATAGTATGACAGTGAAAATATCTAAGCAATGAAAAATGTGGTGAGTGTTTGAATATGAATGCTTATGGGAGTACTGTAAGGGGAGTTTAATCCAGTATGTGGAATCAGAAAATGTCTCACTGACAATATCTAAATTGAGATTTGGAGAGTAAATAGAAGTTTGCCAGGTAGAAAACTGAAAATGTATGGGGGTGTTTTAGACTGTCCTCATGACTGGAGAGGCTCAACTGGCATTCATAAGAATTAACTGGTCGATCATCTAACCAAATTGTGAGAAATGACATATCATTATTGTTTTGAGCTGTTTGGTTTTGGGTTAGTTTGTTGTTTTGCTTTCATATGGCCTATGCAAGGTCCTGATGAGCTAAAAAAAAATGGTTTTCTGATCATCCTGAGGCACTGGTGACATCAGAATCTGATTTTTGATGCTTTTGAGGACTAAAAATTATGAGAGGTCCAAGATTTAATCAGACATTTAATTATTTTGTTGCCACAAAGATGGAGGGTGCTATTAGCATTTAGTAGATGGGACCCAGGCATGCTAGACACCTTAGACTATAAAAAATTATTCAGCATCTCTTTTTACTTAAAATTTCACACCAGACATTCAAATAGGCAAAAAACCCTAGCTTACAACTTAAGTTCCTTTTATATATAAACACAGAGTACGTATACTTTATGCAGTTTTGATATCCACGATATTCAAGAAATGTAACTACTATTGAAAATGAAAGGAGGCTGTATTCTATTTTGTTCAAAAGTGTATCTTTAGTTGTTTATCATTTTGAAAAATCACATTACTGACAGTATCACCACTCATGGTATTTGGGCTACTGGTATAACAAAACTGTGTCAGTTTGAATTTGTCTCTCAAATCCACAGGAATTTTTCAGATAGCTGCACACTTCTAACTCCCTCATTATGCTTTCTAGCATTGCTTTGCCAGAACATTAACATATGGAAATACATACAGTTTTAATATTAATATTTTCATTTATTTTTCCTTTATATAAAAGGTATAGCATTATTGATTTTATATTATCTGTGGAGTTTATTTCAAGGAAGTAGAGGTGACATTACTAAATACATATTTTAAAAAGAGACCTTTGGCTCAGATAGGATTGTACTCTAGGAAAAATGTATCCACCATAGCCCATCAAATTCTTGTAAACATTTTAAATGTTGGCATTTTAAAAGAAGATATTATCTTTGCATTTGCTTGATCACTTCTTCATTTTTAGACAATTCCTTTGGATTGATGTATGAGCTAAAATGTGCAATGTTTGTAGCCAGTCTTAATGCATACGGTTATTGACTGCTATATGTGTCTAATAGCTTGGGTGAACTCCTCAACAGTTTATCCCTACTCTCGACCCTACCCACAACCCAAAGACAGAATCACTTGTATAGGATCTCTTTAATCACTAGTGCAATATAATTTTTTTCATTCATGGTGTCGACAGATACTTCTATCAAACATCAAAACTGTCTTCTTTGAACAAATTAAGTGGACTGTACTCTGTCTACACAAGTTCCCTGAATTAACCTTTCTTGTTTTTCCCCAAGTTATCTCATTTCCCATCTTTACTCACTGCTCTATTAATTATCTATTTACTCTATTTACTTATTTACTCTATTTACCCTATTAATTATTCCCACAAAATTTCAAAAGATTAATTCCCTGTATCTTGAATTTTCCCACACTCCTATACTTTTCGTACTGCCCTCTACACTGTTACCTGAGTCTTCCAATTGTCTGTCCTGGTCACTAAATCTCAACTCAATGAGTCTCTAAATCAGGCACCCATCTTCTGATGTTTTTGTCTCTTCTAACAAACACCTGTAAATATCAGCTCACAAAGAGTTCTGTTGAATTATTTTATGCCAGACTCTTCCGTGGGTAGGTGAGTGGGAGAGGTTTTGTACAACCTTAAGTTTTTATGTAATTTAGGCAATCACTTAACCTCTTTTTGCCTTAATATCCTAATATGTAAATTGAGGTTAATAAGAGAAAATTAATCTCATAGAGTTGTGAAGATTAAATGAACAAATATAGGTGAAGCAATTAAAACAGTGTGTACACATAGTGAGTACTGTATAATACATTATTCTCACACACAATTTTGGAAGTTATATTTTACAGTCTAGTTTGGTGTTTAAAGGCAATAATTTCAACTATACTTAGTAAAAAATACTAACTCCCACTTAATTAGAAAATGTGCTGATTATACAAATATAAACATACACTATAAAATTTATAAAATTCTAAAGTCCCCCAGGAGACACAGAAGAAACTAGCCTATCTCCAATGGAATTTTCTTCAACACAAGAGCCTGAGTGAGGCAGTCAGCAATAATCACTTAGTAGACATTGTGCTGACCCTTGGCATCCAAGACACAAGTAAGCTCTCCAATCTGATGGCATCATCTGAAGTCGACTCCAGGTTTCAGAATGTGAAAAGCCATCACCTGGGCTTCCTAGAAGCTGTTGTTTTCTTGAGAAAATGGCTTACCATTTAGGCAGTTATTCTGTGCATGCCAATTTCCTATGGACTTTAAAGCCCAGAGAAGTTAAAAAATAAGTTTGTCTTATCAGCATGAAAATTAATTCAGACAATGTTCAACTCTCCCCGCTAGCTCTCCAATCTGTGCTTTAATTAGCCTGGTGAGGGGGAACCAGACAATAAACTGAAACCACTCATGAACCTCATTTCATTAAGCCCCTGGCAAGCTTCCTTATTAATTGACTACCCAACATCCCTTTCTTGACTGATAAACTCATCCAGTTGTGCAAATGTCCAAAACAAAATTCTACAGAGGTCCCTACAGCATGTATAATACTTTATTCTGAGATTCTCAGAAGAGGGGCAGGTATGTCCCAAATAGTTGATTTCAGTAGTAAAGTCTGGGTGTGAGAAGGAAACATTAACACTGCAGAAGCAACAAGACTTAAATCACCAGGAGTAAGATGGTTTAAGGGGGCACTGGGTCCCATGTTTCTACCACAGACATTGGAAGAATCTTGGCTTTCACATGAAGGTGGACTTCGGAAAGAGTCAGAGGCATGGGTTGTAACAATAGTAGAGTGGCCAAGAGAGAACTATTGGAGGTCAGACAACAGTCATTGATTTCAATAGCTGTTGAGTAAGAGAAAGATGTTTTCCCAAGCCTTTCAAATGGAAATTGAGGGCTTAGACAGTAAAACAAAGAAATATAGGTATTCAAAATATAATGAATGAAAGGTTCTGTTCTTATATTCATCCCTTTTCTCTTTCCCCTCAGTGTCTCTCATTCCCTAACTGGTCATAATATAAAACCATATTTTTGTATGACTTGTAAAATTTATATTTATGTCTCTAACTAGGAAATAGATTAAACTGCTTGGATTTAAGAAGTTGGAGTTTTCTTTTATTTATTTATTTATTTATTTATTTCTTGGGCTAATGATTATTGGCCCTCCATAGAAAAAAATTTATCTGCTACTTTAAATGGATATTTTGCTAAAGCCATAAATTGTATATTATAGTTACCAATTTTTTAAAAGGACATGCAATTTATCTGAAGAAATTATTTGATTGAAGATGTGCCTTAACAAACAGAAAATTTGTTGTTTAGATGGTTCACTCAATTAGAGAGAGTTAAAAAGTTATAAAGGCAAAATAATAATTTCATTGACAAGTCAGAAAGACGGTCTCTGTTTCTCTCAATTAGTTATTTTTTTTAAAAAAAAAAGGTATTTTAAATTCATCTCTAGTGTGCTTCTATTATTTGTTTAAAAGATATTTATTAAAATTAAATTATATCATTTTATATTTGTATGGGGTATTTGGATTTATAAGATGATTTCATATCATGGCATTTGACCATCACCACAATTCTGTAAGGGAGACAGAACAGTCATTGTTTAACTCCAATCTTATAGATAAGGAAATTTAGACTCTGAATATGTAACACTCCTTGCATTTATCTAAGTTCGATTGGCAAAAAAAGTATTCAAGGCAGGATCTTCCAACTCCAAGTTTAGTGTATTTCCCCTATACCATGGAATTTCTTCAGTTAGAACCATTAAACAAGGGGATCACAATTTGGTCAAATGGTTTTGTAACTAAACAAGAGATGAGGCCATGAGTAAAGAGAAAGTACAACACTTAGATCTTATCTTCAAATAATACGCTTTCATATTACGTAAAAATAAGAAAATCCAAAATAGAAATGCAATCATTCACTCTATTTTGTCATTTAAAAAAAAAAATCATGGTTCAGTTCTAAAGACCAAATTGCAAGAGTTATATTGACAGAATAAACGCAGTGCTTCTACTCAAATGATACAGAAAACCATTAATAGCAAAGGAGGGTCAGATAATTCCTCTACTTCATACCCAAACATAGCCAAACACATTTTGAATAGCCTACTGCAACCATAAGATTTCAGTTTTTTGAAGTGAGACCCTGTGTTAATAGCCCAGGTATCCTCAACTCTTCCAACTCTCTTGGGTCAATTTTGCCCACATTTAATTTATTTTTAAATCTCAACTCATAATAGAAAATAGAAAATCCAGTGTCAATGGCACTACCCAAATATTCTCAACAATCTCTGCTGCATTAGTATTCTCCTGCTTGCCCAACTGAACCAACTATGAAATACAGTTGTCCTTAGTTATCCATGTAGGATTGGTTGTAGGAATTCCCTACAGATAACAAAACCCATGAATGCTCAAATTCTTTATGTAAAATGGCATAGTATATTGCATACAGTTGGTCCTCCACATCCACAGTTGATTGAATCTGTGGATGCAGAAGCCATGGATGTGAAAAGCCAATTGCATGGCCCTTTACTCCATCAATTCTTCCCTGAGTATCAATAATAAAAGTCATTTTGTTCTAAATATAATCTCATCTAGTTAGGTATGGTAATGATCATTAATTACACATAGAGTTAAAGAAAAAAGAAAGACAGCCTTCAAACATCCATGTGTCAGCTGATTCACACAGGAAAATAAATAATAAGCTCTGTATAGAAATTGCATATTTGGGAATTTGGGGTATGGAATCTTCAATCTAGTAGAAATATCTTTAACCATGTGCCTCAAAAAATGTTTCCCAGAAGTCTTTTTTATACTAGTCATAATTATTTGGTACATTAGAATTCTGTCAGGTGATTCCAACAATTTCAATTAAATAATCACAATTTTGTTACCTAATCCTGTAGATCATGGCAGTTATGAAATCTAGAACACTCCATATTCATACTGTTGACAATACAATGTGAAAATGGTTAGGTATCCAAACTACTTTGAACTACAGACAGTTTTCTTATGAGAAATTTAAGTTATCCTCAAGATTTTATAAGCCAACTTTCCTTGGTACAGACTTATTTATTCAATCAACCAACATTTAGTAAATATCTACTAAGTAATACAAACCATGTTAGAAACTAAGGAACTACTCCTACTGATACAAATAATAGCAACAAACAACATTTATTACCAATAAAGTATACACCATAAAACATTATGCATTTTATTTGCATTATCTTTTAAAATCAGTAATCTATCATAAAAGATATAGAAACCAAAGCTGCCTGGTCATACATTTCATTAGTTAGGTCTGCAGAAGCCCAAATAGGTCCAAAGCCCACATTCCTAGTCACTATTCCACACACTTGAGCTACACACACACACATATATACATACAATATGAACCAACAGAGACAAGACAATAGTCATATAGTAGAGTCAAGCACAGAATGTAAGAAAAAGCCCCTGACTCTACCTGGGAAGAGGGTGCCAGAGTCAGGGACAAAGACTGTTTGAGTGCTTATCAGAGGTAATATTTGCTCTGAGTTTCAAGGAGTGATTTGGAGTTAGCCAGAAGATTGAGGATGACAGGAAGAACCAGGAAAAACAGTATTTGAAAGGTCACAGAGTTATGAAAGAGCAAATGTATGTGAGAATCTACATTTCAGTGTCGCTGAACTGGGAATGGCAGGTGATGAAAAGAGACAAACAGGTAGTTAGGTAGTTAAGAGGCAGCCATTGTTATCAAAGACTATCTGACTTGCCAATAAATTTAAATATTATTTGAAGATAAGAAAAAGTCATTGAAGAATTTTAAGCAAGAGAATAAAATGATCGAATATGCATTTCAGAAAAATTGTTTTAACTGTTGTAATTGGGCAATGGACATGAAGGAAAAAGGATGGGTTCAAGAGAAAGGTCTTAGGGACCAGATGATGGTGAGAAGAGAAAGGAAAGAGGAACTATAAAAAATGTCCAGGTTCTAGATTAGTCAAATGGGTTGATAGTGTCTCCATTAATGAAGACAGTTGATAGAGCAACTATGCGGTACAATAGACGTTTTGTTCTGCTTTGGATTATTGAGACCTAAAGTTAAAGATGTAAATTTTAAAGATCTAATCAAGATTCCTTAGCTTTTTATTCAGAGGCCTATTAAACTCAGAAATTAAGAGTAAAAACAACAGACTTTGAATTTCTAAATTTGTGCCCCCTTTAGACATGGAGAACATAGGGGGAGACAAAGAGGAACAATACTCTGAGTTTATTCTCTCTATTGGCTTATTTCCTATTAGCAAAGGAAGAAGTCTCTTATAAGTTGGAAGAATGACCTGCACTTGTGAACATGCGAGTGAACATGCGAGTGAACATTAGGCACACTTGACCTAGAATGACAAGGTGAAAGCAGTCCATGATGATATAGGGGTGTCTTGCTTAAAAAATCTTACCTACACAAGTGAGTGTGACTAAGATATGAAAAAGATATCCAGAAGCTTTGGACTCCAAATCTCCTACTTTGACAAATGGCTTCTTCGCACTACAGGTAATTTTCCTCTGATGTCTATTTCATCCTCAACTTATAAACCATTTTTGCTAATGCCCTGCCTCCCATCATCTTGTATGGTTTGAAGAGAATGTGTGAGACACATAATGGAAAGTGGCTGCTACTCTCCATCTCTACATTCTTTCCAACTCTACATTCTTTTCAGAGACACCATCCTCTCTCAGCTAGACCGCTATTCTCATGTTTCCACTATGTTCTCTCTTCCAGTATATTTTTCACAAATAACCATACCGGTTTTCTTTAAACAAAACTCTGATCATGTCAGCTCTCCTAAAACTTGTCAATGGTTTTCTATTTTTTAAAATAGAAATAATCTCTACGTGGTCTTCTGCTGTCTTCCTCTCCAGTCTCATCTTACATCATCCTCTCTCTCTTACAACCCTACAGGCACCTGTGCTTTCTTTCAGTTTACTGAGTGCCAAGATCTTTTTTGCCTCAGGGTATTTGCATGTGCTGTTATCTTTGCCTGGAATTCTCTTCCTCCCAACATTTCATTTGGCCACTCCTGCTCATTCTTCAGATTCCAACATAATTGCTACTTCCTTAGAGAAGGCTCCTAATCTAAATCAGGTCTCTTCTTGAGAGGTGATAATCTCTCATCATCTCCTGTGCTTTACTGAATACTAATTACAATTTATAATTAGATATTTTTTGTATCATTTTATTAATTGCATCACCCCAGGTTGTAAGCATTGCCAGGACAGGAGCTGTGTCTGTTCTATTAACCACTGGATCTACTGCACTTAGCTCAGTGCCTGCTATATTTGATGGATAAGAAGGTAGGTAGTGGGCAGAGAGAGAGCTGGGCTGGAGACATACTTTTAGAAAATTTTAGCATATATTAGACATAAAATTGTTACAAACATTCCCAGTAAGAAAAGATGGCCAAACACTAAATTCTAGGAATCTCAAACATCCTTTCATGTGGACAGTTTTATGCCCCAGCAAGTCGATACCCAGCTGTAGATGAAAAATCTATAAGAATATCATGGTGGTGTTGTTGGCAGTGGCATTAACAGTAGCAGTGATGTTGGCAACAGTGAAAAGAGAAATTCGTATTTTTTCTTACCACTTTCTGCACAATTTCAGTAACTTACTTTGATGTCAAACTTTATCACAGCTGAGTTTGAACTTCTATGCATATAAACTACAGAACATAAAATCCTCCTCTTTGAAAACCATAGGCAGTTTTGACAATATATTTGAATTCATTAACCTCTTAACTCTAGTACAAGTCCATATTCACAAGTATGACAATGATTAAATTAATGAGTTAATCATTCCCTTCTAGTTACAGTCTTTCTTAATTAGTTGATTTAAATTGGGGAGTGGGAGGAAGAAGGGGAAGAACCTTCTGCGGAGTCTATTTTCATAGTGCCTGATAAGATTTCTGAAGGCTCTTTTTTTGAAAAATGAAGAAACCATTTATACCATTTATGATTTTTTTAAGCTACCAAGTCCTCCTAAGCCAATTACATTGGCAAGCACTTCCTACATGCCTGGCCTATGGAGGCCATTCTCTTAAATTAGGCCCTCCAGGGAACACAAAAAGGCCACAGGATGAGACATGGGGTTTGCAGGCTTGCGAAGTTGAAGTATATTAGTCACCTGACTGAAAATTAAGGGCCATCGATCATATTTTTAGAATCAGCTGCATCCCTTTATAGAGCCTAAATTCACTTGTAACAGTCTACTTAGGTTTTAAAAAAGCTTACTCTAATGTCCCCACATGAATTGGACCAGGCCCCACAAATACTCTACCATTATATTAGGCAGATATTGTTCAAATAATATTCTCAGCATTTTAATTTCTCTTTCTCATTTATAATTTAAAAAGCTGTCTCAATTGACCTTAAATAAATGCTAAATGATAGTCTCACATTTCCTCACTTCAATAATTTCTTTCTTATCAGTGCACTTGTAAATTTTAAAATATCTTTGTCCCTCCCCTTATGTAGTATACATAATTGGGATGATGCATACTTATTCTGTACCTTTGGAGTTCGAGAGTCTTTTATTTTACATCCCAGTGTCTGTAGCAAAAAGAAGCAGAAAGGTGAGTAATTCAGTAAAAGAAAACCTAGCTGAAGAACTTGGAAAATGATACCGGAGATTCACTAAGGTACTTAAAAGAAGTGATTTATACACAATTTCTCTTTCCACTTCTATTCTCCTCCACTCCCTAAAACTGTCTCTGCTTCTATGAGTTTGACTATTTTGCACACCTCGGATTAGAGGAATCATGCAGTATTTGTCCTTCTGTGACTGGCTTATTTCACTTAGCATGTTTTCCAGGTTCATCCATGTTGTCATTTATGGCAAGACTTCCTTCTTATTTAAAGGCTGAATAATAAAAGCAGAGAGTGTGATGGTGTTTACTAGAGGCCAAGGGTAAGGGAAAATGAGGAGTTCAACTGGTATGTAGTTTTAGTTATACAAGATGAATAAATTCTAGAGACCTGGTGTACAATAAATTGCCTATAGTTAATAATTAATATACACTTAAAAATTTGTTAAGTGGGTAGATCTCATGTTAAGTGTTCTTACCACAATAATAATATTTTTTTAATTTGTCACTCCCTTCTTTCCCCTCCATATCTCCCACTCCCCCTTCTCTCACATTTTTTCTTACCTCTATATTCAATTGCTAAAATGAAACATTACCAGGTTGAATTATTTTCTTTCCACTACTTTTTAATTAAACTCAAAACATATTTTGATTTAAATATTTCTAGGGTTTTTTTTTTTTTTTTAATACTATGCATTAGTCTCCAGGACTCCAAAGTAATCAACTGGAACTCTATGATGCTATCATTTGAAAGTACAGAAAAATGAATTTTTTTTCTTTGGATGGTTTCTTAGATATCATTTAATTGTTTATAAATTTTTACAAAGTTATCTTCACTTTACAAATGAGAATATGAAGGCCTCCCTGAAAATGAATTGCCATATTTTTCTTCAACAAATTTAAAAATCATCATAATTAAGAAAGCTTTGTAAGGGTAGGAATTTACTGAAAACTGTATCCTTTTTGAAAAAGGCCAGTGATCCCGGGCTTTCCACTTGGGTCTACGGAGGTCTCACTCTTTGTTTGGTTTCTGCTTGGCTCAGACACTGGCCATGGAGATGAGGGTAGGGTCTCAGTGCAGCTCTGATATTCCTAATAAGACCAAGGGGAAGAAAAAAGAGAGTATGGGATAAAGAGAAGAAAGCTAAGTGCTGACCTTGCAAACCATTCTGTCATTTAGTTTCTGATGTGCTTTTCTTCTCATACATATTTCAAAAAACAAAGAATATAAGCATTATATGTAAGAAATCAAGAACATTGTTCTGCAAGTAGTACCTAGCACTTTAATACAAAAGAATAATTTTGTATTGTTTACATGTTATATTTATTTACATTATACTGCTTATGTTGTTTCTAATCTTATTTTCCTGCATCTTGAAGGCAGGAACCTTGATGTAGGACTTTTACATACTGCTTAGAAATTATAATGCACCAAGTACATATATACCCAAATACTGAGATGAAATAGAATCAATAGTTACTTAAAATGTTAGTGCCATAAGAAGGAAATTAAATGTTTCATACTGATTCAGAAGGGATTAAATTTACCTTTATTTCAGTAAATAATTTTAAAAGGTGTTTTAGAATGTTTTTGTGTTTACTTGCCATTTCAAAACCTAAAAAACAACAGTATGATAATTCCAGTCTAACGTTGTGTGTGTTTAAGGTAATATGTATATATTTTGTGTATGTGTGTGTATATGAGAGAGAAGAGAAGAGAAGAGAAGAGAAGAGAAGAGAAGAGAAGAGAAGAGAAGAGAAGAGAAGAGAAGAGAAGAGAAGAGAAGAGAAGAGAAGCATGGAGGGAAAGAAGCATCTCTGAGCACTTGAGCAACCACTTGGCTGAAGAGAACTACAGCCAGCATGTCTTCTTGCCCTCAAGATCATATACTTAATCAGTGCATGCCTTAACACTTGCAAGTCAAATTTCTACTGATCTGAAGCCTTGCTGCCCGAGAATGTGCTGTTGATGAGGGGAAATGTCTGGCAAATGGGAGAAATCAGTACAAAACACTGGGCGAGAGCGTGGCTCCAATCAGAAACAGGTCACAGAGCTTTCCCTGTCATGGTCCATTCAAGGGAGTATAAGCTTTCAGAAAAGCAACAGCAGCAAAACAGAAGAACAGTATAATACATCCAATATGATCGAAGAAAAATAAGTCCACAACAAATAGAAATATGTAACTCATGAACCTGATTCTATATAGCATAGGATAAAATAACAATTTAACCAGCAGAGCAACATAACCAGCAGTCAACATTTAGACAAAAATGGGTATTTTGACACTGGTTTATGCAGTTTGATCTATTTCACTACTTAAATCAATCAGTTTAAGCAGATTGGTCAATTTTAGCACCCAAATTCTCTCCACATGGATGTAGTTTAAGAACGTTACAAGAATATAAAAAAATCACAGATGCAGTCATTTCACAGATGATTGATCAAAAATAAAATTTACCACACAAAATTGTGAATAATAATGGAAGTTGTTTATGTAGGTTAAAGTCTGCTCTAAACCATACAATACCTTAGATGTGTGTTCGATTTTAGAAAGCTGCCCCAGACAGCCTTGTTATAGAAGATTTAGGGGCAGGTTACCAGAGACTCATGGAAGCTTCTCTAGGCTAAGAAAGGGACTTTCAGGCCACAGCATTTCTCACAAGTTCTAAGAAGTCATTCCCAGTGAGAGGGACCACATTCGAAGAGGATTGACAGTTTAGACTGAAAACAGCTTTCAAAGAGACTAATCTTATAAAGTATTGCAAATGAATAAGGGCAACAGGAGTAGGTGTTCACCTGCCAGTCTCCGCAGCGCAAGATGAGAGCCTGTCTGTACTCACACATGCGCTGACTTAAAAAAAAAAAAATCACATAAAAAACAACATCTTTGCTACGGAGACGTTTTTAACAAGTATTACAGAAAGAGCACCAGCTACCAAAAAGAGTTGCCAGGGCCAGAAGGAGCCATCAATCGAAACAGTTTACATTTCAAAGTTTTTCCAAGAAGAGTAAAAAAACGTCTCCTAGCCTTGATGGAAAACTGAGGCGCTGTAGTAAAAAGCCTATGTGCTGCCTTCTCAGTCAAGTTTCTTTCTCCAGAGAGGCCCTTTAACCCTTGGGTTGGTGCCAACAGGTAGAGGAAAACAGAAGTGTTTACCTCCTGGGGCTTGTGCTCCAAGCAGCTTACTAAACTGTGCAGTCAGGATAAAAATCCTCTTCCTTTTATGAGTTTCATAAGAAAAGAGCCTTCTTGCTCTTGGGCACTGTTTGAGATTAATAAATTACTCTTCTACACTCCATGCTTTCTGACATCACTTAACAAATAATCATACCTATCTGCCTTAGAATGCTTTTTTCCCTTAGTCGATTCAGGTATTGACTCTTACTTATGTAGGCTTCTTTTACAGTTTAGGAAATGAATACTAACAATGCTACATTTCAATCAGGGTGTGCATTTGTTTGTCCTTTTAAAAAACTGAGTTTTTTTTAATTTGAAAGAAAAAGTTTGCATGCTTTTATTTGGCCCTGAGAGGAAAAAAAAGAACATATCTTAAATTCAGTAACAATTTTCAAAAGGTATATAATCTAATGTATACTTTGTTTTTAGTTTTTAATTTTCTGCTTAATTCTTCCATGACATTTCTAAACACTAAATCTAATTTCCAGAATTTATTAGAATAAACTCCACATACTTTCATTCTTCCTTCTAAAAGCAGATCAAATGGAAACACTAGTCTAAAAAAAATTTGTAATTTCATAATTGAGACTTGGGGAAAGAAAATAACAAGAGACACTTGGGAATATTTCATCACTGATTGTGTCCTATGAAAATGGTTATTTGTGCATCTCCCTCTTAAACACATGGCCACTATGTCAAGAATTCTTCCAATAGATGCAATTGTGTAACCACATCTCTTTGACCAACAGGCAATTTACAACCATCAATAAGACTCACATGCCCTGATAACCCAGAAGTTTTGCCATAACCATTTTTTTAGACTGCAATAGAATAGATTGAATAGAAAAGGAAAAAGCTAGAAGCACTACCCTCTGTTTTTGCACACACATAAAAATGCTGTTCATTATGATCACAAAAATTATAGTCACTTTCTTCGATTGACCTATTGATATAAATTACACAATATCACTGAAAAATATTACCAATTTCCATACCAACATCCTCTGTAAATGCCACTGGTTCTCAATGAATTCCTCTGACCTCCTGGTCTGACACTGTCACCATGTGATGTACATAATTCTCTCAACAGATACATTACTTCTGCTCAGTGTTGGGGGTCAGGCCAACAGGGTAAAGTCAAAGATAATTAGCAGCCCTATCAATAACCAGCTACAGGATTGCTGCCTAAATTGACAGGCCAGAAAAACCAAGAAAAGAGTTAGCAGTGTAAAGTAGAAGGGAAGTAAGTGCCAGTGCATTCTGCGGTTTGAGCAGCTGCTATGGACTATCAGCATCACCAGGAGACCTCATTGCATTAGCATAAATTCAAATGACAAATACACAGTGCTATTCAGAGACTCATTAATTTGCAATGGGTGCAGTGCTCATGACATATTAGTGCAAAATTCAAATGTCTTTGTAGCAATGTGAATTCAGTTGTGAGACCAAAGTCGCTAAAATGAAAATGTGTGGGGTTTTTAGCAGTTTATTAAATTATGAACTGTGATGACTATATCCGTGCATCTTTTTAAGCAGATGAGGTCCAGCGTGCTCCAGCGGCAAATTGCATGGTTTGTGTTGATATTTTCCTGTCAGACAATTTCCAAGTAGCAGATAAGATACTAGACTGTCTGCTTTGCAGTGCTGCTTGCAGACTGAGAGCTCCCCCTCCTGGACAAACGACAGTGCTGTGCTAAAAGAAAACGCGACAATTTATTGTCTTCTTTTTATATTCTTAACAACTGGTTTTGATTCAAAGAATTTTAGCGTCCACCAAAAGCTAAAAGAAAATAATTTGGTATTATTTATTGTAAATGACATTATGTGATAACTTTCTACAAAATGCAGAAGAATCACCCTAAATCGAAGTGGGTCTTAATTTTATAGGAAGCTACTCCAAGACCTCACTTAAAAGTATCTATTTAAAAATAATTTCCTGATTTATATATACCAAGAATATCAGAAAAAACAACAATAAAACACTGTCATATTCATATTGCTTCCATTATAAACTAGCTTACAATGCTAGAATTAAATTGTATAAAGAAAAAACATGCATATACATAAGGTAGAGCCTTTTAAACAAAGCAACCAAGTAGATACTGTATTCAATTCAGCTGAATGAGATTATGACCAGACAGACAAGGAAAGTCAGATCATACGTATGCCACATGTGTCTGATGGGCTAATTTTTCTTTGTAACATAAGGAATCTTCTGCCCAATTACTTCAAATCAGTCAAAGGAAATTTATCACTGGTGTGCCTTTTAAAAATTGACATAATGTATACACATATATTATGTATATAAGTGACTAAGATCAATACAATAATGAGAGAAAAGAGGTTAACTTTGCGGTACTGACATAACCCAAATATGCAAAATGTCAATGCCTGCACTTCTCAGTATCCAGGGTCTTAGAGTAGACCCAGGTCTCAGTTTTTATTTGTATGAAATAAATACTCACATTTATATCTATTACTTATAAATACATACATTTAGCATTTTTCAGTAGAAGCTATAGCTTTCCACACCATGTAACATGCTTCCTAATAAATTAAAAAGCAGATTATTTTAGGAGAATAGAAAATCCACGAGTAAAAGATTTGCCCTTTGACCATTTGAACTAATGTCCATCAACTATCAGAGTGTGCTTTAGCAAATCTTGATGAAAAATTATGTTTATCACTTTCTAAACTTTGAATAAATTATATAATGTAAAACGGGATTATGCTACCCTATTATTGCTTCTAGACTTAATTATGTACTTTCTGAATGCTCAGTTTATAGTGAATTTGGATAAAGCCATCCCACTAAAAGCTGTGTACTTTTAATTACATTTTATAAAATCATTGAAGCTTTATGTCATCTTTAACAATTAAGAATAAGATCACTGTAATGTATTCCACTTACTTGCAGTGGAATTGGTCTTGAGTTATTTAGCAGGCTCATTTTATTTTATAGTAACTGCTACAAGAAAGATACAGAACTAATGAGGATCGAGAAGGATTGCTATACATTAAACATATGGAAGGAACACGTAACTGAGCAATATATGAGATTTATCTCTGCAGCTGGATGTCTAGGCATTGCTTTTACTTAATACATTCCCTTTCACCAAGTAATTAGAATCCTAGATTCAGAGAATGTTAGAGCTGGACAGGCCATTGTTGATCATCTTTCATTTTATAGACACAAGAACCAGAGACTTGGAAAAATTCAGCAAATTTACCAAGATCTAATGACTATGAAGAGGTAGAATTAAGAAAAGAACTCTGATCCCTAAACTGATCCTTTTCAAACTTTAGTACACAGCAGAATCACTTGGAGGGCTTGTTAAAACAGACTGCTAGGCCCACTCCCAGAGTAGCAGAGTGGGTAGCAGATTCTCACTTTTTGCAAGTTCCAGGTGATACTGCTCTTGCTGGTCCAGGGACTAGACTTTGAGAACCACTAGTCTCTAAAGAATTTTTGTAAACTGCTGTTATCTTAATTCTAATAATTTTTCTCATCATAATGAGCAAAGCAAACTCAAGTTAATACATATTACTTTGCTGTCATCTGTCTAATAGAGAGTTAGGGTAATACCTACAGTGTGAAAAGTCTGGAAGGGCACAGAAAGTAAAAACCAAAAAGAAAAAAAAAAAGTAAGGTATTTAGAGCCAGATTAACCATTTAGAGCACTAAACACTGAAAAGATTATGGCCACTGAGGTGAATCACTATCCCAACCCAATCTACCAGCAATATCAAACCATTCCCAACATAAGAATCAAATAAAGCCTTAGATGTGTTCTTTCTCTTTCTCCTCCTTCTCCTCTCTCTCTCTCCCCTCCTCCTCTTCCTCCTTCTCTTCTCTCTCCCTTCCCCTCTCCTCCTTCTCCTTCCCCCTTCCTCTCCCATTCCCTCTCCATCCTCAGAAGCCTCTATTTCACTTATACTCTAATATTTCCTAGTGTATCTATCAAGTCTATTAAAACCAGCTCGACCTCTATCATTTCAAAGCTGCCCATTTTTGTTATCTCTTACGATGATCATGTGCCTATTCTGTGAATGTAAAATGATCTCTGAGCTGCAGTTTTCTTAAATCATAACAGAATCTAGTTAGCAGCCAAATATAGGGAAGATGGCCTTATACTCTGCTGCCTTCCCCCACTAGCTATCAATATTTAGACCAACAAAGAAGTTTACCTTCTTTTCAGTCTCTAAAAGAAAACAGCATCCACAAACCTAATGAATCAAAGTGTAACTCCTCATTGCCTATATAGTATTAGCAAATTTAGATCACAAGAACCTGAAAGAAAGAGTTCCCCTGTAAGCGAACTTCAATTTGCCTGTGCTTGAAGAACCAGTTCAAAAGAACAGGAGCATATTCAAGAGGAATTTCACCCAGATATTTGCTGGTTCCTTAGCCTACTTTATAGAATTCAACAAACCTGTACAGTTGTAATATCATTGCCTTTTTTCCTGTGATAAAGGTAATCATCAAAATTTTTAAGTTATTTTTATTGTTTTCAAAATAGTGTCACTTGAAAAATGAAAGCGACTGGTGGTGAAAAAGTATTTAAAATATATATATATATATATATATATATATATATATATGTATATATATACACACACACACACACACACACACACACACACCCCTTGATATTTTTGTGTCCTTTATCTCATTTTTATTGGGGTATAATTACCTTTTTTCATAAAATTTTAAAGTAGATTTTCTTTTATCAGATTTTTAGAAAATTTTGATTTCATGGAATGGGTTTGACTACTATAAATAGAATAGGATTTTTCTAAACATTAAGAGTCCTTCCCCCCAAAATAACATTTCCATTTCTGGGATTCTTTAGTAAGTTATTACATTAAAAGCTGCTTTAGTATATTACTTAACTTCTACAGAAAATACCTTTTCATTTCAAAATAATTTTCAAATATAAATGGTTTCCAAGCAGATTTTACTTGTTTTTGCCTCGTATTTACTTTTCTACCATTGTTTCCATTTTTCAGATAAGCCAACCAAACACAGAAAAATTAATATAGGTTGTCATGATTGCAGGTACATCCAGGGTGTTACTGAGCTTTCTACATGCCTAAGCCAGTGCTTTATGTTCACCCTCAATTCACCAAGTCCTTTCATTAACAGACTTTTAATCCCAAAATTTTTCCCAATCTAGATGCTTTCTTTCTCATTTCTTCTTCAGATTTAGATAAAATTGACTTTCTGTCTACCACACTCCTTGAATGCTTGAAATTTCTGAGTTGTAGCAAAATTTTTATTTTCCTCTATCTAAACTGAATTATTTTCAATTATCGTTTAAAAAAACATCATGAGTGGCAAACAAAATTTATTTACTCAGAATGAAAGGCAATGAGAATGTGATTCTTCTTTATGAAACAAGAGAATACTTATTCCTTAAAAAAAGAATTCTGTCCTTTAAAAAATTTATTAAATAAGATCAAGTACTATAACCCAGAGGTCATTTGGCAAAAGTTTATTAATGTGATGGCTAAAAGCTAGCCTCAAGTAAATACTAAGGCAGATAAATAGCAGTCTATTAATTCAGTTTATCTGTTCTACAACTGCATTTTTATTTATACCTTTTCATTTCAAAATATATGTGCATATCCTATTTTTATCCTTCAGTAAAAATAAAGCTAGATATTTTCTGGTGTATTGAGCAAGTCGATTTTACCTGTTTCTAAAATCTTCTCTCTGATATTTTTAAGACAGTTATCTTACACAGACTCTAGAAATATAAAGGAAACAAAAATGAATATATTTTGTCTTTTGGAGGAACTTTTACTAATGAACATGTGAACATTCTCTTCAATTTAATATTCTGTATCCACCCATAAAATTCTACAAAATATATTTTTGCGTGTGAGCTGATTGATAAATTTGATTTTAATAATAAATCAGTAAAATAAGCAAATTAAAAATGAAGAGGGTATAGGTTCCTATCTGCCATTAATAGTAAGATCTTGTATTTCAGAGTTTAATAATGAACCTCCCTGGGGAAGATTTAATAAAGCAGGTGCTCTGGTATTGCAGGCAGTTTCGCTTTTCTCTCTCTCTCTTTTTTTTTTCTCCTAACCCCAAGGGGATTAAAAGAAAAAAAAAAAAACCTTAATAAGATTCATAATCTTGTTTATCAAGGGTAAATCTAGTGTAGTCTGGACTATGCACCACCTAAGCTGATCCAGATCTCCAAACCAACCCACTGTTCATTACTGAGGTTATAAAGTCCTCTGAACATGCCCTCTGAAATTATAGGTTTACAGCATTCTCTCTCTTACCTCAAGAAGTAGAAAACCAGTCTAGAGTAACTAGCAATTGTACATCCTTTTAATTTAAAGAACTACAAGTTAGGTAGGGGGTAGGGTAAGGGTGGGGATAGTTCTTAACTGTTCTTTTCTTCTACAGAACAGCAAATGTCTAAAACATGTTCAATCCTGTTAATACTTGTCAAACATTTCACAGTTCAGCTTTGTTCAGATGTTTTACTGACTATGAAAAATCAGTTTGGTGGGATTCAGATTCTAGAGATGGAAGAACTGGAAGAGACCTTAAATAACCTTGTTCTAGCAGGTCTATAATGTGAGAAACAGTCCAAAGGAAATTAAGTGATTTGCCCAAGGTTTTGCAGAGTCCAGCTTAAAACTCAGGTCTACAGATGCTCAGTCCAGTATCCTTCCAACTGCTCATTTCATCTGATTATTTTCTTTGATAATTAAACAATTTCAAGAAAGTATACAATGTGATTTCACAACTAAGATAAAGCAGTCATATTATATCCAGGATTATGTAGAATTTTACGTGTGCAGAATTCCACTTGGTATTCAGTTACCACAGTCAAATAGTATCATTATCTTTTAATTACAGAGATCAATTTTAGTCCATTAGCAAAATATGATTGCAGACGGTCCATGTGAATTCTTCAGAGCTACAATCTTTTAAATGTCAGAGTGAAATATATTTCACAAAGAAATAAAATTTGACAAAAGTACTCGAGTTTAAACCACAGCTGTGCAAGCCTTGCTGCCCTGTGTTATCACAGATCTGCTAAAAAAGCATAATTCAAAAATCTAAAAAAGAAAATATGTGCCATGGCCAACTAATAATTGCCATTTCCCCTTTTTTCTTCGTTTTAGCAGCTTTTCCAAGAGAGATTTGAGTCACAGGATATTGTGACATGAATAAAGTATTGTGGGTATAGAGTCGAGCTAAGATGACCTAGACCATACATAAAATGAAAACTAGATTAACGTTTAAGCCTTACAAGAAGATTACTACTTATAGGTAAAAATAATGCCCCAAACAATACAATGGTGGCAACTTTATCAGGCTTTCTAAACTGAGAGTTTTAGTTGCTACCCCAGCCAACTGAACAGAGCTAAAGGTAAAGGGGAAGCAGTATTATCAAGTCTACGTTGATACTAATATCTTCTCAATAAGAATATACTGGTATATTTTGGATGAAGTCACTTACAAATCTATATATACATTTTTTAAATTATTGTGAGGTTATATTAGAGTTTCTAAGACAATATGAACATCAGTGTTAAATTGTTAGGGTGTGTAAACCAAAAATACAGCCTTTGATTTTTCAGCACATTTTTAATTGTACTTTTTTCTAAAGAAGGAAGTGATGGTCTGCTCATACTACAATGGGGCCACATTAATATCCCAACTAGTGATGATTATAGTATAGGTCAGGCTTGTAATGAATGGGATTTTTTTCCTACTAATATGATCAGAAATTTAAAACTAAAAATTCAATTGCACTTTTATACATAGACCCTTTTCAATATGAATCAACTCTTCATCTATTTGGTTATGAACTTAAATAATACATAATCTCATTTTTCTTAGTGATTATTTGTTTCATGAGACCCGATCCCCAGAATTCTCAATTGCTAGAAATTCAAGATGTTAAACAGTTTGCTAATATGGTAGAAAGATCTTTGTGTGTCATTTTGGATAAAGGGCAGTGGTAGTCAGGAAGCCTGGACAATAAGTAAAGCAGGAAAGCAAGTAAACAAGAATCAGGGGGTACAATAAGAGTTGTCAGTAAACATGAGGAAAAGCAAAGTACAAAGTCAAGAGAACAGAGGCAGATAGAGCCTAATAAACGAAAGCACCCTTTCAGAGATTGAAAAGCCTGGCCCAGAAAGTAAACTCTTGGGGCAGAAGAAGTTAACACCTTTCTAATGGGAGGGAATGGTGGGCAAGTTAATTGTGGGATTCTCAATGGGCAGACACTGAAACAACTCTGGGCCCAGCAACGGGTACTCAATGAGAAGAGCTGTGTGTGATTAAAAAGACTAGGCAGTTGAGATCCCACTGAGGAAGACCCGGGGCTATATGTCCCTGACAGTCCAGAGTTATCCTCCTTGGAAAGACCACATGGGTGAGCCCCAGCAAAGTTTGCTGCTGCATGGACAAGCAGATGGAAGAAGACCAGAGCTCAACAGCAGCAGAACATGTCAGTGAAAAAGCAAACTGATTTTAGTCAAGGGCAACAAAGCCAATTCAGGGTTCATCTGTACCTGAGAGTGCTATTGGGGAAGAACTTCCTTTTGGTTTGCATAATCCCTAAAATACTTGAGTTATCCTAGAAACTGGGTGGCCCTCTAAGCATGCAATACTATACTTCTAGCCAATCTGAAACATAAAGACTTGAGCCAGTCTTAATTTAACCTACAGGAAAAAAACTATGTGATGGCTCTTGCATGAAGAGCCTGGGGATTAAGTTATTCCAATTACATAAGTACTGCATTGTCTTACTGTCTCTTCTATTTAAAAAAATACCACTACTAAAGGTAACTGCTACCTGTGCAGAAGAAAGTGAAAATCCCACTGCACAACTCTCTATTTTGCATTTTTTACCTGCAAACCTAGTCTTTCAATTATGATATTTACAACTAATGGCTTTATATGCAAAATCCAGTATTTTCCATACTCTTGCTCTTATACTTTACTCCATAAATAAATCTATGTTACTAGAGATGCTGATGGTCAAACCGTCCTGAATGCTACTATTATTTCTTAGAAATTTTCAGCAATTCCCTGTTGTTTCATGATATGTTGCCCAGCACTCTTTACTTACACTTACCTTTTACAAAGAAAACAGAACTAAAGTAAATGCTGAGAGATATTTACATTCTCTTAATTCTAGCTTAGAGATAAAGGAAAAATTTTCTTTAGGGTTTAGAAAATACTGCCATGACTAGAAATGAAGCTCTATATCAACAAAAACTTTTGAGTGGAAAAATAACAGGTTCTCTTGAATAGCTTAGACATTCTGTTGAAGGAAAAGAACCTAGAAAAATAACTTGCTACATTTTTTTAATTTTTAATTTCTCAAGTGACATATTTATGCATTTGCATTAAACTTCAAACATTACAAAGAACTCTACAGCTCCAGTTAATCATCACCCCAAACCAAATCAGCTCCCAAGAGGTAAGTAAGCAATGTTACCAGTTATAAGAGAATTCTTCTAGACTATTTTCTATGCATTTATAATGACATATAGAATAAGTGCATAATTGTCTATATATGTCTATATATACATATACATATATATACACACACACACAAATATATATACATATAGTGCATCAGAATATATTATTTGTTTGGTTTTACATAAACAGAGAGAAATACCTTTTAATTCTAGGATGGCATAATTTGATGAATAGGTCTGAGCAAAATAAAACAGTTCTTTGGAACTATTGAAATTTTACATCTAAAATAGCATATTTAGAAGCAAATATAGTAGGAACATCCCCTACCTAAGGAAGAAAAATCTGCTTTGGTAGCCCTATCATGTCCTTTGCAGCTCTCTGGCAGACCGCATATATCTAACTTCAGGCTCATCTACATACTAGCAATGTTGTTCACACTCAGTATCCATTATAAAACTCGAACCTGATGAATCTCAAAGTAAGTTTCTGGAAGACACACCCTTTTGGTCCAGAAACCCATTTTGTTCATCTTTTATTGTCATTGTTTGTTAAATTTGCAACACGCACACACATGCACACAGACACATGTGTGTGTATACACATACACTCACACACTCATACACACAGCCATGGAGAGAATGTTTTCCCTTGGAGGGAAAAAAGGAAAGAAAAACAGGAAAGTCGATATTAAATATTTTCTGCAGTTATTTAAGTGTGTGTGTGTGTGTGTGTGTGTGTGTTTCCCCTTGGAAGTTGCTTGGTAGAAGATGGGTTTATAAAAAGTTTGGCTAAGAGGGTCAGTCTCTCTAAGATATAAGAGGCTTAACCTTTTTTCAACTCTTTATTGGGGGCTGTTCGATTTGATGTTTGATTTGAAAGGAAAATGTTTAAATAAATGCTTGGAAAGTATACTGGATAGCAGTATTTAGCAATCTTGTTTTCTTTACATAATGTAACACACTAATGGACTACATTTTTCTTTGCTTTTTGCCATTAACTCTGAAATAAGCAAGTTACTGTCCAAATCAAAGCCAAAACACCACAGGGTTTCTGGCTGCAAAGGGACACTTCATGCATAGATGTGGGAAAGGAAAAAGTTGATAAACAGCCAGTTGGGAAGTGTGAAGAGAATATTTTTATTTCATGGTGTTTTCAGTGTATAGTATCTCAGATGTTCAAAAATATATCACTGTGCCTGAAAGTTTACAATCCCCATAGTAGATATTACCTAATGTAGTAAATGTGAAGCACTTATAATGGGACACTCTCCCTCGATCTCCTTCTCTCGTTCTCCCTCTTTCTGTTCTTATGTGCTCCAAATCTAATAGAGTTAAATGCAGCTTCACAGAAATCAAGCATAGGCACATTGGAATATTAATGAGTGGACCCATCAGATGTGATTCCTAAAAAAGTAAAACAGATGCTGCCCCTCTGCTGCTGTTCTCTCTTCTTGGTTATTTTTATTTTTTTCCCAGTCTAAAGAATCTGGTATTTAGGGGCAATTTTCCTTTGCTAACCATCCTCTTTCCAACATTGAACTCCATAGTATTATGTTCAATGTTTACAATGATAGCATTTGAACAAAACTGGAGGAAAAAAATTCGAACAAATTATAATTGCATTCTATTGTTGACCCTGTAGAATAATACACACACACACACACACACACACACACACACACACACACACACATGTATATATATATAAACACATGCATACATACACATACAATATGAGTAGCCTAGATCTCAGAAATGATAAAAATTAATTATCAGATCAAAGTGCTGACCTCCAACATGTTTGTGAGGTTTCCAGTGTGTGGTACACATTTTCTGTCTATGAAACATTACCTATGCTAGTCTTGCTCATTATTTTGGTTCTCATTGTCATCACCTCTGATAATTTCATCATAATTTTTAATTTTTTTTATTTCTAGACTTAGTAGTTTTATAACACAGGAATTTAATAAAGCAAAATTGTAATTGTCTTATTTAATCAGCAAAGGTGTGTTGCTTGAAAGCATAAATGGAAAGTTAATTTGTTTTGCAAAATAAATGCCACAATAATGGAAAGTCAAAAATATTCAAAATCCTCTTAATAAAGGACAGAGTAGAGAATATTTTCATCTGCTATCTTGGATATCTTGGAATAAAGAAGTAGAAAAATTTTATCAATTGACCATTGTATACTCATGATTATAAATATTTCATATATATCTCCCTCCAAAATGCTATTTTAAAAGCAAAGACATTATTACATTTGAGCTCAAAAGCATTCACATCTACAGAGTATCTTTTCTGTTAATATGTAATAAATCTATTATGTGAACATTATGAAAGGCAGAGAGTTAGAGCTTTTGCGAAGATAGGAAATAATTCAAAACCACTATCTAATAATGGACTGTGACTACATGGGTAACTCCTCTAGGTATTCCATGCCTGTTCATTAGTTTAAAGAAAAGAAAAGAAGAAAAGAAAAAGAAAAAGGAAAAGACAAGACCTAAGATAAAATTTGTTTTTTTGGACCCTGAATCCAGTAGAAACCAAATTACAGTATTCCCAATTTAATTTTGGAAGCTAGCCAACCCTCTGTTTAAATTTCTGAAATAATATTGCTAACATTGTCAAAATCACAGACTCTTATGTGTCAGCTTTCCAAAAACATGTGTTGCTTCTATTCCTATGCAAAGAAGGGTTTTATTTCTAGTAAATGAGCCATTTCATGTGAAAAAAATATAAAATTATTTCATAAAGATAAGAATAATACCTCTAAGAAAATTAATGTGCTTGTATTATATTTTTTAAGATAGTTTCTTTTTTATATTAGCAGTTTCTTATCAAAACAAGGAAGTAACCTGTTGAGATATTGAAAGTTCAAGTTCTAAAGGACAGTGGTACTTGACAAATACTAAATAAAAAACACAGTGATGTCTCCTTTTGTAAATTTTGAAGGCTAGTAAACTCAAACTAAACCTCAGACATATGAGGAACTCTGTGTCACCAAAAAAGGTATAGGGCCCAGAAAAAATTCTTAATCAGAAACTCCTGTTAAATTTCCTACTTAATTTTATTGAATAAATAAATCCATGGTACAGTTAAGTTTTTATTATTAAGTCTTCCTTCTTAAGTCTGACTAGCTTAGGAATAACCAGACAAATGCACTCCTACTGTTAGAGAATGATATCTATCTTTGGGGCTCAGTCTTTTGAGGAAATAGTCCCATACATAGATGGTCACTCCCAAATCCCTCTCCTGGAAGACCGACCTCCTTGAGAATACTCTTACAGCTGTCCTGACTATGAAACTAATTCCATGGTCTTTCAAAAAAAGTTTAATATAAAATGACCATATAATTCAGAAATTCCATTTCTAAATATATAACACACCCCAAAAAATAAAAATGGGTGTTTGAACAAAAACTTGTACATGAATATTCATAACAGCACTATTCAAAATAGCCAAATGGTAGAAACAACTCAAATTTTCATCAACAGATGAATGCATAACCGAATATAGTACATCCATATAATGAAATATTATTCACCCATGAAAAGTAATTGATACATGCTACTATGTGAATGAACCTTTAAAACATTATACTGAGTAAAAGAAGTCAGACAGAGAAAGCCATATATTGTATGATTTCATTTTTATGAAATATCTAGAAAAGGTAAATGTATATAGAGAGAAAGCACTTTAGTGGTTACCAGGGACAAAGGGGAGTAAGGAATGTCAATTGATTCCTTAACGGGTATGAGGCTTCCTTTTGAGGTGATGAAAATGTTCTGTAACTAGATAATGGTGACAGTTGCACAACATTGTGTACTAAAAGCCACTAAATTATAAATGGTGAATTTTACCTCACTAAAAAAAAAAAAAAAAAAATTATTCCAGTGCACGTGACCTGGCCCAGAAAGCCTTCAGGAAACCCTGGCAGTCAAGACTCCTCACAGTAATATTGGTGGTGCACTGTTTTTAAACTGGGTGAAGTTCCCAGGAAGCACCTCAGTGCCTAAGTTAATTATCTTAAAATGTGGCAGCTGTGGCCCTAAAGATAAATACCCTTATGTGTTGACTTTAATTAGTCATTTTAACATTTTTCTTTTTAAGTTCAAGCCTTTTCATCTTTTAGCTCTTTGGCCACTAGATAAAAGAAATTTTACAGAGGAAATGGTGAGTTGGCTTTCTTATAGGTCAACCATACATTCAGTTTCCTGGAAGACTTCTAGTTTACATCTACTGGCCTAGTGTAATTATTAGTAGTGTCTGCACCACTCTTAAGAGCTTTTCAGTCTGGACAATAAATTACATGGTTTCTAACTTCAAGGGACCACTGTTAAGCTTCCTTGCCTGATCTGTCCAACAGGAATTTTTTTTGTGTGCAAGCTTTGATCTAGTTCTGTGGCAAGTTAGATATGATTTGTCCTAGTATATTCATTTTCTTTGCCAAGGCATACATAGCATGTTTGGATAATATGGTCTCATTTTATAATCTTTTGATCTTATTTATTCTTCGTAGCCTATGGTAGAGCTAATCATTTGTGGAAACCAAAATGTTAGGAATGATGCCACAGCAGACTTTTCTATAGGATATACTTGTAAAAATAGAATAATCCAAAAAGAAAATGTCTTAATAAATTCAATTTAGGTAGACCCCGGTATTATTGAATGGTAGTGTTAAGCTAAATCTGTATGAAATTTCACTCACATCTCTTTGATGAGATAAAGCACTGTAGGTAATTTTAAAGTTGTCTTCCTATGCTTACTAATTTATCTCTAAGGAAAAAGTAGTCATTCTTTTTTTTAACCTATGCATAGTCTCAGAACCTATCTTCATACAAGATTAGATCAGAGAAGGAAGTGGGTTGAGAAGAATAAAATGGTCTGAGAGGTTTTCAAATTAGATTGCCAACGAGCATATCAAATTTAATGCATTCCTCTTAAATAGCACTGTCTGCTTGTTATATCTAGATATTTCTTACTTCTAGAAATTTAGTGGCATAATGGTCACATACTTCAATATTTTCTGTCAAGATCAACCTAAGCAAAAATTAATCAGGCAGTGTCTTAGTCGAGCTCCTCTGACTACAACAGAGGGTCACACAGGCCATCTGAAGAGAAGGGAAGTTTATTGCGAGATTATCCATAAGCTTAAAGAACTAGTTACTCTCAGCATCAGCTTTCCCTGGGCTATGTGCCCTTAATCACTGTTTCCCTTTACTTATTCAAAATGTAAGCTTCTTAAGAACTTTGGTTTCCTTATGGCCCTCCTTGGTGCCAACTTCACACCATAGCTTCCTTTCAGCTTGTATTCTCCATTAATGTAGTTCAAATAAACAAAAGAGAGAGTCTAATTGGTGCAACCAATCTTGTCATATTAGGCAATGCCACAGGTCATTGGATCCTCTATGGAATAGCTGCCCTGTTTCCGATTCACCACCCCCTTACCAGCCCCCCCTCAAACGAAATAAACTGTTTTGGCCAGAGAAGGCCATATAGTGTAGTTAAAATCCCCACCACCTCCCTGACAACAGGTAGATTCAATATACCTGGCTGGGGCACTTTTTCTTTTGTATTTTTCTCTCACTCCTTCAGTCAATTGCCACAAAAGACTAGCTTCGTGAAATGCTTTAACTCTATTCCTGCTTCTACTTACCCTACACCCCATTCTCATGAACACTTACTCTTAATTAGATATCGAATATTTCCAGCATCAATCGTTAATGACAACTTGATGCTACTCCCAGGAGATTACACTTAATTACAGCAACTCCCCAACAGCTAATGGCGACATATTGGGAACCTACACTAGAGAAATTAGAGGCTGCCAACCCCCTCTCAGGCCCCCAATCATATCATATTTCTTGCCAATTTACTTGATCAGCTCAGGATTTTCTTACTTCTCCATTTAATTCAAATCAATACACAATCAAAACATGTTTCGCTTTATGTTTCTATTTCCATAACACTATTTCCAAGCACAAAATTTATATAATACAGTCTAAATTTGAAAGTATTTTTTTTAATTATAAACATAAGGTGTATTTGAAAGTCCTTTCTGCAGAAAACACAGGCCAGCTAACAGGGAATAAAACATATTGTATATCTGTATTCTTTGCTACACAGTCTGCAAAGCAGTTTCTGTAAAATTTAAAGAAAAAAAACCCTAAATATTGACTAAATGTCTAGCATAATATTGTACTGCAAAATAATCTATTTCTTTAATAAAAGCAATCTCCCTGCCCTCAAAGAGCTTCATGGGTTCCTCAGTATTCCCATCCTTGCTCAGTTTCTATAGTTTTTGAATGAATAACTCATTCAGAGACTTGGGGAAAATAGCAAGTGAACAGCGCTGGAAAGCTTCTCTGGGAAGAAAAAAAAATCCTATGAAATTTAACATGTTAAGAAAACATCTTTCTTATCTCTCTGGTCCCCCAAGCGAGCCTGTCAAATTCTCCTACTTGTCTGTGTAAGGGACAATCAGGGACAGCGCCAGCAGCCAAGGTTCAGGAGAGCGATGTATAATAAGCAGAGGGAGGCATCTGGAGCAAATGCAGAAGATAAAGGCATAATTATCTTTAAGGGGTCACATGTTTAGGCCATCTTTTTGTTCTCTTCCTGTGTTCCCAGAAAACATCAGTTTGGAAGGTGAGGGTGTGAGAAACAGGAGAGATGAATGATATCAGACAGGGGAAAGGAAAAGGAAGTAGATAAACAGCCTGGCATCTCAGAATGTGAGAATTTTCCCTTTTCTGGGAAGCAAAAAAAAAAGTCTTCTCAAGAAAAATTAACACTTTTATACATATGATTAATGTATTAACACACTCTCGCACACACACACACACACACACACATAGTGATAATATCTGGCTAATTCTGTGCTGAAGATACTGTTTTCAGACACAGGTCATACAAACAGTCCTCAAGCTTATAATAAATTACATTCAGTTATATCAATCGAAATGATATAACTGAATTTAGAATTTCAATAGAAGTAATGTCATAAGAGGGTCAGGGGAAGTATGTCCCTGACTAAAGCCTGATATTAAGCATTTTATAGATTAGGGAGCAAAAGCTATTTAATCACCCCAATAAAATATTTATTTGAAACTTGTACAGATTAAAACTTCTAAATTATACTGAAATTCAACAGCACCTAAGTATGAATCCCAACTCTACCATATTTAGCTCTATGACTTCAGGTAAATTATCCTCTCAAACTCAGTTTCCTTATCTATAAAATTGGGATAATAATGATACCTATCTCATAAGATATGAAGTTGTAATATAACAAGCAACATACATTTTGATTGTCTTCCCTGGCTCCTAAAATCCTAGTAATTTCCTATGTGAATAAAGTAAAAGCATCTTTTATTATAATATTTGGTATTTGACCCTGGTTCCTTAAATAGCTCAAGAGTGGTAAAGGTTAAAGGAGTGTCTTTTGATATTCCTAACAAGCTTCTTTCAAGCACACCTGAGTTTATGTTAATGAGGTGACTTTTGGAAAGCTCTTAAGGATGGAAGGGCTTGTTGCCAAAACCAACAATGTGATTAGAAGGTTGGAACTTTTAGCTCACCCTCACTCCCCCAACATTAAGGTGGAGGAGGGGAGGAAGGAAGTTTAGTTAATCAATAATGATCAGTGATTTAACCAGTCATACCTACATAATGAAACATCCATAAAAGCCATACCAAAGGAGTTCAGAGAGCTTCCAGAAGGTTGTGGGAACCCCCAAATTATAGCAGGTCAGTCAGAATTACAGATGATAATGTGGAACCTGAGATTGGTATCTGAAGTGGGGTCTGTACCTATGAGACTGAGTCCTTAACCCGTGAGGTCTATACTAACTCCAGTTAGGGTTAAATCAGAGGATACCCCACTGGTGTCCTCCAAGAAATGGAGAATTGCTTGGTGAGGAAAAATACACTCATTTGGTGTCCAAAGTTTTGTAAGAGTAGAGGAAACAAGGAATCTTCCTTGTTTAGGGTATTGTAAGAGTTAAATTAGATAATCTATAAAAAGCATGCAGCAACACCTATGAAATATTAACATTTCACTCAATAAGGGTTAGTTGTTATCACCACCTACATTTATTAATAAACAGGTTCTTGTCTTGCCAATCATCCTGTAAATTGGCCGGGTTCATCATAGCACTTTGCAGCCCATATACCCTAGACCAGGGGTCCCCAACACCAGGGCCACATACCATTACTGGTCCGTGGCCTGTTAGGAACTGGGCCACACAGCAGGAGGTGAGCAGCAGGTGAGCTAGCGAAGCTTCACTTGTATTTGCAGCTGCTTCCCAGCACTAGCATCACTGCCACAATCATCAGGCATAAGATTCTCATAGGAGCATTGGTCCCTGGTACCAAAAATGTTGGGGACTGCTGCCTTTGACAAAAACGCCAGCCAATCCTGTCATATAGATCCTTCCATGCTTATTTCTGACATAGTTTTGATTCAGTCACTTCACTTGGCTTGAATCATACTTATGGCTCCAACAGCCTTTCTGTACCCTCTTTAGCCCCTATTCTAGCCCCCAAAATTTAGTTGAGACCGGCCAAGCTAGTTATGTTCCCTGTACCAACACCCCCCCATTCCCAGCTCCACCTCAGTGAAAGGATTTAGATCACCATAATTAATCATATAAAAATATACTTAATACAATCCAGTATAAATGTATAAAATATAATATCCTCATAGCTTTTCTTAATTTAATTGAATCTCGATTTTTCCTTTACTCCTATCCCATCCAAAACTGCTCTTTCCTGAGACCTCCTCATCTCAGTGATAGGCCCTACCCCACGTTCCCAAAATTCCCCTATGTGTTGATTCTTCTCTTTCAACCCATCATCAAGTTCTATCATTTCAACATTAAATGCATTCTGAATCTTCCCCCCTTTTTCTGTATTACTAATACCTTTTTTCATTGGACGTTCAGCATCAGCATCGCCTGGAAACTTGTTGGGCAGGTCTCAGGACCTAACTAACCCATACTCTATCAGACACCTGATGGAGGGAAGGAGAGGAAGGGCCATCAGTCTGTGTTTTAACAAGCCCTCCAGGTGATTCCTGATGAACACTTCAGTCTGAGAACTGATGCTCCGGTCAAAATTACTGTCATCTCTCAGTAGCAGTGTATAGAAACATAGTCTCCAGTTTTCAAAAGTTCACATTACGCTATTTTTATAAAAGACCTACATTATACTTGTTTCCACTAACTGAAAGATATGCAAGGAGAATTTTCATTTTTTATGGAAAAAAGGCAAAAAGTGAAAGCAGCCTTCAGTGTTTGTTTTTCAGGGAACCCTCATAGAGGCAATGTGTAACCCCAGCATCCGAGAGTGGCCCCACCAAGCCACTACCTGGAAAACTACACTCAGCATTTCAGCATCAAGATGCCATAACTTTGAATTGTGTCTATAAGCATCTGTGCTTTATCTTGACTTATTTTGTGCATCCATTAGCAAGACATGTCCCAAGGTATCAGAAAAGCCTAAGAGAGCTTACAGGTGTTAAACTTAGCATCAAATTGGACATAATTAAGAGTAGTTGGTATGATTTGGTAGGTCTAGGAATGCTTGAAATTTTTTCCATAAAATTTAACTGTAATTGCTTCTTCCCTTTATGCCATTTCAGTTTATGAAAAGTTTCATAGGAAAGCTTTACTTTTGGATAGCAGGAGAAACCTATGTTACAATAGCCTTCTAACTCATCTCCTTGCTTCTTTTCTTGCTCCTCTATCACCCATTTTCCACACAGTAGCAAGAATATTTTTTGACTTGAAATCCTCCAATGACTTCCTATGTCCATTAAACTAAAATTCATTTTCCTTACTCTGGCTTACAAATCCATATATGACTCAGCTACATCCTACACCAACCACATTTCTCTCCATTGTTTATGCTCTAGTGACACTGGACTTCTCTTTCTATGACTAGAACATACCATGATGGTTTCTGGCACAGGACTTTTGTAAAAGCTTACTCCTCTGCTGAAATCATTCTTGTCATTCAGGTCTCAGCTTCAGTGTTTCCTCCTCAGAGAGGTCTTCACATTATATTTAAAAAACAGCTTCTGCGGTCCAATAATTAATTACTATCAGACAACCAACATTTATTCCCTATATATCACTTACTGTGATCTCATAGCTTTCTTATTTGCTATTTTGAGAGGTTATTATCTTATTTCTAGTAGAATAGCCAGAAAGTAAGGACCTTGCCCATTGTGTTCACCTTTGTTCATCCAGAAACAAGAACAGTCCATGGTATATAGCAAGTGTTTGATATTTATTGAAATAATTAGTTAATTGTAAAAAAGCACTGGAAAAATAAATATTTCAAACAGTGTCAGGGAGTTCAGAAAGTCTTTGAGGAGATTATGTCAAATGACTCTAAAAGGAGGTAGAGTAGGACAGTGGATCAAAACTAAGCTTGGAGACAAATTTAGCAGGGCTCAAATCACAGCTCTACTTCTCGCAAGGTACGCAATCTGGAGCAAATGTCTGCTTTTTTTTATTAACCTATTCAACATTTCCCTTTCAGGGTTGTCACTGGGAATAACTAAAATGATGTAATAGGGAACTCGGCACATAGTAAATACACAGTAATTATAACTTGGAACTTTACAAAAAATTTGAAGTTCCTTGAAAAATATGTTATATATTGCATATGACAATATAAATGTAAATCCAAACGAAATAAAGAAAAAACTCACCTATAATCTTGTTAAACTAAAAAAAACAGTTTCATCTTGTTATTTCTCTTTTTTATACACATAGAACATGTTGACATAATGAAAATTCTAAAGTAGATTCGATTTTGTAATTTCTTGACTTTTTGAAAACCCAATTCAAAAATGTCTCCTTTTTAAATTTCAGAAAGAAGCAATCAAGTTGCTAGTCTTCCCTGCCTTTGAAGCTGAAAGTTTTACTACCTTCTTGAACTGCAATCTCTACATTAGCAATTTCATCCTGCACTCTGATACTATGAATGTCATGTCTTTAAAATGCATGAACCAACCCTCATTTGCACTAAAAATTCCCAGCCTTTGATCATTTCCCATCCTTTTGTCTCAAAAATAACTGTTCCAGGTTTTGAATTGAATAGTGGTCAACTCAAAGGCACACATCTCTGTATCTGATCGTGAATCTACAAAATTACAAGACTACATTCTTGTTTGAGCAATGCTAATAACAGAGAAAGGAGCGAATCCTGAAGGCATATGGACGTTGGAAGTCACAGTAGCATGATAACTAGTACAGTTCAGGAGAAACCCTGAGCGCCATAAGTTAATAGAGGGCTCACTGTAAGTTAATGGTCACTCTAAGTACTGGGAAAGGATGACATAGGTGTTGTGAAAGAAGCATTGTAAACCGATGGATTCTCAAAAGTGAACAGGGAAAGTAAAAGTCTCCAAGTTCACAAACTATCCAAACAATATTAATCAAATGGCTACTATATGCAATGTGCTTCTAAGCTAAGTGCTTAGAAGACAATGATGATCAAAAATAAATAAATATATAAAAATGAAACCTAGTCATGTTTCCTGTCCCCATAAATGTATCGACTAGTATAGGAAATAACAATGAGCCAAATAAACACAAATCCACATTAATTTATAACAGAGAAATGTTAGAAAGAGAGGTAAATAGTCTTATAAGATCATGAAATAATTGGATCTCGCCTGGATTTGGGGATTAAGGAAGGCCTCCCTGAGAAGGTGGTATTTGAACTGAGATCTAATAGTAGTTAACTAGGTAATTACTTTTTAGTGGAGGTAGGAGGGAATGGGTGTACAGAATATTCCAGACAGAGAGAACACCACAACAAAATTTCTGAGTCAGGAGGAACAAGTCATGTTGAAAGAACTGATAGAAAACCAATATGATAATCAAAACTGCTCAGAAGGTGAGCTGAAGAACTCTGTAAGTCAAGGTCATCACTGATTTGAATCAGTGATGGAGTTCTAACTCATAAAGTCTGTTGTGAGGATTAAAAAAATTAAATGAGATAATCCTGGTAAAGCACACAGTACAGTGCCTGGCACAAAATAAGGCAGCTTGTGTTTTCTATTATTATTATCATCATTTGGTATTATCATATCTACTGCCCATTCATTAACTATTTTCCTCTTTTCTGCCACTGTATCAGGCCAGGTCAGGTCAGGCCATTATTATCTCTCACATAGATCATTGCAATACCTTTTTTCAAATTCATTCTCCACACAGAATCTTCCCCTTCCCACATGAATGCATTTAGAGACTCTATCTCTGCTTAGATGTTTATAATGTTGGTTTGGGATATACTAGATTGCATAGAAGAGTATAAGATTAAAATCCAGAAGTTATTTATACTGGTCAAAATATATTTTAGATATTGTTAATTTTTTAATATTATAAAAAGGAAAAAATATTATTAAAAGGGTTTAAATATTATAAATTTAAAATACAAGGTGGAATTAAAATATCATCCAGAGTAATTAATTATGTCATTTAACTAAATGTCAGCTGTCAGGTAGGCACTCCAAAATATCAAAAGTTCAGATAAAGTGGCTGTATCTATCTGGTAGAGAAGATAAGACCACACATGCTGGGTGTAAAATCTAGAGAGGACTGGAAACCCTAGCTGGAGCCTCTGATTACTTCAAAACAAGGCTGGCCCTCAGTAAAAACCTCACCAGAGAGAAGTTCCATGAGAGTCACAGCTCTTTGCTCCTGCCAACCAAGTCCAGAGCCCTAGCCCAACTGTCTCCCTTTCTTCGGAACCAGGACAACAGGGTAAGAGGGGTGGTTGGGAGGAGACAGAGAAACAATAAAATTACAGCTTAAAGACCCTAAACCTCATCCATCTTTTATTTTCAAGTTACTCCTGGCTAGCCTCTGGGTAAATACTTACTATAACAATGAAACCTAAACAGAGAAGTTTTCAAAGCCAAGAGAAATACAAATATCATGGAGTCACTCTCCTAATCTAAAACCCTTCACAGTTGCCTCAAGATAAAATCAAAACTTCTCAGCATTCCCTCCATACAGGGCCTTTCATGATCTGTACCCTTCATGCTTCCAACTTCACCTCTCATTACAACTCCCACTCACTCAACACTCTAAACACACTAAACCACAGCTTTTGAAGTTTCCTAAATGGGCAATACTCCATCTCACCTTTGGTCTTGGTACATATGTGCTACTCTCTTTGACTAGAATTTATTCTCTCTCTCCTATAATATATTCTTCAGGACTCAGATTAAAAATCACCTTCCACAAGAAGTCTGTCATAAATGCCTTATCCTGAATTTTGTGTTCCACTTAAATGTTCCACAGCACCCTTTCTTTATACTTATCATGCTGTACTCATTGCCTGTTTAATTTTTGCCTCCCCAACTAGATTGTGGCATTCGTGAAAGTAGAAACAAAACTTCATTCATTTGTTTTTTTATTCATACACAAAATTAAGGGCTTTCTTTACAGTAGTGAATAAAGTCCCTATCCTCAACAAGCTTGTATGTTTTGTTTAGCTTGTTTTCCAGCATGCAGCAGAGAACATAGAACACAGTAAGTACTTAATAAATTGGTAGAGAGGAGAGTTTAGGTGGATAGCAGTTGTTCTTGTCATTGTTATTGATTAGGAAACCTCTAAGAACAACCTCACCTGGGGCATGAGAGTTGAGAACTTTTACTTTATTTATAATTATTTTCTGGTTATTGAAAAGTATAAGCAGTATAGAAATTTGAAAAAATATATTTAAAAGAAGCAAGTAGAAAATGAGCTAAAAACACACATGAAACTTTTATTAATATTTAGGTGTATTTCCTTACAGTGTGCTTCTGCATATGTGTTTATGCATGAGTACGTTTACTTTTTTAACAACTTTAATGAGACATAATTTACATACCACAGAATTCACTCATTTAAAATGTACAACTCATGTTTTTTAGTATGTTTACAGGTAGTGCAACCATCCCCACAATCTAATTTTAGAACATTCTCATCCTCCCCCAAAGAAACACATGCCCCTTACCATTTAATTAGCAACCACTCCCTAATGCCTCCACTGGTCCACTCACAGCTCAAAGCAACCACTAATCTACTTTCTGGCCATTTCATATAAATGGAGTCATACAATATATAGTTTTGTGACTTGCTTCTCAGTATAATATTTTCAAAGTTCACCATGTTGCAGCATATGTCAGTACTTGATTTTTTTTATAGTTGAATAATATTTCATTGTATAGATATACCATATTGTATTTATCCATTCAGCAATTGAGGACATTTGGATTGTTTACACTTTCTGGCTATATGGAAATATGCTGCTATGAACATTCACATACAAGTTTTGTGCGTATGTTTCCATTTCTCTGGGGTAATACAGTTGACCCTTGAACAATGTTGAGGTTGAGCACCAATCCCCCCACACACAGTCAAAATTCCATGTATAACTTTAGACCCTCAAGAAATTTAGTTGTCCCTCAGTATGAATAGAGGACTAGTTCCCCTATCCATAGATTGAACATCTATGGATACCAAAATCCCTAGATGTTCAAGTTGCCTATATAAAACAGCATACATAGTTCAATGCATAGTTGGCCCTCTGCATCCATGGACTACTAATCACAAGTAGAAAACAGTACAGGTATTTATTGAAAACTCCGCATATAAATGGACACATGCAGTTAAAACCAGTGCTGTTCAAGGGTCAACTGTATACGAAGGAGTAAGACTGCTGGGTTATATGGTAACTCTGTGTTTAATATTTTGAGCAACTGCTAGACTGTTTTCAAAGTGGCTATCCCACTTTATATTTCCACTAGCAACATATAAGGGTTCCAATTACTCCTATACTTTTTAAATTAAGTTCTTAATATACATAATTTTGTGCCTTCTTTACAAACTACATAAGTGCTTCTCTAAAAGAATTACTTTTAGTAGTCTGCTAAGACTTCCACAGCAAAATACCATAGACTGGGTGGCCTAAACAACAGAAATTTATTTTCTCACAGTTCTAGAGGCTGAAAAGCCTAGGTTCAAGGTTCTAGTAGGGTTCGCTTTCTGGTAAGAACTTTTTTTCTGCCTTGCAAATGGCCACGTTTTCACTATGTCTTCATATGACCTTTTCTCAGACCACATGTAAAGAAGGAGAGATCTGGTCTCTCTTCCTCTTCTTATAAATACACAAAGACTATCAGATTAGGGCCCCACCCTTATGACCTCATTTAACCTTTATTAATTCTCTATAGGCACTTTTTCCCAATATAGTCACATTGGGAGATAGAACTTCATCATATGAATGGGGAGGGGGTTATGCAATTCAGTCCATAGCAATGGCTAAACAATAGTCAACTGAAAAATTCTATTTGCAAATAATGCTACAGGAGCAAGATACTAAAGTTAAGAAACTTTTTCCTTAAAATATATTATTTGCAAATTTCCTTTAACATTCATTTTGTTGTGTTAGCTACATACCCTTCACGTCCAAGTGTGGATAAAAGTGTCTTTCTGAAATTTCTCACCTGCATCTACTTGCAATCTGGAAGAACAGACTTCACACTCTTTCAAAAGATATTTAAATTTCTGTGTAGCTCAACTGTTGTTGTCTCTAACTCCATTTCTATGCTAGAGAAAATGATGTCTTTTACACCACTGAGAGCCTGAATAATCTTGAAAGTTTCCATGTGAACTGAAGAAGGAAAAGAGGCCATCCTAGAGTTAGCCTTATTGGAAGCTTCTACCAGGCCAAAAAAAAAAAAAAAAAAAAACCATTTAGAATTCCAAAGAAAACTAATTGGAACCCTGAAGCAGATGGGAAAAGCAAAATTTTCAGAACACCTCCCTGACCTCATTACAAGCATAATGAAGAAGGCAACGATGGAGTTAATTAGAAAAGCGGCAAAAAAAAAAAAGATTAAATGAGAGTACAAAAACAACAAAATGTAACTCAGAGAAAGGGAGGCATTCAGCAAGAAATAGAATATGCTGATCTCTGCAAAACTATTCAAAACTGAGGGAGATGGGAGCTAGAATCAAACAAAAGGACTATAAACCAGGTGGCCACTGAGGATGAAAAGTCTGTGGAAAATACAAAGAGCAGGCACCTGGGAAAGAATTACCAGGTATCTGCATCAAGCAGAAAATATAGGCTTGGTAGCCAGAGAAATTTAGCTGGTTACACAAGAGGAGTATTTCTTAGCTGGGAAGCCCTAATTGTGTGCCTGTGTGAGTGATGGATAAAACTCATGATTCATTAATAGTCACAAATAGACATTAGTTCAAATTTGTCCTTTGTCACTTAAGACCACATTAAATTGTTAACATTTTTATAACTTTCTAATCTAAGGGATATTACTCTATCTACTATATGTAGAGACTGAAAATGACCTCTAAAGATCAGTGATTATTTTCACAAGCAATATTTGCCTTTCTTATAGGCTGTATGCGATAAAATTTTTAAACTTACTCATAAAATGGCATTTTGGACATGCAGTTTGCCCATCTATCTATGGCTCACACTTGTTTTGACAACAAAAAGAAGACTGTGTTATAGGCCCAAATTTCACCATAAAAGTTTGTGACAAAATAAAAGTACCATGCTTTCTAATCCAAATGTAATTATGCCACATGTGTAGACTGGTAGTTTAGATTATGAAGAATAAGTAGAGAAGGGATCAGAAATTGACTCAGGTGATACAAGCCAACTTCTAGCAAGTTCAGTCTAAAATTTTGTTTCTGGATTATATAGATGGACTATTTACAATGAGCACACAGATTAGAAATTTTTCACATATTTTCTTTATTTATAATTAAAATAATACAAGACTATATGCTGTGGTTGAACTGAACATGAAATGATCAGATATGATTTGCTATGGTTAACCTTAATATCACAATAGTGATAAATTTAGGGCTCCAGGTTGTCACTCATGCCAGGGACGTTTCTGAGCAGGCATCAAATTGGACTGACTAGTCATTTTTGTGGTAGTCCTACAGCTCTCTGTGTCTCAAGAATGTAAGATTTCTTCTAGCTCATGATCATTACATAAATAATGTAAGAGGGTATATTTCTTACACGTACCACTCGCAAAGGCAGACAGTATAAAGGAAGAAATGAAAGTTTGAAGCAAACAGAGAGAAGGGTCAAATTATTTTGAATGTGATTTTTGGAGCGCTGATTTCAAATAAGAGGAAGGTAGTATCTCATTAAAATTCATTTAAAAATTTATACCATGACAGCCCACATTATTTATCTACCTTGTGACAATTATTTCCTAGCAATTCGATTTTCCTAGAAAGTCAAAACCTTATTGTATCAACCATGGTCTTTCTAGTCCACTAATCTCTTTAATCATTCCATCTCAAACACCCTCCCAATTATCTGCCAGGCCAATTCCAAAGCTTAAAATTTTTAACTGTTCTGTTTCTTCTCCCCTGAGACTGTAGACCATTTCTAAGAGAAGTCAGATAGCCATGTGGACTGGCTTCAACAAACTCCTATCACGTGTTCTTTTCCCCCAATTGCTTTTACTTCCAAGGACTGCTGTCAATGAATAAACAGCAGCAGCTGTCTACTTTTCAGCTCTGGAGTCCTTCCTACCCCATCTTTTTATAACCCTTCCTCCAGCCTTCTTCATGATGATTCGTGTTTGTTAATAACCTTGACTCCTTATGTAGATTTCTTCTCTTGCCTGCCCACTTGGATTTGAACTGTGTTTTGAACTGTAGTTATTTGTACTTGGCTTTGCTTTTTGATGATGCTCATTCAGTACAAAATACACTATTTACTCTTTGAAGATAGGTCTTAGTCACCTTTGCCTGTTCCCATCACCTACCCAAAAGTTAATAACTAACCAGGTGCTCTGACTTCTTGGCTCCTTCCAATTCTGAATGTTTTTCAACTTTATTCAGTCCTCAACACTGTTTGATAATTCTTTTTCAAATTCCTGGTTTAATTTGATCATGTTTCCTTCTGTGTTCTTCCCAGCTTCTATCACCCTCCAGAAAAAAAAAAGCTGCCAAACACTCCACACCTCATTTGCAGTAGACATCCTATTCTATCAATCAGTCCAACTCATTCAACAATATTAAGGTTCTTTCTTAACATCCCAGGGGCAAGTATCACATCCTCAAGAGCTGAGTGTGGAAATGCCCTGAGTTTGGAATGTCCATCTGTATCTCTAACACCTGAGGCCACCCACAGGATCCTGAAAGTTTGGCAGAAGCAAGGTGGTCTCCGAACCTCAGGCCCATCCGCTGTCTAAATTAGTTTTATTTTTAAAGAAATGAAAAGACTTAATAACGAAAAGGGTATGAAATATCAAAACCATAAAGGAAAGAAAAAGTTACTAATATTAAATTGAGCTCATGAGGATTCTAGAAAACATTTTAAATACTCATCAAAGAAAGTGTGAAAGCCAGCTTCAGTCACTAGGAAAAGCATCAGATTAAACAAGCAGCAGTGAGCAGAATGTGTATACCAGGATGGCCCAGCAAATAGAGCAGGGTGGGAGTAAAGTCATGCCTTCCCATAAATGGAGTTGAGCTGTGGGCAACAGCATAGCAGTGTGATGACAAGGGTAGAATGCATGGGATCGACTAAACCCAGAACCAATTGCTGAGGCTTCCGCCCTCACAGCAGAAGGGAAGAGAGGAAGCAGGATCACATTATTAAAATGTTATGCTCCTCTTTTAAAATAAACCTAGAATTAGATTGTTAAAGATTGGCACATATTTTTACACTATTTGTTCTTATCCTATTTTAAATCAAAGTTATGTGCATGGAGTAAATATGTTCTATATTATATAGAAAGATCATTTTATAAACTATATAAATGTCTAACCAATGTATACTTGAAACTAATAATAAAATAAAATTTTTAAAAAAAGGAAGAAAAGGTTCCTGGGCATATATGGCAGCAGGGGAAGGCATAAGAGTATAATAATAATACCACCATTATATCTATATATAGTATTTTATCATAATGTTTTTTGATATAATACTTAATTTTATAATAATGAATAGCATATAATGTTTAGTATTTTATTATTATATAATACAATAACAAAGACTATATAATATGTAGTATACCATAATACAATATAATAATCAATACTATAAAATGGTACTTGTCTCCAAGCCTTCCACCAAAGCACCTACCTTCTTCCCTCCACTTCTGGCAAGTTCTTAAGTTGCTCACACTCCTCCCTATCTGTGGTTGGATCACTAGAGCACTTTCTCTTCAACCCAGTGGAGCTCTGGTTCTGTGTCTGCTTGTTGCACTACCAAGAAAAGAAACTCCCTTTGTAGCCACTATGAGTACTACTGCTTTTTGCTTCTCTGAGCCTCATTACTATCCAAGCATTGGTGTTCAGGAACATACTCTGCTCATTTATTTCATCATCTTTCAAAGCTTTCTAATAGAATCAAAGCTTCTATTGGAGAATTTCCTGAATGTGACCAGGTAAGCATCAGTTCATATTTCAAAATATTAAAAATTATGCAAAGACCAAGTAAACAGAGAATGAGTAGCTACTAATTCTAGCTCCCCCAGAGAGTTATAACAAAAAAAAAAAAAAAAGACAGGCTTAATTATAACAAACTTCAATTAAGTACCTAAATAGATCATCACAGAGGAAAATTCTTACAGGTTCATGAGAAGCAAAGGACACAAAATAGCTTACTAGGGATACCTTTAGGTTCAAACCCTGTAAAAGGCAGATAAGTGTGAAGATGGAGGCGGTGGTAAGAGACAGGAAGGGACAAAAAGGAGAAGGAAGAAGAAAATGGTATTCTTATTTGAAAATACAAATGATGCCACCTGTATGTAAACTACCTTTACAAAATAAATATATTTGGAAAATTACCACTGCTCAGTTAGACCCTAGATAACCACTTATCTTAATGGCTTACTTCATTCCCACAGTTGTCACTTTCCTCTGAGCAATGGAGATCTAAGTCGTCAATTAACAGATAGTGTAAGTTTACCTAGATATCGTGTAATCATTCAGCCATGTAGAAATACTGTGTTCTACTTCTTTTTCAAGGCTATAGTGCTTAATCAAACCTTGTTTTTCTGAGTAAAACCAGTGTTTAACAAACGTTTAAAGATTACAGAGTCGATGATCCTTCAGGATACAAAGTAATCAATTATAATTTTTTAAATGGCTCTACACTCCTTTTTCTGAGACTACAGAATATAAACTCAGTTCTAAAAAATGTTCATAGTGTATATATGTATATAAATATATACAACTTTTGCAATACATATAATATATAATTTCTTGATATTTTAAATTTCTTATTTAAATTGTATTAATTTTAAATAATATAGTTCTTATTTTAGTAAATTCTTTTGTATCTTTTTAACACCTTAGTGCTATATAATAAGCATAATTCAAACTGAAATATAGCCAGGTAATATGGTATGATATAATTGAAAAACACTTGTCTCATATAACTATAGCATCGATGTCTCTGAAAGAGTTAATATAACTTCCAAAAATACAAAACCAGGGACTATAGGAAAGCAGTGAGAAGACCAGTTCAATATGATATTGATTTGTGTAATTCTCAAGTTCAGAGCAAAAGTAGCCTATAGATCCAATCTAGGTATTCCTGGAACCAATATCCATAGTTCAGGCAGAGCTCACTAGAGATCTAGCAACATAACCTTTGACCAAATTAACACCAAGATGATTTAGATACAAATCCACAAATAATAGCGCCAATGTCCTCCTATGAACCCTTAGACCTTCCCACACTATCCATCTTGCTGTGAAAAGCCCAGATCTACTCCAGCAGTTAGGTAAATAATGGATGGCATTTAATAAAAGCAAATCAAAGTTAACATTTTGAATCGATTTCTTTCCCTAATATAGCAGCAGAGATTTAAAGCAAAGGCTTTAATTGTGCATTTCCTCTGGCCGATCTCATTCTAGCACTAAAACAGTGCCTCCTACAACTTTGTCACTCCCACCTGCCAGTACTAATGTTGTAGTTGTGTAGGCATAACCCATGTGCATTTAGGCCCAAATTTAAAGTATTCTGAAAGTTAATGTTCTTTTTCAGTGTACTTTTCTAAATACAAACAGGAAGAAGTTAAGTCTAGGCAAAAGCTGTCTCTCTTAGGACATTTTGTCTTAAGCATTCTCACACTTTTTAATCTTCTTCACAAAACTGCTTTGTCAAATAAGCAGTTAAATCCTTAAACAAAAAAAGCAGATTGTAAATAAATAAGGAACCGTGTAAACGGCTCCTTGCTCCAGACTAATACATTTCTTATTACATTCTGTCTGTGTAATTACAACTTATAAGATATAAAAGGAGTGTCCAAAGCAGCCATGTAAACAATAAATGTTATCTCAAAATGAAACACTTTATTAGCTATTTAGGACTTCATATTTCTTTTGGCTAATAAAGTGAATAATTCAAATATTACATTTGAAGCTGAATCATAAATCCATCAAAGAGCTTATTTTCCTTAAATCTCAACTTCCAGAACATATAGAATATTGCCTTAAGATAGAGAAAGTTGTTGCCTTTATCATACTGTGCATCTAAATTCTCAAGATGATTGATTTAACAAGGTTTGCACATTAGAAGCCTTTTCCATTGTTACAATAAGAGAAAATCACAAGAAAGATTAATGCTCTCCACATGGGGCCCCTGTATTAAAATGTCTTTGAAATGTCTTCACTCCAGGAATACTTCCTGCCAATGTCAGTACTTAGTAAAGTTGGTCTAAGTGTAAAGAATTTATTAGTTATGGCCAATGAAGCTGTTTTGCTGGGAATAAATACCTGTGACATGCTTACTTTCGAAGAGACATATAAGCCAGTTAGTTTCCAAACAAAATTTGATTTCATGGCTTGGTTGCAAGGACAGCACATCTCTGTGGTGCTTGCAAGTGAGGCCACCCACAGGTCTGCCATGGTATCTAGGATCTTGTCACAACACTGCAGTGTTAGCAAACGGGAAGCCAAAGCCCAGCACCTTCCTATCACGGGAAAGCTTCTCACACTTAGTCTTACCAGTGTTTTCTCTAAAGTGACAGAATGTTTTCTTGCCCTCACCTTCTCTCTTCTTCACAGACACAGTAGAAATGAAAACATTTCAACCCACTCTTAACAATCGCTGGGATGACGAGATATACCTAAGTCTGTCCCTTCTTACACCACTCTAATTATAAAAAAGAGGTGACTTCAGAGAATATTTATTTTTAATCTTATTGTCTCATATACCATATGCAATCAATCATCCCACTAGTAACATTAATTGGGCACCAATTCTATGCCTAGTATTGTGCTAAATGCTGGAAAATCACATGAAATAATTTATGAACAAAAAATATTATTTATTATTTCATTACCATAAAATAAAATAATAAGTTCCAAAGTATGCAGCCCATACAACAACAAAACAAGTTAGAAATAATAAGACTCATATTGAAAAGCAACAGGACTATAGCTGACAGATACCAAAATTTGCATGACATCAAAAGACAATTGTTGGCACACATCAAATGTTAAATCAACAAGCATAGCAGCAAAAAGATTTCTATTTATCACTTCAATTTTTTATGCATTTCTTGCTTCTTTGCCTTTACTTTTGCTCACTGTTTTGTCTCCTCTCCATCCATCAGAGAGATGCTCTCTTTAAAGACCCAACAGAAATCTCAATTTCCCCACAGCAACTCCAAACCGCAATGACTTCTCATGTCTGTAAACTCTTATAGGTTTTCTAATATTCACCTCATATTTCAGCAAATATTGTCCTATACTGCTTGCTATTGTTTCCTCTTGGTTAATTTTATAATCCTAGCTATCTTGCAAGCTTCCTGAGGATAAGAAACAAGTCTTTTATAATTTCTACCTCTACACATTTATTAAAGGAGTGACCTCTATATTATTTGCACTTAATAAATACCTGACAATTTGATATTTCTAGGGTGCCCGCTACCAAAAGAGCTTCATGAGGTTATGAAAGAGTTGTGAAATACAGAATTGAAGAATGTATTTATTCACCACTTTGAAGTAAAAAATGAAAAGTTATCAAAATATATAGAAAACACTGACACTGAGGTACAAATAAAGTGGTAAATGTTTAATTAGAACATTAGTTTAAAACAATAAAGATTAGAATCATGAAAAAATCCATAAGCAAACATAACAGGAACAAAGATAAATGTGTGAGAATTCTTACCCTCTTTGCCTTACTCTAAAAATTCTAGCATTGCTTCCTGGGAAGCCCCTCCCTTACAATGGAAAAGTTAATATTTACTCAGTAGATCATGAGGCCATGGGATACAGAGGCAGAAGCAAAGAATCTGTACACGTCAGGCATTAGGAAGTCATTCAGGGAAAGAAAAGCTGTTGGGGCAACTGTTGGTGAGAGAGGGAGGAAACAGAGACTGGATTTCCAGTTCTACTCAGGTACTAATCAGCAGGAAGATTTGGAAAAGTTATCTAAACTCTTTAAATTACAGAGTTCATATCTCTAAAATCAATGTAATAAAATCTAGCACACTGGGTTGTTGGGAGGATTAAGTGAGTTTTTAGCTAATCATTGACTCTCAGTAAATGGAATTACCGTAACCATGTCATTATCAATGACAGGCTTTTAAATTTTGACTTATAATTATTTAGAAGAAAAAGTGTAGTTTATTTGGACTTGAAAATGTTTCCTCTTAGAAATTAGTATATCCATAAGCAATTTTTAAGAACTGGACACTATTAGAGTGGGTCACTACACAAGAGATTTATCCAATGTGCTGGCAGTGCAGGGAGAAGCTGGCAGTGCAGAGGAGCCTAGCAGATACTGAACTTTCCTCATCTCCTTTCCCTTTTTCCCTTCCCTTTCTTCTATCTCTTTCTTCAAGTGTTCTTGACCTTTTTCTACCTAAATCTTACCTCCATCCTTTCCCCCTTACCTATATTTTCATAAATTCCCTTTTACTCATTTTATTGCCTATACATACTGCTCCTGGGAACACAGAAATGGAAAAATGAAAATAAGAAAAGTATTGATTCTCTTCCATTTGTGTAATTAGTTGCATCACATGAAATTGTTATTTTACAGGTAAATTTATACCCAAAAATATACAGTCTGTCTAACTCCAAATAATATAAATATCATCCAATGCTCTTATTGTTCAGAGTTCATGAAAAATGAAAGTAACTTCACTTTGGTAACATTGAAAAGTCATGTTCAAAGTGTGTTGAAACTGGTTTTGAATAACTTTAAAGCTTTCTCGCACTGGGCCAAGATGTGACTACAATTTGAAACCAAATGCTTTTTCAAAAAAAAATGAGACATGAAACATGAATAAATGTGTGGATATTCAGTTAGGGTTGTTTCACTGCAAGAAATAGAAGCCAACTCTGGCTAACTTAAGCATAAAAAATAATTTAATGAAAGATAAAGAATAGTTCATAGAATTTTTAAAAATCTGAACAATAGAGCTTGGGAAAAATAGAAAAAAGCCGTTTGAGATTCAAAATGGTGTAGAAGGTAGAGGCTGTACATGCCTCCTCTAGGGACCACACCAAAATTATAACAAAACTACAGAAAAACCAGTACACAAAGTCGCCAGAGGTCTGGCTGAACAGAAGCCCATATAACTAGATCCCCTCAAATAACAGGTCACTTCAAAATGGTAGGTGGGGCAGAGATACGAAGCCACCCAGTCCCACAATTGTGTGTGGTGATGGAGAATATATTGGCTGCAGAGACACCTCCCCCACCTGAGGACTGAGGGGTCCTGGCCACACACTGAGCTCCTTAGCCCAAGGTTCCAATGCTGGGAAAACCAGCAGTTTGGGGCCCAGTGAGATGCAGGGCTGCGGGAAGGGCCTGCGCCCGGACTTATTTGCTAACGAATTCACTCGCTCTGAGCTCCAGTGCTGGGGCAACTGCTCCAGGGGCACCAAGGACATAGCAGGAGGTGCTGAGCTATCAGGCTTCAGGGCAAGGGCTGGAGGGGTGACTTGCCCCCGGGGACAGAGGTATAGGCAGAAGCCATTGTTCTCTTGTTGAGACCACACCCCCTCCCAGCCTGCATACACAGACACCTCTGTACCAGAGTTGCCATCTACCTGGATAACACAGGTCGCTCTGCCCTGGGGATTCCCTAAGACTCCACCTCTCCCAACTTGTGGGCCCACCCATGCCTCTCCCAGTGGTTTATTCCATACACAAGGGCTTTCTTGGCTCCCACTGAAAACTTTCATAAAATCTCTCAAAGGTTCACAAAACCCAAAGAAGCAACATCTGGCCTTGGCGTGCCCTATACCTCTTGCTGAGCAGCCCAAGCCCATGTCAGTGGTAGCCAACCTTGTTTTCTGACTTGGCCTCTCAAGGTACCCATAAGCCCAGCACGGGTGTCAGTCACATGTGGATTGCTTGGTGACTCTTACCAGGTGGCCCTGGAGGTACACAGGCTGCTGCTGAACTTGGCCTGCAGCTGGACCCCTCCCAAGTCTGTGCCAAGGGCCCCCACAGCACACCTACTACATAAAGACACTCTAAGACTGGGAGATGTAGGAGCCCTACCTAATACATAGGAATGGACACAGGGAGGCAGCTAAAATGGGGAGACAAAGAAGCATGTCCCACATGAAGGAACAGAATAAAGCTCCAGAAAAAGAATTCACCAAAATGGAGACAAGCAATATACCAGATGCAGAGTTCAAAACACTGGTTTAATGGATGCTCAAAGAACTTAGAAGAAGAGTAGATGAACTCAGTGAGAACTTTAACAAAGAGATAACAAACATAAAAATGGAGATGTAAAACATAATAGGGAGCCAGTCAGAAATGAAGAATATAATATCTGAGATGAAGAGTACATTAGAGGGCATGAACAGAGTGGATGAAATGGAGGATCGAGTCAGTGACATAGAGAATGGGGTAGCAGAGGACACCCAATCAGAAGAGCAAGAGGAAGAAAAAAAATGAAGATAGTTTAAGAAGCATCTGGGATAATGTCAAGTGTAACAACATTCTCGTCATAGGGGTATGAGAAGGAGAAGAGAGAGAGCAAGGAATTAAAAACCTATTTGAAGAAATAATGATGGAAAACTTCCTTAACCCAGTGAGGGAAATAGACATACAACCCCAGGAAGTTCAGGGAGCCCCAAACAAGATGAACCCAAAGAGGCCCACACCAAGACACATCGAAATTAAAATGCCAAGGGTTAAATTCAAAGAGAGAATCTTAAAAGCAGCAAGAGACAAGTAGTTATTTACCTATGAGAGAGTTCCCATAAGACTGGCAGCTGATTTCTCAAAATTTTGTAGGACAGAAGGGTTTGGCACAAAATATTCAAAGTGATGAAAATCCAGGATCTACAACCAAGATTACTTTACCCAGCAAAATTATCATTTTGAATCAAAGGACAGATAAAAAGCTTCCCAGACAAGAAGAAGCTAAAGGGTTCATCACCACCAGGCCAGTATTACAGGAAATGTTGAAGGGACTTCTTTAAGAAGAAAAAAAATATGTATCAAAAGTCTGAAGAAAGAATGGCAATAACTACATATCTATCAACAAGTACTCAAATGAAAGAGAATTAAATGCTCCAATGAAAAGATGAGTGGTCAAATGGATTAAAAAAAACAAGATCGTTACATATGCTGCCTAAAAGAGATTCACTTCAGATCAAAAGACACAGACAGAGTAAAGTAAAGGAATAGAAAAAGAAAGACCATGATGGACCTAGAGAATATTGTACTGAGTGGAGTAAGTCAGATAGGGGGAGACAAATACCATATGACTATGTGGAATCTAAAGAAAAAAAGTAAACAACAATAACAAAAAAACAGAAACAAACTTATAGATACAGAGAATATTTTGAGGGTTACCAGATGGGAGGGAGGTTAGGGGGCCAGTAAAAAAGGTGGAAGAGATTAAGAAGTACAAATTGGTAGTTACAGAATAGTCATGGAGATAGAAAGTGTAGCATAAGGAATATTGCCAATAATATTGTAATAACTACAGTGTGAGAGGAGCACTAGATTTATTGGGGTGATCATTATGTGAATTATACAGATGTCTAATCACTATGCTGTACACCTGACACTAATATAGTGTTATATGCCAACTATAACTGAAAAATAATTTTAAAAATAGAAGAAAGCCAACCATAAGATCTCACGAACAAGAATTAATGTTTAAAACTCTTAGGAAGTTTCCAAAGAAGACAAAGCTCCATTCTTTTTAAATTATTAGACTATTTTTTAGAGAATTTTTAAGTTGATGGCAAAATTGAGAAAAAGATACAGAGATTTTCCTTGTATCCCTACCCCTACATAGCCTCCCACTTTATCTATGTCTCCCATTAGAGAGGTGCATTTGTTAGAATCGATGAACCTACACCGACACATCATCACCCAAAGTCCGCAGTTTACATTAGGGCTCCTTCTTGGTGTTGCACATTCTATGGGTCTTGACAAATGTATAATGACATGTATCCACAACTACAGTATCATACAGAGTAGTGTCACTGTCCTAAAAATCCTGTGTTCCACCTATTCATCCTTCCCTCCCCATAATCACTCCCCCAGCAATCACTGATCTTTTTACTGTCTCCATAGTTTTGTCTTTTTCAGAAGATCATATAGTTGGAATCTACAGTATTTGTCCTAAAACTTATCTGAACAAAAAATGAAAATAATAGTCTACCTCACAGGGTTGTGTAATGATTACATAAGTTAATATATGCAGAGCATTTAGAACATGGCTTGGGACATCATAGTGCTCAAAAAAAAAAAAAATTAACTGGATATTATTCTCCCAATTCTCCTGGCATACAATTGTTATTATTTCTACCATTACCGTCACTCTTCACCCTTTCAGCTTGTGTTTATCAGTCTCTTGAAACTATGATCTTGGCTTTCCTCCAAACTATATTTTTGTCTTATCACTCAGAAAATCAAAATAGAGCACACCTTTTGGTTATACCTAATTTTCTTCCTACCCACATATTGCCCTCATAAACATTCTCTTAGTCTGATCTCTTATGACTTCAAATATGTAAGCTAATCAATGAAGAATCTGACCCTAGGTACTCAAGACATTACCCTTATGTGGTATAGAAAAGTAGATCACAGTAATTAGGAGGGCATCAACTTGGTAGTGAAACCATTAGTCCTTTAGAACTAGAATATAGCCGAGTTTAGATAAAATCCTACATTCTGGAAATTTGACTCATCTATTGTAAAAAATTATCTTTCTAGTGTTCTTCTATGCTTATACATCGCACAGAGTTTTCAAATACTAACAAGATGGCTTGGGCAGCAGGAGCTCAGTGGTAGTAAGACTGGTCGCAGGGAAGGAGTCAGGCCATGGGATCATAAATCAACAGCAAGCTATTGAAGGAGAGGGAAGTAACACACTGAGGTGGATTTACCATTAAAGTTGCTATGGATTTGGTTAAGATGTAAAAGTAAAGAATCAAACAAACTAAAGGGAACTCAGAAAACAGAGACAAAGAGTGAGGTTTATTTTAGTAAATTCAGTTAACTTTTCAGCAATCAGAAAACAAGGAGGTGACAACCACGTGCATATAGACAGTAATATTTTACTGTGCAATGTGGTTGCCTACCCACTAGCAATTTCTCTACCTTTTCATTACTAAGAGCATCCAATTTATTGTTATGTCAGCCATGTTCTTCCCAAAAAACTGGACTTCTATTCAACCCCAAGAAGTTAAGCCTATTTGGCCCAAATCAATTGTGGTAATTCCATTTCCCTTGCAAATGATTACCTTAGAAATGAACATGTGCTGCAAAAGTGGCCAATAAGAAGAAAAGGGAAACTTCTGAAGATGAATGGATGGGCAAATTTTATCATTCTTAAAAAAGACCAAGAGAAAATTTTTAAAAAAAAGGAAAGGAAGAATCAAGCATTTATTCTCTTTCCTACATTTTGAGTAGCCAAATAGTTGATGAGGAAAAATTCTTCTTTATTCACGAATTCCAACTAATAAATGCAACCTTTAAGAAAATAATGAATTTAGGCAACAAGCATCAATATATGCATATATGCAAAGTATTATGCAAAAGTTTATGTGGAACTTTATAAAGAATGAATCTTATCGACAACTTTTTTTTGATATTTGTCTTTATTTTTAAAAAATTTAATTCATTTCAAGTATACAGTACATTGGTTAGACATCTATATAGTTTATAAAATGATACACCCAATTGTTCCCTCCCTTCCCTGACCCTCCATTTAGCTAATGTATTCATTCTAATTGCATTCCTTATGCTGTCCTCCCCATACCCATGTCCATCCATCGGCTACTAATTTGTACTTCTTTAACCCTTCACCCCATTCTCCCAGCCCCTCAAACTCCCTTCTCCTCTGTCCATCACCAAATTGTCCACAATATTTGTGAGTCTGTTTTTGATTAGTTTGTTCTTTTTATTCTTAGATTCTGCATATAAGTGAAGTCATATAGTGTTTATCTTTCTCTGTCTGACTTAAATACCTTCTAGGTCCAACAAAGCAATATGTTTTCCATCCTCTTCCTTTTAGTCAATGTCTTTTAATCTGAAGTGAGTCTGTTATAGGCAGTGTGTAGGGGTCTTGTTTTCCTTTCCATTCATCCACTCTTTTAGTTGGAGCACTTAATTCTTTAACACTTGAGGTACTTATTGCTAGGAATGTAGTTGTTACCATTGTTTATTCCTGTTTTTGATACATGTTTTTTCTTCTTCAAGAAGTCCCTCCAACATTTCCTTTATTACAGGCTTGGTGATGATAAATTCCTTCAACTTATTTTTGTCTGGGAAGCTCTTTATCCGTCCTTCAACTCTAAATGATAGCTTTGCTGGATAAATTATTGTTGTTATAGATCCTGGGTCTTCATCCTGTTAAATATTTTTTTTTTCCAAGCCCATCTGTCCTGCATAATTTCTTTTGAGAAATCAGCTGCCAGTCTTATGACTGTTCCCTTATAAGTAACTATTGGTTTTTGTCTTGCTGCTTTTAATATTCTTTCTTTGTATTTAACCTTTGGCCTTTTAATTATGATGTGTCTTGGTGCGGGTCTCTTTGGATCCCTGACTTTTGGAATTCTCTGAGCTTCCTGGGGTTTTATGTCCATTTCCTTCACCAGGTTGGGAAAGTTTTTCATCATTATTTCTTCAAACAGCTGTTCAAAATCTTGATTTTCTTCAGTTACATCGATCAAATGGATATTTGGGCCCTTAATAGTGTCCCATAAGCTCTTTAAATTATTTTTATAGTCTTGGCATCTTATCTCTTGCCATTCTGATTACATGTCCTTGGCTTTCCCATCCTCTAGATAGGGCATTTGATCCTTTTCTTTACTCAGTCTGTTTATTCCTTTGTTTATTCCATTTACTATACTTCTCATCTCAGATAACATGTTCTTCATTTCAGACTTTTATAATTTCCATTTCCATTTTTATGTTTTTTATCTCTTTGTAGAAGTTCTATACACCTCCCAAAAGTTCATTGAGCAACTTTATAACTAGGGTTTTGAATTCTGCATCTGTTAGATTACTTGACTCCATTATATCTGGATCTCTGCTCTGTTTCTCATATGGTTTGTATTTCTTTGTCTTCCCATTTTGGCTGCCTTTCTGTATCTGTTTCTATGAACTAAGCAAAGCTCCTAAGTCTCCCAGTCTTATTAGTGTGATTTGTGTAGTAGATGTCCAGTGGCACAGTCCTGATAGAGGTTCAGCTGCAGACCAAATTTAGCCCAAGATTTTACCCCTCCAGGGGCCACCTGTTAAGATTCAGCAAGCAATCCACAGATGCTGTGCTTATAGTTACCTCAAAAGGCTACACTAGAAACCAAGGCCAGCTGCCTCCAGTGTGAGTCTAGGCATTGCTCAGCAAGGGGCACCTGACTCGTTGAGGATATACCTGGATGTGGCTTGCGTGGGGCCACGAGTTGGGGGAGGTGGTGTTTCAAGGAGTCCTCTGGGCAGGGCGACCTCTGTTATCCAGTGTGATGACCTCACGGCAATGAAGGTGCTGTGTCCATGCACTGGGAGCAGGGAGGGCTCAACAGGGCACAATGAATACCACTGGCTCTTCTGTACAGAGCAAGTCTCACCTCAGCCCTCACTCCAACAGTGTCTCTCTGTAAGTCCCTGGCGCCCGCTGTGGGCAGCTGATTCAGCAGCTCAGAGCGAGCAGGTATGTCAGCACGAAAATCCACTTACAGACACAGCCCCTTTAAGAAGCTTCTGCCGCAGCCTCCATCTCACTCAGCCACTCAGGACCAAGCAGCCCCACATGCTCACCCTGTCCCACCTTCTGCTGTTGCAAGGTGATTTCTTGTACTCTTCCCTAGTTGCATGGCTTGTTCATCTATATCCCAGGTGGTTTTTCCTTGCTGCTGCTTCTTGTTTCTGTCACAACTTTGATTTGGTCACCAGAGGGATGAACAGAGCCTCTATCATCTATGCCATTTTGGTTCCATCCTTCTATTGACAACTTTTGAATCCACTGATAAATCTTAATATCACTAAAAGCAGAACAACCAGACATTACCTGTCCTCTGATTTGAATGTTTAAGAAGTACACAATATCACTTATGAAGAATCCTTACAAAACAAAACAAAAGTGAATCTGAATCAATTCAAGTCTATATATAAATCACTAGTTTAGAAATATGAGGAAGAAGATCAAGTCAAATCACAAGGAGGCAATCTGCCATATACAGAATGTAAATAGTCTACAGAATAAATGACCCGATTTCTCCAACAAAATAAATGGAGAGGAACAGCTATAGAGTAAAAGAAACTTAGAGAAATATAACAACCAAATATAATATATGGGTTTTATTTGGGTTGTTTTTTCTTTATGAGATAGTTGAGAAAATTGAACATAGATTAGCATGTAAATGATTTTAAGAAATTATTATTTTAATATGTGATAAAGGTATTGTGATTAGATAAAAAGTCCCATATTTGCTAAAGACATGCTGAAATATTTATGGGTAAAATATGTGATGTTTGCATTAATATACTCAAACAAAAAAAGTAGAAAAAAGGAATAAATGAAACAGATTGGCAAGTGTTGATAACTGTTGAAGCTGGGCGAAGGGTATATGCTTGAAATTGTCTGAAATTAAAAGATTTTAGAGACATGGGAATAATCTGACATAAGAATTGATGCACCCTTTTTCCATTTCCAGCTTCTGTACATTACCATAATCCTAACAGGGCAACTCTTCTTATGAGAGAGCAGTGGAAGGGAAGGAAATTCAGTTTTGCTGACATCATTAAGCCACTGGATTAACCGCCCATGAAGTCATTCTACTCTGTGATTTTACTATGTCAAATGCTTTATTATTTCAGCTAATTTTAAGATGGGTTTCATATCACTTGCAGCCAAAATTATCCTAATCAACACAATGTTAAAGTATTGCTATTTTTTACATTATTTATTTTTAATTAAACAAGTAATTAAATGTTGATTGAAAAAAATAGTAGAGAAGAACATAGGGCACAGAGTTATTACTCCCTTTCATGTTCCCCATCCCCCACTCCTTTTCAGATGCAAACACTACTTGATTTAACATTTTGATTTAAATGTTATTGGAATATCTGCATCTATGTTTGCCCAGATGACATTGTTTGTGAGTCTGTGTGCCTATGTATTCATGTGTATCCTCATATGGGACCTAATCCTTTTGGGACAAAGAACTCGTGTTTTCATTTACCTATAATTATCTCCACAAATGGCTTATGTAGCACTAAAATTTCACCAGGCACTCAATAAACACTTGTTTGTAGGTGAAACTGATGTTAAGAAGAATAGCTAGGCTCACAAGGATCATTTCCAGACTGCACACAGACTAAACTCCAAGTCTGAAAATGCAATATTGCACCTTCCCTACCCCCGCAGAAAAATAACAATAGATTACAACCAAAGATACCAGCAGGTGTGCTACATGCAAATGGCAAGCATGGAAACCGAAGTGACTGACATTCTAAAGACATTTTCCAGCAAGATAAATTGTCAAAGCTGAGAACATTTGAACAGCAGGGCACAGCAAAGAGGCATTACATCTTCACATTTCAAGTCATTTGGCTGTGCACAGCAGAGTTACTTATAAAACTTAGTAAAGAGAAATCTACATTAACTGTTGAGCCATCCATAGGACTGCATTTGGTAAGGAGAGAGGGCATATGTGCCCATCTGTTCCGGATCTAGCTACCTTCCCAACCTTCCCTCTCTTGTCATTTTTAGAATGTAAACATTTTGAATGTAGGGAGGAACGGGGTTCTGTGGTATGTTCTGAACAGTTTCCAGCACTTTGAGCACTTAGAACATTTTTAAGGAATAACAACATTTTGCATTGGACTGGAGAGAATAGAACTTCCCCTTCGTTTGCTAAAATGAGAATATCTTTTATTCACCAAAAGCTGTTCTTTGGCTGACCAATTTAGTAAAAGAATAAAGAACTCCTCCTCTCAGGCTTAAAAGAGACCTGTTCTTAAACAATGAAATGGTAATTCAAAGAGACATGTAGCAGCAGACAATCAGTTTGTAAAAGTACTTCTCTGAACAAGAAAGATAGTTTTGGAATATAGAAGCTCATTTGGACTCAGCCAGGGGTTCTGATTTTGGAGGCCCACAGTCTCTAGAGCAGAGAAAGAAGAAAAATGTGCAAGATTAGGCCAGGCATTTATAAAAAGGACAGAAAACTTTTCGATGCCACATGCTTACGTTTTAAAGGGGGGAAGAGATGTCAATCTTGCAGAATCTTTTCTTTTAATAATTGTTTTATTTTTCAATTACAGCTGACATACAATATTATATTAGTTTTAGGTGTACGACATAGTGATTAAACATTTATGTAACTTAAGTGATCACCAGATAAATCTAGTACCCATCTGACACTATACATAGTTATTACAATGTGACGATAGTCTTTACACTATACTTTATTTCCCCTTGATTATTTTGTAACTACCAGTTTGTACTTCTTAATTCCTTCCACTTTTTCATACACCCTCCCTCAAATTTCCTCTCACCTGGCAACCATTAAAAAGTTCTCTGCATCTGTGAGTTTGTTGCGGTTTGTTTATTTTGTTCTTTAGATTCCATGTATAAGTGAAATCATATGGCATTTGTCTTTTTCTGTCTGACCTACTCCACTCAGCACAATACCCTCTAGGTCCGTCTATGTTGTTCAATCTTGTAGAATCTTTAAGAAGTAATAGTAACCTGTTTCTGAAAAAAAAATTAAAAATTTTAAATGCTATTTGAAATTTATCCTACAGATATCATTGCACAAGTGTGAAGTGTGTGTAAAAATGAAGTGAGTCACTGTGCACTGTAATTATGAAAGATTGGAAACAATATAAATATCCACTAATAGGGGACCAATTGAGTCATTTATAGGATATCAATGCAGCAGAATAACATGTAGCTATAAAAAAGAATGAAGAAGTACTCTACATAGTTATGGAAAAATCTCAGTGATGCATTGCTAAGTTTAAAAAAATACATAATAGAGAGTATAACATTATGCCAGTTTTATAATAAAGAAAAGATAAATACCTATATTTGTAGCAAGTATATGAATGAACAAAATTCTGTATAGGAAACATTTCACAATAGCCACGTGGGAAGAGTAGGAACTGAGCATGTGTGAAATAAAAATTGGAGGACTACTTTTCGTTGTATAATTTTTCTCAGTTTCTCATTTGACTCATGTGACTATAAAAAATATTTTTAACTGTGTTCCTTTTTACCTTTTATTAAAATTTCAAATCAATTAAACAGGCCAAATTTCATCTGGGATGGTTTTTTTAAATGTATTCTTGCAAGTATTGTAAGAGAAAGGCCATGCTGCCTGTCCTGGGTGCCTCAAAAAATAAAAAATAGATTAAAAATTGGAGCAGGTAAAAAGGATGTAACTGTACAATGCACTGTTTTCCCCCAGACAGCTGATAACCTGAATATATAAATATTTGAAATGGTGAGTTGCTAATATAAAATGAAAGATGTAACCTCAGGGGTAGAACTGAATTCACAAGGGAATGACTACAATTTAGAGGAAGAAGGTTACATATAGTCACACTAATACTAAAACCTCAATTGTGTCCACAGAGACTGTAAACAAGAAGTCTAGGTGAATGATAAACATTCTAAGATCTTCAACAATGAATGCTAGTTTATATGCTCCACTCCACTTATGTCAATAAGTTATATTTATGGAATATATAGATGGCCTCACTTAAAGGCCCTATTACCATAGAAAATATAAGTGTGGGATAAAGGGCAACTCTGCCCATTGCCCCTGGTGAAAATAAATTGTTGAGGATATAACCAGTGAAAGACTGAATGCCTAAAGGCTACTGTTAAAGTTTTAACCTAATTCCTAAAACCTTTTGTTGTATCTTTATTTTCTGTTATTTCTCAATTGTTTTGAAAATAAGCACCTATATAGTAGGAGAAATAAAAGCTGTAGTGGGTTCTCTGTCCAGAGAATATGGGTCCTTCTCCTTTAGTACTAATATAAAACAGAACAAAACAAAAAATCAAGTACTATGATTGCCTTCATTTTACTTTCTTTCCTTATTAAAAAAAAAAATTAAAGAAAATGGCTGCTGCTTCTTACATTAATTAAATGAGAAATAAGCCAATATTATACTAAAAAATGCAGTGAGCATAAGTGATAAACCAGCTAACATTATTTTATTTGTTATTTAATTTATGGACTTTAATTATAAATAAATCAATATAATGTAGGCATAATGTTTTCTTACAGTGATAATTCCACATTGTAATACATATAAAAATCTTTCATTTGAATATGAAGTCACTTTTTAAAATCAGGGAAAATATACTTTGGAAGATTGGAACCTCTCCAAATAACCTACAGAAGCATAAACATGAGTTAATAATCTGAGTGTCATTTCAACTCAGTGTTTGTGAAGTATCAGATGTATGAAAAACAATGGTGAATAACAAAGGGAAACCACGTCTCAGCAAATTATCATTTTAAGATGTTTCCTTTCTACAGTTGATTTTTTGGTTGGTTTTACATCAGAGATTGTTCCTAAAATTCAGACCACAGAAGATCATAGATGACATTGTTTCATTTGTCTAACATCATTAAAATTTACACCCAAGTGACTATCAGTAGTTGCAACTTAAAAAAAAAATTATAAAAGACCCTGTTTAACAATCTGGGTAAAACAATACTGCGACCAAAAATATTTTTTTTAAATGTTTTTAAATCCAAATGCAAAAGCAGAAGTGCAATCACTCATCTTGTTATTTTGCCTGTATGTCACTATCTGAAAGAAGTAAAAAGTCTTAAGGACTGGAAGGTTCATAGAAGCTTTTAGTAATAGAGGAGATTTCTTCAACAATCCTTGACAGATGATCATTCACACTGGATATTTGGGCATGCATGCTCAGTGATGGGGAATTAATAGCCAACAGTTCTTCATTGGACAGTTCTTAATCTTTCTGAAAAGGTTTTCCTTATTCCAGTGACTAGCCCCCATAGCTTATACCAATTATTCCAAGTCAAACAAACAAACAAAATAAAAGTCTTTTCCCAACATGGCAGCTTTTCAATTATTTAAACTGTGCTGCCATGTTCTTTTTGATTCCAAACCAAATATCCCCACATCATTTAACTGTTTTCTTATGCTTTCCAGACTCTCCACCTTCTACCTTCCCTGTTTCTCTTCAATACTCTCGTGTGTCAAGGCCCCTCTCAGACTGTGACACCAGAACTGAATATAAATGTGGTTTTACCAGCAGACACTGCCCCAGGAAAAGTGTCTCTCTTGACATGGATGATGCCATACTTCAACTAATGTGGCCTGTAATTGTATGCCTTAACAGTCACATCACATGTTTTTGTCTCACATTGCATTTAGGATTAACCATAATGCTAAAGTCTTTCCAATATTATACCTTTTGATTTTTGTATTATTTTAATAACCATAGAATTTTATATTAATACCTACAAAACTGTATCTGCTTGGTTTTAGTCCATCTTTCCAATAAGTATTGATCCTATTATCCAATATATTTACTATACCTCAAAGTTTTTGATAATTGTCACTTTTATAAGGTTGGGTACTATTTCCAAGGCAGTAAAAAGAAAGTTTAATAGGGAGACTAGAGCATCATGAAACTTCACTAGAGAAAGTCTTAAAAAATGACACTGGTGCATTAATTAACCAAACTTCTTTGCATCTAGCTTTAATCATATACAATTCTAGTTAACTGTATTATCCCCAAGTTTACATTTTATCACCTGTTCGAAAGGTACTTGAAGAGGGGTTGTCAAATGACCAAACCACTCTATGCCATGGAATATTGCTGACCCATCTATTTAGCAATCCATAAAATGAATGGAAATGGCATTACTCAAGAAAAAATTTTTGCTGGTGAATACATGCTGCCACCCAGAGATGATATTTCACATTTCTATGTGCTATGTGCCAACTTATTTACATACACACACAGTTACATATCCACACATATAATATTAAAATTTGGAATTCAACTGTTATGAAGTATGATATTTTTAAAAGCTTATTAATTAATTACTAAGATTGGTTAAAGGAAGAAACAGAAATCTCACATGATTACTCAGTTCCAGTGGAATCGGGATGTCTTCTTAGAAAGACAAGTTCTATCAAGTTCTGTCTCCAATGTAGTGATAACATAAGATATTCTGGAGAAGACAGATTTACTTTAAACATGTATCTTATTAATGTTACCCAAAGTTATATGTGTATTTGTTTTTAAATGGCTTTTCTTTCTGTGAACATTTGGTACCTTTCTGGCAAACAGCAAAGTACTCTTTCTTAGTTGTGATAGTATCTATGGTAAGCAAATAAATGAACTAATAAATAAAAGAAAGACAGGGTAGGGAGAAGAGATAGGAGTGTGAACTTTGTCTAACAAGTGAGTCAGATAGCTTCTTTCTTAGGGTATAAATGCTTTCTTTAAGTGGTTTATAGTGGCAAAGCATATTAACTAAGGAGAGGGCCAGGGAGGCAGTGGAAAAGAGGTACACTAATGACTTGAGACAATAATACCCAAATCTTTCACACAAGTTCTGGGATAGGCTTGATGAAGATATTCCAAAAGAATTTTTAATTTTCCATAGGGAGAGATAAATCCCTCGAAACCTAGTCTGGGAACTAACAGAAACATAACAAGCCAATTAAGAGACAGTGGTCTGTCTACATACAATATCCTAGAAGGCTTAGTTAAAATTGTAAGAATGATATAAATTATTTCTTTAATTATTTAAAAAAGTATTATTTTCATAAAAGATGATTCTATTGTAAAATGCTCTTTTTGTAATTTCAGTGTAACATAATTTTATTAGAAATCAGTGTTTGTTTCCATCACCTATGCTGAACAACAAAAAATTGTAATTACATAATAAAAAAGTTCTCCCATGTCAGGACCTGTGCCATCCTTCAAGCAGACTGTGGTCAGATAACAAACTGAACAGAACCCAAAAAATACATTTTTCCAAGGGATCAAATAAACTCTAGATGAATAGATTTCTAATAAAATTGAGTTGATATAATTGTACAAGAAAACATCAGTTATGTTACAAGCAGACCATGCAAAGATTAACTGGTCTAAAATGCTTAGTGTGACACTACATGGGGGAAGATGAACTTGGCTTCAGAAAGCAACTATGGTTGTAGTTAAAATGCTGCTATTTCAGGTTATGGGGCAATACAAAAATTCTAAAGAATATTCTCAATTTTTGAGAAGTAGTTTATTCTATAAGATTTCTCATTAATGTGCATACTTGGATCTTTTCCCTCGACATTAAGAAAGTTGTTTGATATTTTTGTTTAACTTGCGCCGTTCTGCCAACAAGAAAGTTGAATGGCAATATTATTTGCTCCTTTTCCTCTTATTAAATATTGTGAGCATTAAGAATTTTTTTTCCTATTTTTGTTCTGTGTCACTTTGGGCAAAGTTAGTTAACATGTTACTATGTAACAGAGAAGGGTGTTTCTTCTTGGTTTAACTCTCCCCCTGATGTTATCTCAGTGTAATATTTTCTTGGTCCAGGGATGCTAGGAAAAGGATCAGTGCATGGGCACTTACAGCCACACTAGCTCTAAGCAATGGACACTTGAAGCTGGAAAAACTGCCATTTCAAAACTGTAAACAACTTTATGTCCTCCAAGATATGAAAATCATATACCACTTTTTACTTTTCCACTGTAGAAAAAATACAGCAATATTTCCCTTGGCTATATGAATATAAAGTAGCAATGTTTGGGAAGCGGTGGCTCAGGGAGCTAATCTGTTTACTGAGATCCTAGAAAAGGCTGAGTCCAACCTCTTTTCTTTAAAAAAAAAAATTATTATTTTGCAAATCTTCATTTTCATTGCAGCAAACTATTGCTTTCCTTGTGGATGAAGAAATGTGATAAGTCTCATTCTTGCTGACAAAATAGCAGGAACTAAGACTTAGAACTAACAAAATGATATCTGATATTATGCTGCTTTCAGGGATATAAAAGTGAACTGGAGTCAGAATTTCTGGGGATGGAGCCTACACACCTGTATTTTTAGAAAGCTCCATGCATGCTTCTGAAGCCCAGCCAGGTTTGCAAAGCCTTCTACTACAGTGGGTTATAGGAAACTCCCTCCTGGTCTAATTTAAGATTAAATAACCAGACTGGGAAAATAATTTGATGCTGGTATATTATGTTCTCAAGTGATTATTTGGGGCAAAGACACACCAGGAATGTTCTAAGATTGAGATTTTCCTAGAAAGAAGTAAAACTGGGAAGATGCAGGGACAAAAGAGGCTGACTGAGACAGCATGTGTGGGACTAGAAAAGTGAAAATTTCTCTGCTCACATGGGGATTTATAGTTCAGAATACAGGACCTTGGAGCATCAAGATACACTAGCAGTTGCTTCTGGCTATGGGATAAACTGAACTTCGTTCGTGGAAGCAGACCAGAAGCTGGACTAGGAAGTACATGGGAATGGTGAGTGGCCAAGGGAATATGGACAGGACACTGAAAACTTCACCTACACTCAGGTTACATGTGCATGATGTATGCACAAAATTATCGAGTTACCCTTCTATTTCTTTTCTTTCTTTCTTTCTTTTTCTTTCTTTTGTTCTTTTTATTTCTTTTGTTCTCTTTCTTTCTTTCTTTCTTTCTTTCTTTCTTTCTTTTGCTTTGGAGTTTGCTAAATTTGATTCTGCACTGAAGTACAAAGATCATTTTGTTTAAGATAATAAGAACCTTCGCTAGGTCAAAATATCCTTTGCCAGCTGGTACAAATAAATGGGGCAGAAAAGTTTTATCTGCTTGCTATCTCCTGGCATTTGACACCTCCATCAGCAGCTCAAGATGAAACCTAAATGCTTACACATGCTCTAGGCCCTGACACAGGCAAATATGCTTCAACAACAATTGCTGTTACCTTGTTCAGATTCACATAGACAATGAAGTTAGCTTTGAAGGATGCCTAGCATTCAGTGATGGACTACATTTCATCTAAGTAAAAGGTTTATCACCATCATATCAGCAATAGGGCATGGAAAACTAATGTGTTACAAAGAAACGTACAGAATTCACAATATTTAATGACTTTTATGCCATATAATGCATAGGAATCTTTGGATTCTTTTTTTTTTTTTTTTTTTTTTTTTGCTAGCAGAGTTCATGACTGAATGTTGTGACACAGTGGATTTACCCATGGCTACAGGAGGGCTCCAACAATTTGTACAGATTTGTCCATAAGAATCCTATTGTGGGGTAAAAAGAAAAAATCACCTGTTATTTTGTCAAATATTGCCAAATTCCTTCCAGAGAAGTTACTACATTTTGTAACCACTTCCCCCAGCAGTGTAAGAAAGTGCCTATTTCCACAGGCTTACCAACAGAGTGCATCCCCAAACTTCTGGGTGCAGACAATCTGGTAGATGAGAAATGCACCTTGGTGTCATTTTAACCTACCTAGTTATGAGTGAGGTTGAGCATCTTCTCCTGTGTCTAGGGGTCACATGCATTTTTTTTTTGCATTGTGTCTGTTCATATCCTTTACTTATTTTTCTATTGGGTTGCTAGTCTTTTTCTTTTCAATTTTTAAGATTTGTATACTCTCTAAATTAGCTTATGAACTTAATTCAAGTCCAATAAAGATGCCAATAGTTTTGGGGTTTTTTTCTGAAATAGACAAGAAGTGCTGGATTTTTAAACACTTTTTGCTTGTTTATTTTTCTCTCTAAACTTGAGAAACAACTTAGGTTTGCTTTAAATATATGGAACAGTTTATATGATTTGCATATTTCTTGTTAGTTTTATCTAGGTACTGTATTTTATCTTTTTTGCTACTATTGTAAATGTGGTCTTATCTTCAATTATATCTTCTAACTTGTTTTTTGTCTATGAAGTTTATTTGTGTATGTTAATTTCATATTCTGTTACCTATCTGAGCTGTTTGTAATTGTTTATTAATAGAGTATCTTGGAACATTCCACTTATTCATTCATAGATTGACTTTTCCTTTCCTATTCTTAACATTTTATTTTTTTTTCACTTATCTGAATGTGCTAGCTAACACTGCCAGTACAATTTTAAATAGTAGTGCTGAAAACAATGTCACTGTCCTATTCCTGACTCTACCAAGAATGCCTCTAATGCTTTTTTACTGTATGAGATGTTGTTTTGGGGATGATGACACACACAAATGTGTATATATGTGTATATATCTATACATATATGTATTTCTACATTTATATGTAGTTATATATAGTCAATCTATCAATTGCCATTTTATTGATTTTTAATAAATCTGAAATGAAGACAATTTTGTCAAATGCCTTTTAGCATCTATAAACAAGATCATATGATATGATTTTTTTCCCCAAATCTCTAAATATTATTAATAACAAACCATTCTTAATTTTGTGAGATAAACCCCACTTGGTTATGAGTGTTATTTTTTTTAATGTACTGTTGAATACTGTTTGATTATATTTTATTTGATATGATTGCATTGATATTTAGAAGTGATATTGATCTGTAGTTTTTCTGTCTTGTACAACTTTAATAGTTCTGGTATCAATGTGATACTCACTTCATAAATGAATTTGGACAAAGTCCTATGTTTTCCTTATTAAATTAGAATGACTTAAATAGCATAGGAAACATCTGACCATGGTGATACTTTAAGGGATAATACTACAACCAATTTTTTTATTTTTCCTAAACTCTTCTTTCCCCCCATCCCTCTTAACTGTCATCATCCTATTTTAGGCAATAACTATTTTTCATAGTGCTTGTTTTCAGAATCTTATATATGCTTACATTTCTACTGCTTTATTTGTCACCTTTAAATGATATTACTTTACTTCCAGTTATTACTTATACAGCACTATTGAGCTTGTTATACTTTCTATCATTTGTCCTCCTCCCATTTTTTTCTCAGGTGTTCAATTCTTACGTTGTCAAGGTTTATAACATTTGAACATTGTTATATCGCCCTTATACTTCTATGTTTGTTTTATTCTTGCTCCTGTACTTATACATATTTATTGCTTACCAGTGTTCCTTTTGCTACTGCTTTCTGGTTGAAAAAGTACATCTTAAAACTCTTTTTCTATGCTTTTTATCTGAAACTGATACATGTGAAGAGTTTTGGAGATGTATATTCTTTGGCTCCATGTTATTCCTTGAGTACCAAGCTCTACAATGTTCTATAGGCTTTGAATATTGCTACTGAGGAGCCTGATGCAATTTTATTTCTTTTTTCTCATAACTGATTTGGACTTCTTGCCTGCTATCCAGAGGATTCTTTTTTATTCCTTAAAGTCCAATAATTTATTAGTTTATTTCCTTAAGCCTTAAATTAATTATTCTTGATTAATTTTCTTAGGTATATGATATGCTCTTTCAATATGTAGATTGAAATCTTATGTGATATTAGGGAAGCTCCCACAAATTATAATTTTAAATATTTGTTACACTACATTATTTTTTATGTTACATTACTTCCTCAAGAGGTATACAATAGTCCCCCAATCCATGGGAGATACGTTCCAAGATCCCCCAGTGTATGCCTGAAAGCACAGATAGTACCAAACACTATATATTATATGCTTTTTCTTATGTATACATATCTATGATAAAGTTTAACTTGTAAATTGGGCACAGTAAGAGATTAATGACAATAACTAGTAATAAAATAGAATAATTATAACAATGTACTATAAAAAAGGTATGTGAATGTAATCTCTCTCAAATACATACACATATACACACTCACAATATCTTATTGTACTGTACTCGCCCTTCTAGTGATGATGTGAGATGATAAAATGCCTACATGATGATATGCCGTGAGGTGAATGAGACATTTTTAAGTAAAATAAGAGTTACTTAAACACAAGCACTGCAATACCTCCATAGTCAATCTGATAACCAAAATGGCTGCTAAATGACCAGTAGAGGCATACACAGCGTGAATACACTGGACGAAGGGGTGATTCATGTTCTGGGTGCGAAAGCGCAAGATTTCATCTCCCTACTCAGAAACATGTGAGATTTAAAACTTATAAATTGTTTATTCCTGAAACAGTCCATTTAATATTTTTGGACCACAATTGACTGCTGGTAACTGAAACCTTAGAAAGCGAAAAGATGAGGGGGGACTACTGCAATTATATGTTTGTGGATCTCCCTTTTCCTCTGTTATCTTTCACTCTAGTTTGTCCTTTATTTTTGTCTTCCTTTTCTTTCTCTCATTTTATTCCCCATTCCCATTATTGTGTTTCCATGATATTTAGTGTCTCTTGTGCTTTGTGTAATTTAGTCTGCATTTCTGAAATAATTACATCTTTTTCTTTAGTTTCTTTCCTGAATTCTGTCAATGCCCATTTTCATCCTCCTATTGTCTGGCCATCTTTTCTCTGAGTTTCTTTATTTCTGTTTCATGGATTTTTTAATAGCTGTAACTGCTATACACACACACACACACACACACACACACATATACACACATGTACATATACTACAGTGGGACTTTCCTTTATAAGAATAGTGTTTGCAACAATTTTCTTCTAATTGTGGTGGTGTTTCTCTGGTGAGTTTTTTTTTTCCTTTGCCAAGCTTTGATTTTTCTCTTTTTTTATGACATCTTTGTGTGGATGTACCATTTTTACTTTTTTATTCTTTATTGAACGACATTATTTTTCTCGGCTTACCCATTATCAAGAAAACCTAGTGAATGAGAGAAGAGAGGTAATGGTTGTTTTCCTACCTTCTTAGCTCCAGGAATCTATCTGCCTTCTGTTGTTACTTTAACAGGTGTTCTCTTTAATATCTTCCACTGCGACTTCCCACAATTGTTCTCCCTGCTTCCCCAGTCCCTAATTTCCTGTCCTACTTGTTCTGTCATACTCACAGCAGTTCTCACTCAGGTTGGGCCCCACCTTTGGGAGGGAAATATTTGCCAATATTTTTTGTGTTCTGCTTCTGCTGGGTAATCTGACTCCCAGTTCTTTCCCACAGTACCTGCCACTCTGCAGCACTATTTGGCATCCCATGTTGTTCAGGTTTCATATGCTCTTCCCTTAACTTATATTTTATTTAGAGTTTGTGTATTTTCCTTGCTCTCCTAGTTTTATTGAAGGAGCAGGATGTGGAGAGTTGTATTTTTGTTGTGGCTTTTTGTTGTTTTTACCAAAACCCAGAATTCCTCTAGTACAAGTTTCATATTATCTCCGTTATTCTGGAAACCTTTAGTAAATTTTGACATAGAAACTAATAGCCAGATCTCTGGAAGATTGTAGAAAACTAAGAAAAACATCTGTGCTCATGTATGGGATAAAATAGAAGGTGTAAAGGAGCTCTTAGGATCCTGCAGATTGTCAGCCTTCTGAGACTAGAGAAAACATTCTGAGTGGAAGAAGGCTAGAGTCAGGCAATATATCTGCATTGTGGAAAGAGCCAAAATAATACATGATGTGTTATTTATGAAACTAGCAAGCACACTCAGGTACCCCTCACATGTTCTTGTGGAGGATAATAATAATAATAACAGCAATAACAGCTAACACAGAGTACCTCCTAATGTGCCAGGCACTGTTCTAAGTGCTTTACATATAGCAACTCATTTATCTCTCAGAAAAACACTATTAGATGGTTGCTCCTTTTATGCCTATTTTACAGATGAGAAAACTGAAGCACAGAAAGTATATAAATAAAATATCAAAGATCACAAAGCTAGTGAAACATAGAGCTGGAATTCAAATCCATTTGCTCCATGCTTCTCAACAATATATGATCTGTATCTGTCAATTTTTTTGAAAAAAAATAGTCTTCAGAAAAACTGATTTTAAGGTGTTCTAAGTGTAGAACTCCATTTCCACCAGTTTCTTGGGATGTGTGCCCAAAGCCACCATAATCAAGTAACAGTGTTAATTTGATTGCATGTGAGCCACAAGCCAATAGGTCAAGTAAATTTTGTTTTGCACGTATATATTAAAAACAAATACTACAGTACTGTGGTACTTAGAACCCAATGAGTAAAAAAATCCAATCTGAAAAATAGTTATTTAAGTGAGAAAGTAAATGATTTACTTTCAGATGGCAATGATTTGATGTGCTCCACATTTTAAAAAGAAAACTCAATTCATTTTGTTTCATTTTAAAATCAAATTAATATTAAAAAATAAAATCTCTATATACTGAAAGCCATACCTGCTCTGTTGGCTAATATGAAAATTTTCATTTATTTTCCATGTAAGGCATAAAATCTTGCTTTGTTGAAAATGATCCCATGACTAAACAAATGATAATTTTTAACAACCACCAGTATGCAACTATCACCACTGACTAATTAGTGTCACAATTATTGGAGACTATAGACACCACAAAGACAATTCATGTGCTTGATCCGAAACTACAGTCTATCTAGTCTATCTCTCTTCGTGGAGAAAAGGTATTGTCAAGAAAACTGATTTCCCTGAAATATTTCTCTCAGAGATGCCTAAAAATGGTTACGCTGGTTCATATAATAAAATGTCCTAAATTTTTTTAAGGAACACTCATAATTTCAAATGTTAAATTTTCTGCTCATCAAAAAAACACTATTAAGAAAATTAATAAGCAAACCAATGTCTAGGGAAAAATATTTATTATAATATAACTGAAAAAAGACCCAGGATATATAAAAACTCTTGTAAATAAACAATAAAAAGACAAATAACCTAATAAAAAATGGGCAAAAGACTTAATTCATAGAAGATGAGCAAGTGGCTGATTAAAAAAAAAATTTTTAAGTGTTCAACATTATTAATATTGAGGAAAATGAAAATTAAAACACAATAAGATATCATTTTAAACACAACAAAATGATCAAAGTGAAAAAATAACAATGCAAAATGTTGGCAAGGACATAGAACAATTAGAACTCTCATACTTTGTTCATAAGGATGCAAATGGTAGATGGATTGATAGTTTCTTTTGAAGGTAAACATATACTTATGCTGTCATTCAGTGATTTCACTCCTAGGCATTTACTCAAGAGAAGTTAAAACATATGTTTTAAAAAAAGACTTATACAGGAATATTCATAGGCAAAAACTGAGAAACAATCCAAATATCCATCAAGAAGAGAAAGAATAAACAAATTATGTTGTATTCATACAATAGAATGCTATACAGCAATAAATAGGAATGACTTCTGAAACATACATAACATGGGTGAATCTCAAAAACATTATTCTGATCAAATGAAACAAATATATAAGAATATTTATTGTATGATTCCTTTTATGTGAAGTCCAGTAATAGGTGATCTGTGGTGACTGACATCAGAAAATGATCATCTCTTGAGAGTTTGGAGGGTGACTAGAAAGGGAAATAAGGATCTTTTGAGAATGATGGAATTTTTTTATCTTAATTGAGGAGGTCCTTATACATGTGAACCCAATTATCAAATTCATCAAACTGAATATTTAAAATATGTACATTTTATTGTATGATAAATATACATCAATAAAGGGAAAGAATTAGCAATGTCATTTTTCATTTATCTATTTAAAAACATTTCTTGAGTAAAGTTAGTATAATTACATGTTTGACATAAAATTTTGGACTTGTAATTATAAATGTAATATATTTCTTGCCATCAAGAATCTTTAAGCTCATTTTTTCAGTCTTTTCTATTTTTTATAGAAAGGACTATGGCATCTGGAATAATCCTTAAGCTCTTTGCCTGGTAATAAAGAGTCTCATTCAAATTACTTCAAATAATAAGTATATATTATGAGCATGCACACTGACATAATCTAAAGAAAACCTGGAAATGGCATGGGTTAGACCTCTAGAAATTGGATCAAAAATTCAATACCTCAAAGCAGGTATGGGTTAGTTGGCCTGTCACCCCTCCAACAGAAAGATTTTGTCAATGACCTCCCTCTGTTACCAAATCTTCTGCTGCTGCTTCTGCTCTAGCCACTACAAAGCCATCTAACTCATTCTGTGCTGTATATCTTTTGTCTTCTACTTATTCGTGATTTCTGCTTGCTCATAGCTTACTCTGTAAGTGACGATGGACTACTAATCACTTCAGCACACTCGGCCCTACTGATGCTAATAAAATAAATCTTGCTTTCTTCATATATCTTCAACAAAATGTCCCAAATAAAACATACTGAGTGGGCCTAAATAATCAATATTATCCATGTTTTGATAGAACTTTCATGCAAAGTGAGTTCAGAGGCTTTTCACTGGGCGACTTATAGACCAGTTGCACTGAGCCAGTTGTCTGTCCTTGAGTCAACTTGCTTTGACATAAAGATGGGCTAGGTGATGCCAACATAGCAAGCTATGTATGGGAAAGAAACTACATGTGGCATTTCCCTCAACAGGGACTGCCTATAAGTAGAGCAATCTCCCTTAGGTGATACAATAATTGGTAAGAATTGTGATTGGCCTGCCTTGCACATTGTTACTCCTAAATAATCAAAAAATATTCCTGATGTTCATGGTAGATTTCTTGGGTGGGCAGGGCAGAGGCTGGCAGGAGGGTACAATCTACTGGAGATAATATTGCATTAAGTGCCCTAAAGCTCCTGGAAATGAAATTAAGAATAATCAGTGTGCTCTTGGTGGGTCCTACAATAAAAATACAAAAAATCAGGACTGGGGTAAGGCCTAAGTCAGCCTATTCAAGTGAGGGATCAGTTAGATTAATACAATAATAGTAACATAATAAGAATTGTATGGCACTTCCTGCACACCAGGAACTGTTTTAAGAACTTTGCGTTATTAACTATTTTAACTCTCATACACACTTGAGGTAGGGAAGACCATGAAACATATGGTATGTCATTCATTGATGCCAAATACCTGGCAAATGCTAGAGAAGGGATTTGAGCATTAGCAGCCTACCTCCAGAGGCTGTTTTAACCACTACATTATTTGGCCTCTGTGTAACTATTCATCAGTTCACCAGGATAAAATTTAGTTTTAAAATGGAGAATCTATGTCTACTTTAAAGGTCTACTGCCAGTGGGTGACCTGCTTCTATAAAGGTGACTTGATTAAAACTGGTAAGAAGCTACTAGGAGAATATCTCCCTAGTCATTCATTTTGAGGGCAGAATCAAAGTGACTCTCTAGATCTAAGGGGAAAATTGCAGGCTCCATTTTAATGATATCTTCTGTGGATATCACTGGTGACAAGGAGAAACTTCACTAGCAAGGTAGAGAATGGGTATGAACCAAGAACCAAGCTCAGAACCATCCAGCAGTGACTGCTCAGTCACCTAAAATACATGTACCCAGCAGAATGCCTCACCTCTTCTCATCTTACCTCACCTTACATTGTTATGCAGTACCTTATAATTTCCAAAGCAGCTCCACTCCTATTTTGGGCAACCTAGTAAGGTAGCTGGGCTTTTATCATTCTCATTTCAGAAATTATGAGATGCAGGTTCTAAGAGGTTAAGTAATCATGCAAAGTCACATGCAAAATGGTGATAAGAGATGAGGACCCAGGACCTCTACCCCCAGATCTGCTGTTCTCCCATATCACCTCACCAACACGGACAAGGGAGAGACAGCCCAAGTGTTTGCAAATAATAGAGCAAGGGACAACTAGGCCAGGTTTTCCAAGTCAAGTCTAAAATCACTAAAAGTCAGATACTCAAAAATGGCACCTTAAGTATATTGCAACTCATGACGTCTGACTTCTTGTTCACTGGAGAGATTTGATTTTCTGTATATTTGCCCTTTGAAGTCATCCATGTATTCTTTCAGTCAATAATAACTGAATATTAAGAGAAGTGTTATGTATGTTAATCAAACATATGGTATAAGTTTTCATGGGGGCAAATGAGAGACTTACATATGTTAAAACTAACTGAATTTCCATTACAAGTTCATTCTAATAGATTAAAATCAGTTGGCCTAAACCCACACAAATGATCCCATAACATGATATCTAAAGTATAATACTTCATTCTATTAATAGTCTACTTGTATAAAAACTTATTTTAAAAATTAACTAAATAACTCTTTGATTTTAAATTATAAACAAAAACATTGTTTAAATTTTACCACCTCCCTCTCAAAAAATTATCACTCATTAGTAAATAATGCATTTATATTGAGACTCAAATTACATTTGACCAAGATTTTATGGACTCAATAATTCACTTCAGGAAATATAGACCCATTAGTTTCTTTGTATATAATTAACACTTTTTAAATTTCTCACTCATTCATTTTTTTATCCATTCAAAAATAATTACCGAACACCTACTCTGAGCCAATCTGAACACTGGAGATCAAACAGTGAATAAAACAAACAAAAAAAGGCAAATGTATAATATATTAGATAATGATAGAGGCTAAGGAAGAACAGTAAAAAGGGGAAGCCAGATTGAAGAAGTTGCAATTTAAATAGAGTAACCAAGGCATCTTAGTTTGCCTGAGACTGACTGAGTTTTAAAACTAGAAGTTCCACGTCCTAGGAATCCTCAGTCCCAGGCAAAATCATCTAAATTGAGATTGAGTAACTAAAGAAGGCAGACTTTGAAGATCCTATTTGAGTAAAAAGAACATCCCAGGTAGAGGAAACAGGAAGTACAAAGATCGAATCAGGAACATGTACGGGTATTTGAGCAAGAGCAAGGACAAGTGTGGTTGCAGCTGGTATGCGCAAGACTAAGTTAAGTAAAAGATGAAAGTATGAGCCAGGAAGGTGCTTCAGGGAAATGCTCAGTGTCCTCAGCAGGAGGAAGGAATATCATCAGTACCACTTCTACTCCTTACCCAGAAGAAATATGCCCTAAATACTAGTTGTTCCCGGTTCTGACTTCTGGTATTTCTGAGGAAACCAAGGAGCAAAAGGAGACAAAAGCAGAAGCTGGAGAAAGGAAGAGAAAGAAATGAGCCCAAGCCTGAGGAAAGGATCCTTCACACAAAAGGATCCCCCTAGGAAGTTTCAGGTTAAGTCCTTGGATGTGTCTGCATATTTATCCCATTCTCCATTTCTTCTTCTCTAATCCTATTCAACTAGGCTCCTTCTGTTTGTTGACAACTCAGGGTTTTAAAGTTAGTACAACCACCAGGCATTCCAGCTAATGGAAGAAGTCCAAATTCTGTTTGGCCACGAATACAATTACACCCACAGAAGTATATTTTTGCTCCTAGCCTCAGTCTGCTTTTTGCCAGGTAGATAATTTATACAGAGCTAGAAAAAGATTGCTTGGGGGCAAATGCAACAATACAGTTGCCACAGATAGACACAGCCTCGTTTCTGAGACCAAGACACTAAGCAGTCGCTTAACTTTTCAGCTCCTGTTTCAGCATTCTTTTTAAATGGAGTTGATACTTCTTTATCATCTATTAGCACCAGGAGGGTGTCATAAGGACACTTTTAAAATGCTTTCAACTACCTAAGATGAAAGATACTTTATGAGTATTATGCGATGCTGTCACTGAATCTTCATTCTCACTAGCCCTATTTATGTGTCTCTTTTTTATTTTCAACAAACATAATCATGCAAATACCCATTGTCTGCATACTTGGCAAATCTGCTAACTAGATATTCGTGTGCTCCTTCAGGTGTTTCATCCATATTTATTGATAGTCATCAAATAAGCAGGAGTAGTGATGTAGCCTGTTTGCTTTTTTTTATTATTTTTTTGCTGCTGTAGTTGCAGACAAATTAAATTGTCTCTCAGATGTTATCAGCAGCTGTCAAAAAGCATACCTTACTCAAAGATCTATTTTGTATTCAGAAAGCACAAAATCATGCAATACAGTCTCTCTAGCAGCAAACTCAATAGCTATCTATAGCTGTTTATTGAGGCCAACTATGTGTCAATTCTCAAATTCTTAAGATCATATCTGAAGGCATTTCCAAGAGTGGGTAACCACCATGTGACATGGATAATTTCAAAGACACTCAGCATTAACTCTTCCCCTTAATGTATTTTCTTAAATAGATGCCCTCTAAATAATGTGCAAGGGCCCATTAATGGTCTCCAGCCCTTGAGAGAAGGCTTCTCAAGTTATATGGAGCCCAAACACCATCATGAGAGGGGTGAGTTTAGGTTTGGGGCAAGGGGAGATTAAGAAGATAAAAACATAAGCATCAGAAATGCACTTAAGGGAGATTGAACTGGATATATGAGATCCCTGCCTGATAGAAAAATTAAGAGCAAGAATGAAAATACTGTACTTAAAAGGATATTTTTAAAAGTATTTAGGTCATTCAATTTTTTCAAATTCACAATTACTACCTTGCAAGATCTCATAATCCAGCAAATGTATATTCTTCAGCAAGTCATCATTATGTGTGTTTGACATAGCAGGAGGTTTGAGGAGCTTGTTTTGTTTTGTTTTCTTTCTATTTTGTGTTGTTTTTTTAAAAAAAAAGAGTGGGTAAAATATTTTACTAGAAAGTATACACATGTATATGCACACACACACACACACATACAGAAAGGACATAAAAAGTTTGAATTCTGAAACCTCGTTCTTCCACTTAAGATTGTGGCCAATTCATTTAACCTTCATATATGTTGATTTCCCAGTCTCTAAAAAGATTGTAATATTATCATCCTTCCCTTATCGAAGGGTTACTCCATTGTGTGAGATAATGTATACAAAAAAAGTTCTGAAAAATGTGTCACTATGCAAATATCAGATAGAAATTATTATTTTTCTATTATTTCATATATAAATTTCATTCGCTCTTCTGTCCATCAAAGGTTGCCCTGAATAAACTTGCAAAAAAAAAAAAGCCTTTTCATTTGCTCATGTAGTTGCACTGTGCCATTTTCATGGGAGAATATGTTTATCTTTGCCCAGCCTCTGGCAAGCACACCACTCCAACCCTGTGCAGCCAGAGGGAAAGACTAGTCCTGAATAAAATATAAGGGTCGATCATTCAATTGACATAAACTTCTGGTTTGGTCGTCCATTTGTCATGATGAGACGTCACAAAACCATACTTGCATACGAAGTACAAAAAGAAAATAAAGAGGAAAAAGAAAACCCTGTGCAATCATTGCATATTTATCCTTTAAGGGACGATTCCTCAGTCTGTGTTTCAAGAAGGTATTTTTGTCAAGGCTTTTTTTTTTTTTTTTGTAGATTTCCCAATATGTAACCTTATAATGATGTAACCTGCATCACTATAAATTACATAGCATGTGTCAGAATCAAATGCTCTTAAAATATTATCAAAGGTTGCTAAATATACTTTGCACATTCCTTTCTAACTCTATGTTACACAGTAATTGATACACAGCCCACAAAACATCTAAAAATACTTTTACTGCAAAATAAATGCCTGCAATTTCTTTCTACGCTATGGTAAATGTGGACCACAAAAACCAATGTAGAAATTCAGAAGTACAGTTCAGGAAGCAAAGGAAAGGAAAGAGAAAACAGCAGTCTCCACAACTCAGCATTTGCTTCATCTCTCCTTCATTACCAATCCACACATAGTTCAAAGCGTTAGAATCCATTAGAATCATGCCTTTTTCCCCAATGATAAGAAAGTACTTTTTCTCTGGTCAGGAGACTCTGAATTTGAATTACATATATGAAGAAGCAGCAAACTGGGTCGGATGCACAGTTGTTTGTCTGTCTCACATTCATTCATCCTTCCTCTTTCCAAACAGAAGGATGATTTTAAAATCCTAGGTATCCACGCCTCATCTCCAAGCCCCGGGGGAGGCCATCATGACTCCTCTCCCTGTCTGAGTGTACCTCTCCACTGAGCAGAGAATATTGAGTAACTCTTGCAACTGCTTTCCGTCCACGGTAGAACATGCCCAGTCAGAATGAAGGGAACAACTTAATCTTATACTTGAGGTAGAGGTTCTCACTCTCTCCTGCTAGATGTGAACAAGAACTTATATAGTCCTGATGGCCCTGATGGTAACCACAAGGGAAGAAACAGGAGCAGGCTGAAGCTGACGCAGTGTGTGCTAGAGCACAGAGGCAGTGAGAACCTGGATCCTCAGTAACTTCACACTAGCAATTGTATGACAAGAAACCTACCTTACTCCTGACTTGCCAATTATATAAAATAAATTTCATAATTTTTTAACCAATTTAGGTTAGATTTTTTTTTGTTACTCGCAACCAAACACATTTCTAACTATTAACAGCTATATTCCTTCCAATTGTTTTTCTTTTTATTTTCTGCAGTTTATTAATGAGTTGACCTGTTGCATAGGTACAAATAAGTTCATACATGTACGTCTGCATTCATTATATTGTATGCAAGTGACTAGTCCAGCTAGTTGACGTTACTAGGGGTAGTCAACAATGAAACAGTTTCATGTGTCTCTAGACGAAGGTATCAGGTTTAGCACTGATCCAAAGCAAGTAGTGACTTTCCCTGCTAGAAGTAGTTTAAAAAACATCCTCATCATCACAGTGTACAAAACATATTTATGAAAAGAATACCTAGTCAGTTTACAAGTCTACATGATATTTCATCTTCTTGGTAGAGTCTTTCCACACTCTTCCTCTCCACCTGAGCTAGCCAGTCCTACTCAATCTTCAGAGTTCAATTTCACTGCCTCTTCTTCTGGGAAGCCTTTTTGACTCATGAAGACTAGACTAGATACCATTCTTATATGTTTCCATAGTCTCATTTTACCCGAGTCCCAGCTCTCTACTATATATGTTGATCACTTTTTTGTTTGTTTGTACACCCCACCAGCATGTAAGTTCCTATGGAGCTGGGACAGAATCTAATTCTCTATTGCACACATAGTACTGGCTCAATGTCTGTTAATCATAGATGCTCAACAAATATTTGGAGGATGAACACAAACCAAGAATGTTTTAAATAAAACAAGACAAAGAGTTGCAGCATAAAATAGTGACTGCTTTTAGAAAACTAAATAGAAAATATTTTGGAAAAAGTGAAATTCCTAAAAAAAGATTTATTTGAGGTGAACTTGGAGCATTCGTCATTGCATATTTCAAAATTTTAATAAATCTCCTGATGTAAGGAGTTTTATCTCATACTATAAGATATATAGTTTTAAAAATTGTGGAGGAAAAAAGAACCTGGACTTACATCAGAAACAGAGCCTTTAGCCACACTGTCGAGTCATCACCATTTCCTTAATGAGAAACAACTGAGTATGAAGATCCAAATTTATTCTATGTCCTTTATGGTTTTTGTTCTTAAATATAGTTTTACAGTTCAGACATTCTCAACAGTTTTGTAGAATTCATAATGGTCCAGGTTAAAGACTCATTTCAAGTAGTTTCAATGTTGGTAAATTCTACTTGACTATTTTACCCTAAAGAGTCTCTTACCCAGAAATGATTATTTCTGTCATATATGAAGCTTTTAATAATTATTATCTTTAAAAATTTTAATTGCTAGTCACATTATTCTGGGTGCATATAATTCTAGAGGGCAATTACTGTTTAAAATGGAACCAGGGATTCCCAAAATTATTTTATTACACCATAATTTTTAGAATCAAATAATTATAAAAACTTGAGTTTTACTAGAACTCGGAAATCTCCTCAAAGCACTGTGCTAACATAGGCCTTTGTTAAAAATAGAACTTGTTTAATGCCATTAGAAAATGTCAAAATTTTAATAATATAAATTATAACAGAAAGCTTTCATTCTGCCTAATTAGAACAAAGAAATTTATTTTGTTTTTTAAAGTAATATTTTTACTCATGAACACCAACACCCCAAGGAGGCCATTAAAGGTGTGAAAAATAGATTTCATGGGAGATAAAGCAGAATAGTCACACTATATCTCCAGAGTATTTGCATTGTTTTGTATTTGAGGCATATTTTCACTTATTTCTAGTTTTTGCATGATAATAGGATTTTCCAATTTTGTTTCTGTTGAAAGATAACAATTTTAGCTGCATACCTCAAGATGACACCTACTAAAGTTTTTAAAGGCCAGCAAAGGTTCCCCTAATAAGAATTCTCCACATATAATTTATTTTTTAAAAAAATAAAAAGGTAACTGATTTCTTTTGCAAGTTATCATTCCTGTCTGTAAATATTTATTGAAAACCTATAGTTGTGATGACTCAGCCCCTGTATGGGATAGGAGTAGGGAAGTGGTAAAGACTTTTATTTTCATCCAGGCATCTGAATCCTTGGCTTGTGCCAACACAAAGGAAGTGCAAGAGATTTAAGGAGAGATGATGAAGTTTGTGAACAAAGCTAGTAAATTTCAAGGCCTCTTTTGGTTTTTTTATAACCATCATGAAGAGTCTTGGTTCACCTTTGTTGAACATGTACCCACTTAAATCCGAGCTCTGTTAACTGGAAGAGACTAATCTCTTAATGCATGATTGGTTGGTTAATTGTTTGATTTTTGTTGATGAGGGAGGGAGCAGTTCCCTAGACTACTATTCCTTAGACATGTACACTTACCACTAGTTTGTTGCTTTACTAGTATTTACTCTTCTATAGTGACTGTTCTTATATACCACCTTAATGCTCTTCACAAAATATATTTTTGTCTAAGTCTCATGCTCTAGCTCTCCATCTCTCCTCTCCCCTCCAACCCCACTTTCTCGTAGGTATGTCACTGTAAAAAAAAAATTGTTAAGAATATTAAATATGAAATAATACACCCTATAATCATATGCATCCAATCTTAGAAAAGAAGTCTGGACAGGAGAGAAATCCAAAAACAGCCAATAGATTGTACTTACATTACAGAGTAGGAAGAACAGATGTAAGATTATCAAACTGATCAACTTGAGAAAGAGACAAGGTAAAGTATCAAGAATGATGGGATTTAGGTCCTAAAAATTTGTGAAACTACACTTCACAGTGCACCAAACAGACCAAAAAGCTCATGTTAAATGAAATTAATGAAAAGATTAGAAAGGTGACATTTGAGAGGGAAAAAGGTAAAAGTTGGTTGTAATACAGAGATTAAATGAGAAGAAAGTAGCATTGAAAGCAGTGAAAAAGGAATCTGGGAAATCAGAAATTCTGACAAATTCCCATCACTCCTACAGAAGATGCATAAAGCAGAAATGGATGGTAAAATAAGACCAAAGAATGAGGAATTTATCTTAGAAAGGAACAATGTTCTTATCAAAAGTGGAAAAAACAATAAAGAAAAAGGTTATGTAGATTAAGAGCACAAATTTATAAGAATTAAATGAGATTTTTGAATATTTGCATACACATACATATATGAAATTTTAACACACTGACTACAGAACAATGGAAAAAAGGTTTGCCTTGGGGCCCTTTACTGAGTGAAGGTGAGTCTTAGGACCACACCTCCCTATGCTGGCTAAGACAACAATGTCAAAGCCTAATATTGATATTAAATAAATCACTAAATCTTTGATAAGATCTGTAATATTATATGTAACTAGAAATAATTCTCTAAAGATGTGTGTATAAATGTGAATGCTCGTCATTGTGTGCTGTGAGTACTACTATAAGCACTTTTTCCTTTTTTGCTATTTCAATATCCAGCAGTGTGTAATTATATAATGTCAACCAGTTATGTTTGAAAATAATACCCCAGCAGGGGTTGGTTTGTATCACACGATCTTTGAATATGAATGGAGTTATAAGAATTTTTCTTTCGATTATACCTATGTTGAGGTAGTTTATTGCTGTAGGTTGTGGTAATAATACTTCACATTTTATAGCCTTTTTATCCAAGGATTTGGGGATATGTTACTAAAAATAGGAAAGCTAAAATTCAATAACTTGAACACCTAAAGTTGTGCTTCCTTCTCTGCTAATTGTAAAGCATTTAAAGGTGAGATTATTATTATTTTTTTGGCTATTTCTCAAATTTTTCTCTGGTAACACAGAGGAAGATTATGCTAATATAAATGTAGAGGCAATTGCAAGAAACATACAATTCCATAATGAACTAGAATGTATATATATTGAAGAAAATATATCTACAGCAAAGAAAAGACAAGCAGTTAAAGATTGCTTTGAACTCTAATGAAAACATTCTATATTTAAAAATACGATGACACTAATGAGCTTCTTTTTGAGTTGCTTTCTCAGGAATATAACTGGACTCATGTTTGTGAAACAGTAGAATATGTCTAGAGTGCTAGGCTAATTCACCACTTGGAACTGAATCTACAACTAGTTCATAAGCATAATATACCAAGCTAATCCACGACACACAAAGGCAGCGCATCTTCAATACAAAGGGTAGACCAAAGAGAAGGAAGCCTTTAAAACCAGCAGTGAAAGAATATGATCTAATCTGTCAAGACACACAAACTACTGTACACATTTTGGTCATTATGTTGATTTGTAATGAAAATGATAATGCTAAAATATTACAGCATTTATTTTAAGGAAAAAAATATTTATGATATTTAATATCAACTTTTATGATGCTCAGCTGATACTGATAATGTATTTTCTCCTCTTCTTACCTGTCAGTCTAAAACTTATTAACGTCATATGTTAATGGTTCTATTGAGGTTGTGGTTTTGTTTTGCTTTAATAATATATTCAAGTGGTAGAAAATTCAGAATGTCAGTGTAGTTCAAAACTGAATTCATGTTTCCAATTCTATTACTTATTCATTCAATAAATAGTTTAAAAGGCCCTAACATGACCCAGGCACTGGACTAAGGGCTGGGGAGAAAGCCATGAGTTCATGGACCTGACAGTCCAGAGAGAAAGATCTAAAAAAATGTACTGTGAATGCTAGGAAAAGAAGTGCAGAGCCATGAGAGTATTGAGCAGGAAGACTGTGCAGGAGTGCTGAGTAAAATAAGCCCTGACGGGTGATTAGGGAGTAGGATTTAGCTAGGGAGAAGAACAAAGGATTGGGGTAGGGCAGGCAGTGGAGAGTATAGGAATAGCTGAGGGACTAGCATATTTAAGGGATCTGAGGCAAGAAATAACATGACAAATTCAAGGAGGCTTCAAATGCACAGTCAGCACCATGAAGGGCAGTAGCCATGTTTATTCTTTTGGTTTACTGATACATTACTATAGCGCCTAGCACATAGTAGCCACCTAATAAATATCCGTTGGATAAATGTGGTTGAAGGATAGATAATGAAGAGTTTAGCACCAACTGATTCTACAGAGATAAACAAGGGCCAGACATGCAAGGCTTCACAGGCATGTTAAGAATGTTGAATTTTATGCTAAGGACAATGGGAAATCCTTGAAGGTTCTATGCAGTATAGTCATGTATTCAGAACAATTATTTTTCTTATTATCCTACTTCATCAACTCTATGATGTCATTGAATAGAAAATGAACCATCATTTTATATATGACATAAAAAATATGCTGCTAATTAACCTATATATACAATTATAAGACATATCCCAATTTTAGCAAAATTAAAAAATATAAAAAAGAAGTGTATATTACAATTAATGAAATGTAGTATGTATCAAGAATGAATTAAAAGTGGGAAATCATAAATACAGAGGAACCAGTTAGAAGGGTATTACCATGGCTGCTTCAGTGGCTCAGGCTATTGCAGAAGTGTAAGATTGGACCATAATAGTGGCAGTCAGATGTAGAAAAGTGAACAGAAAAGAAAGCTATTCAGAAGTAGAACTGTAAGAGCTTGTAATTGATGAGTATTACAGTGAGGAAGTCAGAGGCATTTGGTGGATGATGGTATTGTTTACTGAACTGACAACATTAGTATGGAAGCTCTGAAGAGAAATCTGCTAAAGATATAAATTTGTGATTTATCAGCACATAGGTGGTAAATGAAGTCATGGAAGCAAAAGATTTATTTTTCCCTGAGGGCAGCACTTTTAACCAGAAGCAATGACTCCAGCTGCATTGTGAGGTTGTGTTGGAGATGGCCATGATGGGAGACAGTGAAACAAATCAAAAGCTTTTTGAAGTAGTACAAGAAAGAAAAATAAGGATGGCAAAGGTATGAGCAGTGGAATAGAAAGAGGGATGACAACTCACAGACGTTGTAGAGGTGAAAGCCCAGGAATTAGTGACTAAATTAGTTGTAGAGGTTGTGAAAACAATTATTCACAGGTTCTTAGATAGATCATGGTGTCACTAACTATAATGAAGTGGGGAAAAATATAAGAAGGACAAAGAGTTTTTCCTAGAAGACAATTTGTTCAGTTTCAGGCCCTTTAATCGTTGACTGTGGCCTTTGGAACATCCAGATAAAGATGTCCCCAAGGCAACTTTACAAAGTTGTCAAAAAAAAAAAAAAAAAACCCCTCTATATCCTTATACCATGCTATGTTAGAACCTAGTTCATCCTCTAAGCAATAGAAGGGACATTCTGACTGCACTCAGTTCGTTCAAGAAGAAGAGGTAACTTCATAGGATCTGAGACCTCAAGCTCTATAGTTAGACGAATTTCTGTCTTGGCTCCAGTGGCTACTCACTGAGAGAGTTTGAGCTAGATACTTAACAATTTAGAGCTTTGGTTTTCTCTCACCAGTAAATTGAGGATAATATTTAGCTTCTAAAGGTGTTTTAGAAATTAAATAACATACAAAAATATTTAGAATAGTGCTTGACATGTGAAAAACACTTGAAAATTTGCAGGTATTTTTTATTATTTGTTGTGCTGTGGGACAATTTCTTCCAATGTTCTTAACTGTATTTAATTTTTTTTCAATTTTACATCAAATATTGTTTAGACCCTGCTATGTGGGATACTGGTAGCCATCTGCTTCTTTTATTCTTTTATTCTATCTCTTATTCTAATCATCTGAGTTACTATTTGCTATTCCTCAATTTTCTCTGTTCCCTACAGTCTTCAATGTCTCACACTCCAGTTTGGGCTAAAATATCAGCAAGTCCTCACATGCATGTGAGCACAGAGTCATAGAAGCTTTCTTCTTAATTGACTAAATAGAAGAACATGAGGAAGACAGACATGATGCAAAATATAGAAGATGCAAGTTTGAACCAAGAATTTATATTTGTGAAGAACTTATGTATCAAAAGAGAATAGTAATTTCTACATCAAAAAGAGTCAATTCCTCAAAATGATTTAAATGTCTTTTTTTCTACATTTGGGGGAATATGGCATCATTAATTTGTGATTCTCTTTTCCTAACACTTGTAATTTTAATCCTTACTTGTACCTTTCTTCCTTCAGGGATTGTTTTGAAGCTATTCTTGCTTATGCTTTTATTTTCCTCTAGTTGGCTTTGACACCAGTATTTAAATTCTTACCCAGAGTTGCCTGTTGGAAACTGCCCTTGTTATAGAAGAGGTCACCATGATTTATAATAGATCTAGATATGTATTCTTTTGTGGTTTCTAGATTTCTCTTTGCTTACTTGTTTTGGAAAATTCTTCAACTTGCCTCTATCTCTTAATCGATCACTTAGCTCAGATTTCACTACTTTACTTTGAAACTGTTTTCTTTTATTTATTTAAGTTTTATCTTCCCCTGTTCCATATATGTCAGTAGGATATCAGGGATATCAGTTAAAAAGACTCCCGTATCAGAGCTTCTTCTTATCTCTTACTCATGGCAGACCACTCAGGATCTCATGTGGAAATGGAGATCATTCATCAGCTCCTTCACTAAAGAACACACACTACAGAGTTAAAACCAAACATACATTTTCTGTATTTAGGGAAACAACATTTATTGAGTATGTCTTTATGTAATGTCAGCATGGCATTCATTTGTTAGCTATAACAGCTTGTAATCTACTTAAGAGAGACAGAATACCATGGAATGGTTCAGGGGTCATCACAAAAAAATGAAGCGCAAATTTGAAGGACAAATAGAATAAACAATATGCAAATCACTCAAAGAGGATACAAAACAAGTGAGTGTTTCTGATCTAATAGGGTGAAAGAGACTTCCTAGAGAATAGAAATTCTTAAAGTTAATTGAAAAATTCTGTTAGGCATTTAACAAAAGTGATTTTGATTCTTTCAAAACAGGCAATAATGTGGAAGTTTCAAAAAGCCAAGAAACTTAGAGACCAATGAAACAGTTTGAGACCCAATTTAGTCTCAGTTCAAACAATATTACACAACAGATGCTTCCACATTGGTTTCAGTTCTCTGATTATCGGAATATTTTTCCTGTGAATGTTTAGCTGATGATATAACTACCCTACCTCTTGAAAAGAGGAAAGAAAGTGCAGACAAAGAGGTTTTGCCTGAAAGTAGGTGACAATTTCAAATGGAAAATATGTTCCTTTATAACTGTCATGAAACAAAAGTGTCTGAAAGTGACAACAGCCCATCATAATTCCATTTTCTCACCTGAAACTGACCCATATGCAGGGCCCTCTCTGTTCTTTAGTAGAAATATAAAAGTAAAGCTGGTACTATTTTTAGCTGGAGACTGTTTACAGAAACTTTCCAAGCATTTTATGCTTCGTTCATTACAAAATGTGTAGATTGTCTTTTGAAGAAGATTTTACTTGTTTCACAGAGATCTTACTTGTTTCCTGTAAGAAACAGTAAATCATTAATTGTGTGGTGAGTATACGAGAATATTTTTACCACAGGTCTCCAGGGTCAAAGAAATGCTTAGAGAAAGCAAAAGGGAATTGTGGAATAGCTCAAAAAGAAACAGAATAAGAAACTTCCTAGAAATTTCAGGTTTTAAGCAAAACATAACAGAAGGGTTAAATAAGAAACTTTATTCTCTATGAAAGAAAATAGATATAGTCTACTAGGGAGAATAATCTTGACTTAGAGAAAAGTCCCAATGAGAAAATAATTCATTCAGAGTTTAGTTTTAGTAATTCAAGCACAAAATACAAACTACAATGAGAAATTTATTAGTAAAATTATATTAGATTTTTAAAATTTATAATTTATTATATCGTGATAATATAAGAATTTATTGCTGAATAGAGAAGGTGAAGGCACATTGCAAAAATTCTTATTTCATAAATCACTTGGTTTTGAAAAGGATTGGATTCCTTCATACTTGTGAGAAAACTTGAAACTTCAAAGCTAAAAAAAGAACCAAAAAACTAACTCACTCTAAAATCAAGGCTTTGATGGCAGACTGGGTTTTAATTCTAACCTTGTCATTTACTATGTTCCTTCAGTACACACACACACACACACACACACACACACACATACACACACACACACCTGCTGTGGAAATTTGTTGTGATGTATATAACGCACCTAAAACTTCCTGTTGAGTATGGCGGATTAAACACACCTGTTCTCTGGTCCTTCCCCAAAGCTCCAGATTTAAAATAGAACCAAAAAAACAAAAAGAAAAAATAAAAAAAAAAAAGCTTTTAAGTATAAATCCACAAGGACAGCAAAAATAGAAGAAAAGAATGTATCAGACAAGAGATGACAAGATAATTTTAGAAGCTGAAAAGCAAACGGAGGAAAGGTAAGTGACTTAACCTTTCAGAGAGAGTTGAAACTCAAGTCTACAAACTAAATGTGCCACAGAGCCTGGAAAGTCTCAAGAACTGGCAGCACCAAGTACTTCTGAAGCTAGATGTGGAGCTGTGACTAAAAACAAAATTATAGACAAATATTTCTTCTCCATTTGAAGTTCATTCTCTGGGAAGGATGAATCAGGGAAGTTCTGGATTCAGAAATAGAAGTTACAGCTGAAAGGCATGGGTGAGATAACAAGTTGAAAACAGGGGCATTGAGTGAAAGTTTACATTTGGAACAACCTTTCTACTCAACCCCATCCTCTACCTGGCTCTCAGATACCAGCAACTATACTTGCTCTCCATACCCCATGACATAATCAAAGACTCTTCTCTGGAAAAACTGGTCCAGGGCAAAAGACATAGAAGTGGAAAAGAGATAGAAAGACATTAAAATTTAAGGGATCCATCAAGGAGGTCCAAAATCAAAATATCAGGAATTGCAGAAAGGGGAAACAAGGAGAGAGAGAGGGCGGTGGGTGGGGGGGAATGGCAGGACATAAATGATTACAGAAAAAATACTAAAAAAAAAAAGTTTCAAATCCTAAAAGTCATGAGTTTTCAAACTAAAAGCTGGATAGAAACAGCTCTTTTAAGGCATTGGAAACAACTAAGACAGCCAGGATATGAAGAGCCAAGATCACAGAGAATAGGAAAGCACGTTGAGGTGAGCCTTATATTCACTCTCCTTGTTTCTTCCCCTCAGAGCATTTGTTAATTTGCATCATGCAACACTGAAGCTGAAAAAAAAGGTTGGCCTAGTGAGACCAATGATCTGGAGAGAACCAAATTCAAGTTGAGAGATACCTAGGCTTCCAAAATTCGAGGATCAAATATCCTAAAGAAAAGAGGATCACAAGGGTAAGTAAACCAAACATTTCTTGGCACGTTTCTCATTAAGGCATTTGCAGATTCTTAAATTACGCCAGATTTGAACTCAAGAAACTAAGCAGAAACCTACAGTTAGAAGCAAAAATAGAAGTAGCGTTTTCTATTGACCACAGTGTCAAGAAGACAAAACTTAGAGTTCAAAGCTCACCAAGGAAAAGAGGTCTTGGTAAACAGCTCGAGACTTTTAGCAGAGATCTCCAAAAGGAAATACTCTAGGAGTAAGAAAAGACTGGAAGTAGACTACCCATGGATGTACCAAGGTGATCCATCCCTCCTCTAGCTGTTTGCCAGAGAAAAGAAAATTCTCTCTAGAAAAAGATAAAATCCTCCAGAGCCTCCGTAATTTTTAATTTACCATGTCCAGCACTAAGTCAAAAAGTCATCAGCCATGTAAGGAAGACAAAAATAACTAAAAAATAAAGAGAAAATAAAAAAGAAAATAGAAACAGACCCACAGGTAGTCCAGGTATAAGGCTATCAATAAGGACTATATAAGAGCTATAATAATATATTCAAGAAAATAAATGGAGATACACAGAATTCCTCAGAACTGTAGTCTATATTTAAAAGAATCCAATGAAATTGTAGAATTGAAAAGGAAAACATCTCAGATTAAGAAAATAATAGATGGATATAACAACAGATTAGACACACAAAAGAGAAAGAATTAATGAATTGAAAAATAGTTTATTGGAAAAAAAAAATCCAAACTGAAACATAAAGCAAATAAAAGAAAGGAAAAGTCAGAAAAACTACTAGAGCAAAATGGGGAACAGTAAAAAGGAGTAACAGACATGTAGATGGAAATCTCAGGATGACCGCTACGTGGCAGACTAAAGAGCAACCAGTGCAGATCAGAGCAGGAGAACGGAGGCCTGGAGAAAAGATATCTCGAGCACATAACAAATGTGACAGTTACCCAAAGTACTAGAATTACAGTTATGTTAGAGAATTGGGAATGAATTAGTGATATTGACATTGAAAAGTAAAAACAGAAAAACAGAGACTTTTTTTATTTCAGAGAAAACATAAGTTATATCAGAAAGGAAATGACATATAATATATGGTTTACTACCTGTGCATATTTATGTGATCATAACAATGTAAACAAATATTGACTTAGACATGATTATGTAATTTTACTATAAGGTTGAAAAACAAGGAATATTTCTGTGTTGAAGGGATGGGGAAATAAGAGAGCTAAAGAATATTCTTCTAGAGCAGGAAGTCAAAAATCATATTTAAAACGGACAAATCAAGAAATAGCAATAAAAGCTGTTGTGTACATATGGAAGCAAATATTAAAATTAACAGCTAAAAATAATTTCAGTAGTTGCCTCTGGAGAGACAGAATTTGAAGAGAAGAGAAATAAAACAGGAGCCAGCTATTTTTTATGAGTCTTGAAGTATTGTTTGATTTCTTAAGCATGTGCAAGTATGACTTTAATAAGAAAAAACTACATTAAAATAAGAAGATAAGGAAAGTACCTAACAAAATAACTGGTGCATGGTTAAGTATTCCATAAATGTTTTTTTATATAAATTGCATGACTTCAGGGAATATGGTGAAAGGTAAGTAATCTACATTTGTTGAGCTCAGGATTCTTTTAGAGGAATAAAACATTGCCTAAAATTGTGCCCTTGATATTCCGAGTGTGTCTTCTGCCCATATTTCCTGAAGTATCTCCTGACAACTATTCAGCAAAACTGTCCCTCCTCAGAGAAGCTGCCTACACAAGGCTATTTAATAACAATAAATTGTCATGTGCCTATAGGTAATATTCCCCAGTGACCTGCCATGGATCTAGATTTATTAAATTCTTCCAAACTCATAAAGTCTGACTACTAACCCAATGGTGAGGTCAGCTGGCTTTCTTTAGCTGATTATTTAATCCTAGAGAAACTTCAAACCCTGGTTTGATTGTGCTAAGTGGTCAAGTTTGTGGTGGCAAGCAAGAAATCCTCTACGTCAAAGAGCTGGAATAGTTTATTCCCTCACCCTCACCTTATCCCCCCCCCCCCCACCAAAAAAAAACCTATAACACTCACGTTTCACCTCTAAGTAACAATCAGGTCTGCTTAGGTGATCATATATCTGAGGAATGACATTTATAGTGTGGCTATTTATAGCTTCAAATAGCACAGCAAACCTGATAAGTACCTGGAGAAACAAAGCTAGTACATAGCAGAGGTTCAGTGTTTGTTATTAGGATGGATGGATATAAGGATGAGTATTGACTCAGGGGACAAAATATAATCATAGCACACAGCAACTTAATCTTAGACACACAGGATCTGAAAACTTGAGAGTGAAGCAATACCTCATGTATGCCTTTCTTCACAATTTTGGGTCCAAATAGGTAAATTATATAGTCACAGATCTTAGAGTTGAAAGGGAAATTGGAAGATTGGTTAGTTCTCTTTATTTTACCAAATGAAGAAACAAAAGCTTTAAGAAGTCAAGGTAGAGGGAAATCCTGAGAAGATGGTGGTGGTAGTAGGGTAGTTTTGAATCACCTCAAATTCTGTCATAAAAACAGAAAACAGTTATGACAGCAAAACCAAAAACCCACAGACCAAAACAAAAGAGTTGATAAGATATCCTACTGTACCCCAAAATCAAACAGAGACAAGAAAACCTGTGCGGAGTCAGCATTTGTATGCAAGAAGGTAGAGAAGTGTCTGACACACCTGAAGACAGCAAAACCCCCAAGTCATTGGAAAGTGGTACAGGACAAAAGAAGCTTCTTCCTAATAAAAAATGAAATTTTTGTTTTAGAGTCATATGTTGATTTAGTTGTCACAAAAGATCAGTGAGCTATCCTTATGCTCTAGACTGCAGATTAAGTCACAAAAAAATTAAATATTGGTAAATCATCAGTTTATAACAGTCTGTTAGTTGGCAGTTTTTTTAATTGTTAAGAAAATAACTGGTAGCCCAAAAGACTGTTCACGTGTGTGTAAACCTTATCTATATCAAGCTATTAATATTTTTATATAATCTTTCCTTCAAACTATTAGTTTTTTTCTCTTCTTCAGCACTGAAGCAAATGAATCTAGAAAAATCACTACATTTTAATTTTAAAATTGTTTGGAACTATGAAATTAACCTTTAAAAATATTTATGTTTCAGCTAAGTATTCAGTTTAGCATCAGGAGTACTTGATTTCATCTTGGGGATATCAAAACTGCTATTTTCCCCTCAAAAATGTATGAGGAGACCCTCCAGTATATACATTGATATGGTGCCCTGAGGATGTCTCTATTTATAATGTGGGGTATCTCATGAACAATTCTGGTTCTAGGCAATAGTGCTCCAAGGCAGAACAGAGTGGTCTGTCCCAGGTGAGTCTCTTAGGTGGTCTCCTATGATGCAAATTACGCTGCCCTCAAGGCACCCTATAAATTTATTATAAAAAATCTAAAATTACAAAATAACAAAAAAGTTCACCTTACTGAAATGAAAACTATTTCCCTGAATGCAACTTAACTTTAAAATAGAGCAGAGCAACAATTATCATAAGAAACAATGGAAGAGACCTCTGGCACTCCAAACTTTCTTTATATAACTCTGAAACAAGTAAAAAAAAAATCTGATTTTAAATTGTTGAAGTTGGACAATAAGAATTAACAATTGTTGTAGTTTATCATGTCCAGAATTTGTTTTAATACTTCCTTATCACTAACTTTGATGTCTCCAGAAATGTGTCCTGGCAAGAACTGCTGAACAAAAGTAAAAATCTTAAACTACCTTTTAAATTCCGGTTAGTCGAAATATCTGCTTCTGGCCATGATAGAGTAAGAGAGAGCCTTTCACCTTAAACAATGAGAAACTTGACAAAATTATAGAAAGAATTGTTTCAGACGTTGAACAATAAATGGCACAGGAGTGTGGTTCCTGAGACAACGGGAACAACTTGAGCAATACCATAGCTCCAGCTGACTACCTGAAGACACCTTCCAGTTCTCAGAGAAGGGAAAGGATCCCCAACTGAGCATTCTGGTCTCCCTGAGCTGAAGAGACAGAAGTTGGAATACAGGGGAGCCAAGACAGAACTTCTGGGGGTAAAGTACCAGAGAGGATGATGCTACATAGGTAGAGGCTTTCAGAGCTCTGTGGAAGATTTACTGCAGATCTTTGGATGTGTTCGGATCTGTACATGCAAGAAAGAAAATACCTCTGACTAAATAAAGAAGCAACAGAAAGCAGTAAGCCAGTCAATTCCCACAGCTCCTTCAGGGATAGAAAGAGTCTATGTTCCCACCAGCCAGAGTGGGAAGACCTTGTAATACATGAAACATAAGGACGAGTCTTCAGAGGGTACTTGCCTTAGCCGCAGGGCCAAATTAGCCCTAAACTAAAGGCATTTCTGGATCTTTCAAACAAAGCTTAAAACACAGCCTCAAGGAAATCTGATTCCTAAGAACTTAATTGCATGGCAGGACAAAATCAAATACTATTTAAAGGAATACCAAAAAAATTCAGCACCCAGAAACAAATACACAATATCCAGTATCCAGTCAATATTCACCACGTAAAAAAAGAAGCATACTTGAGAGAGATGATAGAATTAGTAAACACAAATGTGATGAGGAAATAAATGGAAGACATTTTTAAATAGAACTTTTAGAGATGAAAAATTTATTATAATTATATGTATAATTATGTATATTTTAAATATGTACATATATATACTAGATATGATTAATAGCAGGTTAAGTGCTGCAGAAAGAAAAAAAGTAAACTTGAAGACATGCAAAAGAAACTATCTGAAATAAAGCATAGAAAAAAGAAAGACTGAAAAAAAAGTATTGGTGACCTCCGGTATGATATAAAGTCACCTAATATGTGTGTAATCAAAATCCTGAGGAAAAACAATAGAGGGGAGCAGAAAAAAACTATTTGAAGAAAAATGACCAAAAATCTCTCAAATTTGGTAAGTTCTAGTTATTTTTTAAATTTATACCTCAGAAAATTCCATTTTCCAATGATTGACTTGGACAGACAAATAGCCAAACACTTGACTTGGGCTGACAAATAACCAAAAATTTAAAGCTGGTACTGAGATTTTCGACATAACACCTTAACTATTTTACCAAAAAAAAGAGAAAGAACATGAAAATAAATAACAGGCATAGAAGTGAATTAAAGTTGAAATGTCATGTGGTATTTTAGCCTTAACTCTGAATTTCCTTGTTCTTATCTATCTAAATCAGGCCCTAATGATATTTAATGAGGCTACTTGTAATTCCCATAATAGGCAAACAGAAGGGAGGTTAAAATAATGCTATTTTTTCACAATGATGAAACAGATTGGATATTTCAATTATTCTACTTATTATAGTACACATAGAACAATGCTCTGTAATCTGCTTCGATATATATAGGCTCTTTAACCACACCATGGTGGGACTAATACAGTCAATTTGGTTGAGCTTCTCTCGCTGATTCAGTGTTGGAATAAAGTACTTCGCAGATTAGCTTAGTCTGCAGCACTTAAAGGTCAGGATTTATTGTAATGTAAATCACAAAGCAATTTTATCTTGACAGAGATTACATACTGTTACAATATTTCTCGCTGAATCTAGTGATGCGTTTGCTTTTTCTTTGCAACTGCTGTGCAAATTGGACCGTAGCCCAGAAAAGAAAAAGAGATGGCAGGCTGCTTTGGCTTTTTAGAAACAACTTAATTCTCTTCATTTTTCAAAGTTCCACAAGAAAAAAAAAATTCTGAAAATACACATAAAATCATACATAAATACTTGTAAACTTTTACAGACCCTGAGCTCAAGTGCACACAGAATCTGTGAATGACCGTCTCTCAAATATTGTCATGTGTTTTAGGAAGAGTATAATTGCTAATGGTTGACCTCTAATCATTCCAACCCTGGTGTCCTGATACATTATCTAAATTGTTTCCATTTTAAGCAAACAAACAAAAACAATAAGCATTCATGTGTTCCACGGACAGAAGTCACAAACAAAAAGAAAACTGAATGTAAATAAAATAAAGTGAGAACTGGAAAGTCTACTTTGTAACAAGTACTGAGAGGCACTGTCCTACTTTTTCTGTTTTCTTTGAGGACTTCACTTAAATTAGAAAGGTTGGGAACAGATATCAGGAAGACCTTTTTGATTACCAAAGAATTTAATGACCTACTTAAAGAGTTTGAGGAATCTTTATTCTTGAAATTCTACAGACAAGACCAACTAAGTCTCCAACCTAAATCATGTCTCTCAAGGAATAAATATGAATAAAATGTCCCCACAAAGTTTTATTAAATATTTTATGTATTAAATTTTGCAAAATTTTAACCATTCTTCACACATCATTTACATTAATAATATACAAAAATGGTGGTGAGGCCCAGGACTTACCAGGAATTGTAGGCAAGGATAATCTTCAAATGCAGTTACTGCATTTCTATTCCCCTCACCTGGGCCACAATCGGGTATTGATCTTTTCTCCAACTCTTACAGAGCTGTTTCCTGGAATAAAAGGTAATACATTATAACACTGTTTATTCAAATACTGAGTAGCTTATTTTTTCATTCTACTGGTTGTATCCTATCAAGCAGGGCTTCCCACATACCAATCATTCCAAGTCAACCTTCCTATAGCTGTAATCCAACTGTAGTATGATTTGTTTTCTCTAAATCAATTCATAATTTGGTCTAAACAAATTTTAAAATAATCATTTTTACTTCCAAAGTTATAGATTGGACATGATAGTTTTAAAAAATTAATGTTTGCTGTATACCACTTGAAATGGTCTCATGTGCCACCTGTCATCCACGTAGCACATTTTAAAAAACACTACAAGCTATAGAAAGGTTGTGATACAGCTTCGACTTGTACGTGGGCAATAAATAATATTCTTATTCATTAAATGTAGGCATTCCTATCCATAATAACACGTACTATTAGGCACAAGCACATCTGAAAGTTCCCTACATATAGATTAGTCATATATCCTGGTTTGCTTGGGATAGTCCCAGTTTATGTCTGCTGTTGTCCCAGAGCTCCCTCTCTCACTCTCGAAAATGAGCCAGTTTGGATGATACCCTAAAAGGTAAAGCAAATCACCCCAGAAAACTGGATAGTCAAAATATTTCTAATTGGCCTTATTTTTCTCTGCTGGACAGCAGTTCAGCTCTTCCATACACATTTATTTTATCTTCACAGCAGCCCTGTGAGTTAGTAGTCTGTATAAATTACAAAGGGAGAAACAGGCTCGGGGAGGTTCAGCCACTCAGGGTTCACTCAGCTATTATAGGACACAAGTAAGACTCACATCACATCTCTGCTCCATATCAAGAGATCTTTTATAGGAAACTGGGAGGTGCAGGGACCTAGGAAAGAAAAGGGTGAGGTTTTGGAGGCAGAAGTATTCTGAGAAAAAGCCCATTCCCTTTCACAGTGGATTTGGAGAGATTAGAGCAAAAAACGAACACGTCTGCGATATTGTCACATTCCCATTTCATAAGAACTCATTTTCCATTAAAACTATAAGCTCTGGTTAGATTGCCAGGATTATAATCAACAGGACTTGTGAGTTAAATGGACTTTCGTGTTCTGCTCTGAAAATCTAATCGCACTCTTAATTATAAATTAAACTTTATAATTCGGTTTTATTTTTTGATGCTGAAAAGGAAAAATGAAATGGAGGGAAAGGAGGAACCCCTGTGTGCAGATATGAAGAAAAGGGGAGGACACGTAGCAAAATAGTCAGCCTGCCTTTTCTGCTCGGCCCTCCTTTCCTCCTGCACCACTGTGTGCTGCCAAACACATCTATCCCCCCAGCTTCCATGGGGGAGGGCCAAAAGCTTTACATTACACCACTGGTTTACACCCTGAGAAACGTCGTGTGAGCTGCAAAATACACTTTGAAGCAACTTTCTAAAAGGCACATCTATATTTACCAATGTGTTCCACATGATTAAACTGTGAAATTTGTCTCCAGTTTGGCAATACCTTAGAGAGATGTTGTGAGGTTTCGAAAGAAAATGCCTGTGAAGTGCCTTAAGTTTCATGAAAGGAAAGCACTATATACATCCAAGGTGCTGTTACATGCCTTGATGCTATATTGGTGCAACAGCAAATAAAATAGCGTAAGTTATGATGTCACAATGTTGTCATGCAACATCATCCACAGTGAGAGCAAGAAAAATCTGTTTTTAAAAATGCCTCTTTTCCTCTCCTCTTCAGAATGTTAAAGCATATGGTATCTAAAACTAGTTCACAGTGAACTTCATTTCTGCCACTGCTGTAAATGAAGTTTCTTCTCAGGCAGATGTCAGTGCTAAAAGTTTGGTGCTCATAAATACCAAATTTACATAAAATCTATATAGCTTTTTCTTTTTTTTTCAAAAGTATTTCTTAGTTGATGTAGGCTAATTGGCTGGGATACATGGTCTACTTACTTATTCCTGAAGCCACCATATACTTCCATATTTACCAATTTAAAAAACAATAATTATGACTGAGCCACAGTGATATTCCTTGAGGTCTTTCTGTCTGCAAATATCATGTGCCAAGTTGAAAGAAAAAGAAAAAAATTAGGTTAACCAAGATTTTTTGAACTGTTAATTTAGGCCTAAGGTTCCAAACTATGGGTCACTATTTATGCAAAAGGCATCATTTGTAGATGGAATAAGAAATGAATCTTATATGTACTTTACTCCCTGAAAACATTACCCAAATAACCTGTTGATAAAGCAAACTTGATTTTATTGTTTACCACAGTGAGAGAGGCCACTACCTTGACAAGAATCTTGGTGGTATTTCAGAACTAGAAAGGAAAAAAAAGATAGGATATGTTTAAGATTTGGGGGCTGGGAGGTCTGGTTTAAGGTGGATCTTTTGGTGTGAGAAAAGGGGCGTGGTTATGATTGAGCAAATTTATGATCTAACAGTTTAGGATTGGTAGACACAGAGAAGGGAAGGTTTGAATAAAGGGTTCCAAAGCAGTTCTTGAAGAGTAAACAGTTGTTTGATGCTGCTTTAATTCAAATAGTATAACATTGGCTTAAATGGATTTTCAGAAACTTTCTGAAATGAAAAATAAAGTTATTAGCAACTTCATCTTTCTGGGCAAGAATTATCTGAAATAGTTAAATCAGGTTGATGAAGACAGTGAAATAATAAAGTCACTTTAATGAAGCATCTGAATAGTAAAGCCACGTTAATGTAAACCATAAGCTGTTATGGGTATAGATGGTTTCGGATCTCAACACACATGGTTACTAGTGTTATTCACATTCTACTGGAAAAGCCCAGACATTAAGAGCAGCAACTTTTCTGAGTAAAGGACCCACTCTAAGCCACCAAAGCAGACAAAGGCTTCCTCTCAGATACCACTTCCTTTTACCTTGTTTCAGTGCTGACTACATTCAGATTGGTCCATTCTTTTCTTAAAGAAGTTACTACCTTCTAAGATCACTGTCAATTCTTGGCCTAAGGGATCACTCCTTTCTTTTACATCACTTAACATATCTCTGTGTAAACAACACAGTTTAACACTGAGAATAAACCTCAAATTCTTTGGAAATACTCCATTGTCATTCCTATAATAAAAATCCTGATCGTATCTCTATTCTGCTTAAAACTTTTTAGCAAATCTCCTTTGTCATGTGAATGAAGTCTGAACTTCTCAATGTGCTTCTTGAATTGTACTTCTCTCTGCTCCTCTCACTTCACCACATAAACGAGTGCATACTTGAATTCTATACACCAATCACATTAAACTGCTTGCAATTCTAGATTATATTTGGCCCTTTCTTCTGCACTGGAAGGTCTTGTCCGTGCAGAGCTGTGTCTATCTGGAAAGCTCACCAACTTCCCTTCCTTCTCCTGTCCACTGGTTAATTCCTACTCATGTTTAAGATCCACTCAGTTAAGGAATCACTTCCTTAAGGAAGCCCCTTGCACATATGAAGGAAACATTCCCCTTTTAGTGATCCATTAATACTTTGTGCTTATTTCCATCATCCCACTCTATCCCCAATAATAAGGTACTTATTATATTGTATTGTAATTGTCCATTCATATGCTTACCTCATCCTCCTCATCATAAGCAACTTAAGGACAAGTACTCTGCCTTAGCATATTTTCTGGGAAATAAATGTCACTCGAGATTTTTTTTTTTAATTGGTAGTGAGTAAATGGATAGATAAAATTTTATGATTGTAACCAAAATATCACAAAACTTGACAGGATATCAAGAAATCATCTAATAGATGCTAAAAAATAAAGAGAAATTCTCAAAGTGTTAGTTTCAAATCAACAATAAACTCTAAAAGAATTAAATTAAAAATTGCACAATCCGTATAATAAAAATTTTGAAGTATAAGAATGCATTCTGTTAGTGAGACTGTGGAGAAGGCAGGTGCTTTCATACACTACTAGTACAACCATTTCAGAGGGGAATTTGACGATACCTAATCAAACTACTATGTATAGGTGTTAAAGTTGGAAGGTGAAGAAGGCTGATAGGAAAAAGCTTTTTTTTTTTTTTTTGGTGTTGGAGGAGAGCTCTAAAGATACCTTGAACTGCCAGATACGCTGAACAAGTAGGTTGTAGAGCAAATTAAGCTTGAAACATTGCTGGAGGCAAAAATGACAAAACTGAAGCTGTCCTACTTTGGGCACATCAAAAGAAAAAGCAGGGTTCTTTGGAAAAGACAATAATGCTGAGAAAAATAGATGGCAACAGGAAAAGGGGAAGACCAATTATAAGATGGATTGACTCCATAAAAGAAGCCATAGGCTTGAGTCTACAGGAGCTAAGCAGGGCTGTTGAAGACAGGATATTTTGGACATCACTCATTCATAGAGTCGTCAGAGTCAGAGCCGACTCAACTGCATGTAACAACAACAAAACTACATATGCATTTACCTTTTAAGCTAGCTATTCCACTTTTACAAATTTACTCTGAAGACATATTTACAACAATAGAAAAACACATATGCACAAGGTTATTTATTGCAGCATTGTCTATAATTGAAAAATGTTAGAAACAGCATACAAAAAAGTCCACAAATAGAATGGAGATGAATAAACTATGCTACATCCCCAAATGCTCTCTGCCCCTCTATCAGAAGATTTGATTATAGGTAATAGACCCTTTGTAAGAAAAAAACTTAATTTTGCGTGTTTCTCCTTTACTCTCACACCCTTCCACATTCACAACACTCTGACATCAGACGTATAGGTTTTTTTCTCACATCAAGCCATTTTCTGTGACACCAGCTCAATCTCCTACAATTCAATTCAATTCTGATACTAACCGGAGTTAGTGCAGACCCCACATGTTAAGGGCTCAGTCCTACAATACTACCCAGAACTTTAGATGTCAATTATAAGTAGTAGGTCCTCAGGTTATCCACAACTTTGTCCAAGTTGACTACAAATTGGAATTCCCACAACCCTCCCCCCTCCTAAAATTCATTTGATAGAACAGCTCAAAGAACTCAGAGAAACACTCACTTATGTCTACCAGTTTATTATATAATAAAGGATATGATAAAGCATACAGATGAAGGGATACCTAGGGGAAGATCTGGAGTTGCGATGCACCACCTTCCAGGTAGTGATGTGTTAGCTAATGGAGAAGCTGCCTGAACCCCATGTGTACTATGGAAATGTTTATGAGGCTTCATCACATAGGCATGATGGAATATAAACTGTTTCCAGCCACATTCCTTCTCCAGAGAATGGAGGGTGGGATTGAAAGTTTCAATCTTCTAATCATATCTTTGTCTTTCTGGTGACCAGCCCCTATCCAGAAGCCCACCTAAAGTCACCTCATTAGAATAAAAGATATTCTTGTCACCCAGGAAATTCCATGGGATTTAGGAGCTCAGTGTCAGATACTCCTATCACTTAAGAAATTATAAAGGTCTTAGAAAACTGGGGCTAAAGATAAATGTTATAACAAATGTCATCTACCACCCCTATTTATAAGGATTTTAGCTCTGGAATAGGAGGGAGGGAGAGGGACAAAGACCAATTTATATATATTCTTTATTTCACAGACCTGCTGAAATAACTTCCATCATCTTGTGCACTTCCTGTGACTGACATGACCCATGGAAAAAGCTAAAGTTGAAACCTACAGACACTCCGTGCCTTAGAAAGGGTGAAAATAGTAAATATAAATTATTGGATGTCTGAGATTTTAACTCTTCCTGACTCAATAGTGTACAATAAACATTTGAGTTAAAAAAAAAATTGAACTATGCATATGAAAGACCAACTCAACCATCCAATGCGTGATATGTGGATAGAAATCTGTTAAGATATCCAAACATAATTTTTGTTTACTTTTTCTGTTGGTTCAATGAGATAGGACTATGATGTGATAATAAACAACCTCCAGAATATAGTAACTTAATACGACCAGTTTAATCCTCTCCTTGATAAATATTAAAGAACAATCACAGAGAATTCAATCCTGTCACTAAGTCACTAAGAAACCCAAGCGGCGGAACCTCTATCTTAATACATAGTTTCATGATCATCACAGCAAGGGACCACCATAGACTGAACACAGGCTCTTACCACTCTCACCTCTTGATGTTGATACACTTTCGCTTCTGCTCATATTTCATTAGCCAAAACCTGTAATACAGTCCATCTAAATTCAGAAGGGGTAAGAATTCAATCCTTCCATATGCCTAAAAGTAGAACAAAATACTTGTGAATACATTATGATATATTTTGCATTTGAGCACCTGACAAACCACATTTCTTGGTAGGAAGTAGGAAGATACTCAGGCTTTCTCCACAGTTTCTTCTCACTTAAGGCTCAAGTCTGGCCCACACATTTCTACTCATCCCAGTACCTCAAACACTTCTAAGCTAGTGTCTTATGATACAGAATACACTAAGGATTCTGGGATAGGTACTAGCAACCTTTCAGAATCAAGGGAAGATGATTTGGTAAGCAAGAGAAATAGTGAGGCCTTGCTTTTCACAAATATATTCTACCCTATAATCCATCAGTTTTGTATCTTTAGATTAAAATGATCTTAAAAGCATGTTTTATTTTAAAAAAGCAATGCATGCTCAGAAACTTCAGAAAGGGCAGGAAAACATCAGGACAATTACAAGTACTCTTATTCACTAGCCAAAGATATCCATTTCTTATCATAAAGAATTTAAAAACATATGCAAAAGTATCTAGGCATTCGATAATGATGCAATGGGAATTTGTATGCACAGTCTTTGTGCCAATCTCTAAATATTTATCAGATTAGATTAATAAAAATATAATAACTAAATCAAAAAGTATAGACATTTTTTAAGTATGTAATGCATATTGCTCACTTATAAAATCTATGAGATCAGGAACTTTATCTTATTTGCCTCTGGGTCAGCAGAGCCAGAAAAGTGACTGGCACATAGTAGACATTCACTAAGAATGTGCCAAATGAATGAATGAATATATTGCCCAGGGGCTTTCCAAAATAAACTGCACTTTCAAATATAATTATTCCCACAGAAAGTTAAATCTATCACTTGTCGCCATCTTGATCTAATTTATTATTTAGCTAATTTATTTCATCCTGATACTCACTAAAGGTATATTTAATGAGAGCCATTTCCTGGGAAGTAGTAGATGGGAGAAGGAAACAAATTTACTTTTCCCTCTAATTCACCCCCAAATTTCCCTGAGACTTTAGGATTCAACAATTCATTTGATGATCTTGCAATAAGAAAAAGAAATACACTCAATATTCTGAAAATACTTTTATTTTCCTAAAATCTAGGTAGGAAATAGATGCTTTTAGGTGAATACAGGTAATATAAGTAACTGGTGTGTGTCTGTGTGTGTGTGAACCCACTAATGGCCACAACAGCATCAAATACATTTTGTCTCAGATCAAAAATTGTTCATATTCCTTAAATTAATCTGCATCCAAAATTTATATATCGTTTCCCATTTCTACACAGTACCATGATCCCAGAACAGCCTTTGACAAATCCTTTAGCTTGTCTGACTCACTTTTCCCTAACGATACAAAGTATACATGTAGTACTAGTTTGATGTATAGCTTCTATATCTCAGTTCCTAAATTAAGACATTTCACAGAGTTTTTAATAATACAGTCCCATACTTCTAGAATTACAGGCAAAGTTAAAAATCATTCCTCCTTTGCTTTTCAACAAATTTCAGTTCTCTCCTCTAACTGCTTGCATGTAAATACTATTAATGCTAATTGAGGCAATGCCCTTGCATACAGAGTGAAATATATCTCTAAATCACACTTTAATCTTTAGCTACATAACTCTGGCACCTGTTCAAATGATACATGTGCTCAAATACACACTGTATGTCTGTTATTTCCTGTCTGGATATTAAAATGTATTCATGTATTTTTAGTAGCTATTACAACATTTTGGCCAACAAATTTTCTTATTGTTATACATGTGTTGAGTTTTAACTGGGTGCTAAATTCAACCATAAACATTCTTGTTTATTATAATGCAATTAGAATGTAAATTTGATTCCTGACCAGGCTATATTTGTTTTCAAAAATGGAAATTTTCTGTTGTTTTCCACCTGGTTAAACATATGTAGTAAAGAGAAAACATAATGCAAACAAAATAAATATAAGTAACCTGGTTGCCTGTTTCTGTACTGAATTATGGTTATCTTTACATAGTAAAAAATATTTTAACGTGTACTTTTTAAAAAACCCAGTTAAATGATATTTGGTTTACTTATACTAAAAATATTTTATTAACCAAATTAACATTTTAGAGTAAAGTGGTTAGTTAAGTAATTTTGCATCATTGTTACATAATCCTAATCGATGTTCTCTAAAACCATATAAATCTAGCATTACCCACTTCTCCTGGATACCCTAACCATCCCCATCTTCATATTTTTTCCTTTCCTTTTCTACATTTCCACATTAGTCCCCCAAAGGTGAAAGAAGGAAGATAATCCTGAAATATGTAAAATATAGCAAAGCCAAAATTCACATACAATGAGGTGAGGAAAATTAGTATTAATAATTTTTCTCTATGATTGATCTCTTTTTATTCTAAAGCCCCATTCCTGTAGATGAGAGAAATTTGCTTATTAAATATAATTCAGTTTATTTGTATTTCAAGCTATGAATATTTGGTCTATGCAAAGCTCAAAGTCCCTATCAGGACTGTTTTTCACCTTCCTTTCTCCTTTCGCCTTCCTTCCCCTTTCACCCTCTGGAGAGAGTAGAGGCAGAGTGAAGCTTTCATATCCTCACTTACAAAAGCGTCCCTATAGCACAGCAGGTTTTGTCAGTTCTTTTGGATGCCTCCCAGAAAGTCCTTGGGCTCAACCACAGTTTCCAGTCATAAAATCCGCTTTCTGAGGGAACTTCAGATTATATGGAACTCACACAGGATGCCAGATCTTTCATCTAGCCCCATTCTTCAGCCTCTAGTCTTTTACACAATGACATATTGACTGTAGCTTCATTCCGATCAGGACTTCTCTAAAAGATATGCAGTAGAAAATAACATAAATTATTTTCTCACTGCTGTAGAGGCTAAAAGTTCAAGATCAAAGTGTCTCAAGTTTGGTTTCTCCTAAGGCATCTTTCCTTGTCATGAAGACATCACCTTCTCTGTACCATCTGTAAGAAGGACATACTATGTCCTGGCATGGTCTTTTCTCTGTTCTTGCATCCTTTGTGTCTCTGTATATCGTAATCTCTTCTTATAAGGATACCAGTCAGATTAGATTGGGACCCACCCTACAGCCCTCATTTTAACTTAATTACTTCGTTAAAGGCCCTATCTGCAAACACAGTCACATTCTAAGGTACTGGGGGTTAGGACTTGAACATATGAATTTGATGGAAGACACAATTCAGTTTATAACAGATAATATAAATGGAAAATTTTTATATAGCAGTTACTATAAAGCAGTGTGATGGTGTTCTATAAATATTTTCATCACAGCCTCTAGAACTGTGTGGTGTGTATTATTATTACCCCCATTCTTTTACTGATGTACAAGAAGTCAAATAACTTGCCCAAGGTCATACTGCTGGAAAGTAACAGATTCAAACGTAGGCAGTCTGAACCCGAAGTTCATGTTCTTAATTCTAAAGTATGCTCCATTCTTATATTGCTACTTCTCTCTATGGAAGATGAGCATTTAGTTCTCTATCTAAGCCCAGCAAACACAACACAATGTGCGCACACGTGTGCACACACACACACACATGTACACATCCATCTTCCCAATTTTATTTCACAAATTTTAGTTAATCAGCATTCAACACTTACCTTTTCTGACCACGTATGTTTTTTTTTCTTTCATACATAAATTTTCATTTCCCTGGAGTTAAAAAGTCTTTTTACTTTTGCTTAGTTTTCTGTGTAATTATCACCAATTTAACCCCAAACTTTAAAAATTGTTAAATCTCTTCTCAATTTTTATTCACATTAGGTGTTCTAGTGATTTCATCTTCTTGAATAATTTCTACCAGAGCCTTCAAATTTGCTCCAATCTGGATTGGTCATTCTCTAAGCCTACAGCAGAGTCAACATCTCAGTACTGCCCTTAATCCATATCACAGAGCTTTTGCTTTGCTTTTGTGTTAGATTCTTTTTTCAGGAACACCACACCTTTAAGTTTCTCATTATACTCCCTCCTTTTAGGGGATTATATTTTCCAGGAGCTCCAGAAGAGACAAATGGGGAGGCAACTTTTTTGTGATATTATAAGTCTGCAAATGTCTTTATTTTAGCTCACAAATAATAGTTTAGCTGGATATAGAGTATTAGCTTGGAAGTCATTTTTCTTCACTATTTCAAACCTATTGATCTCTAGTCTTCAAGATTCCAGTGTATTGTTAAGAAGTCATACTGATTTCCACTACTTCGTATGTGATGTCTATTTTCTCTAAAAGCTTACAGAATCTTTTTTTCCCAGCTCCGCCCCCAGCCTTCAGTATTCTGAAATTTTGCTGAGGTACCTTATATTCATAATTGGGCCACTCAACCTGGGAACTCATATCCTTAAGTTCTGAAAAATATTAAACTATTTTACTGATGATTGCTTTCCCATTATTCTCTCCCATGACACTCATTTTCTCTGTTCTTTTTCTGAAATTTCTTTCATTTGGATGCCATTTAGACTTTCAAAACACTTTTTCTTTTGGTTCTACTTTCTGAGATCTCCTCAAATTTATCCTCCAACTTATGTATTGAGTTTTTTATTTCTGCCATCATATATACTTTTTTTAATTTCAAGAGGCTCTTTTATGATCTTTCAATGTTTCTTCTAGGATGTCTTGCTTTTGTATCATGAATGTAATATTTAACTGAGTTCTTTTTCTTCCCACTTTTTTTATATTGTTATGGATTCTGTTGTAGGTACGGTTTCCTGAGACTGAGACTTAGGGTCAGGAGGTTAATTGGGTAATAGCTTCAGGAACAATACCTTTAAGGAAGTGAAGGAGGCAGCACTGGGCTGTCTGGGAAGCTGAATTGTAAAGTAGTTGCAACAGCGAATCCCAAAGGGAGCTCCGGAGCTGGGATGGCCCTTTAGAGTTGTTCCCCATTTTTGTTCCCAACCATCTTTGTGCCTCCAACTCACACCCCACATCTCAACCAGACTGGATGTTGACCTCTGTAAAGGGGATGTAATCCTGGGCAAAGTGACACCTTTCAGCCATTTAGCTGTAGTCCTCAGTAGTCAATATTAACAGCAGTTGGAAGAATGTCTCAGTCCTTGAAAGGCATGTCTGAGCAGTGCAACAGAGCAACGACTACCTTCTTTATCTTCCATGTTAAAAAGCCTTCCTCTGATACTTAGTGATCTTTGTTTTTCATATTTAAGAGTGACGTACTAAATAGTTGTTTGAAAGTTCTAAGTTCATACCAACACTTGTCAACCATAAGCTTTACTATAAGGTGTTCTGGCTGGTCATGTCATTGGGTTCCCCAGAGGTCTTTTCTCTTAACCGGTGAGATTTCATAAAGAAGCACCTTCTGCCTAGACTGGATTGTCAACATTCTTGGCACCAAGTGGGAAAAAAGAGATGAGGGAGAGGGTCTTGGTATTATGTAAATACGCAATTACTTTGCTTTCAGCAAGTTACTATCTCCTCCCCACTTATTCTTGGTACATCTCAATGCAGAGATTTTTGTGTTTTTTTTTCTCCTACTCCAGAGACTAAACCTTAAGACTAGAAAAGGGAATTTGCCTGGCTGTGCAATCAGGAATTTAACCGCTTCTTACAGAAGCTTTCAACCAATCCTATTTTTAGCCCCACCTTTAATCTCATTTCCAGAGGTAACTGGAGAAGCCAATTCCTGAACCTTTTGGATATTCTATAGTATAAAAGCGTCTCAGCTTTTTCCACTGTCAGCAAACAATTTAGCTTTCTAGGTCTGCTGAGTCAGTACCATTCATTCATCTGCTTTCCAGCTTTCAAAAATTTGCTTTCTTCCTCTCACATTCTCTCTGTCCTATGGGTGTATGCCTTTAAAAAAATATTCCTTTAACTTAATTTTAAGAAGCAAAAGTATATGCAGCTTCTTAATCTTTGACTTAGATATTCTCTTTTTCTCACATATACATTTTTAAAATATGTCGAATATTCTCATGATTCTAAGGAAAATAACTATTTCTTCTACCCATTTTTTAGCTACCCGGTTGCCTCTTTTGCTTACAATCCCAAGCAGGTAATCATTTTTATTAGAGTTTTGTGTATCTTTCAAGAGTTTGTTTTCGTATGTAAAAATAAATATGAATATGTACTTATTCTTCCTTTTTACATGAAACATAGCTTAAGACAGTTCTGTACATGTAGTTGTCATTTAATAATGCTTAAAGCTCTTTGCCTATCAGTATAGAGTAGTATCATTCTTTTTAACAGCTATATAGTATTCCATTTAATCAATCTCCTATCAAAGGACATTTTAATTTTTTACTATAATAAACCCATGTTGACAGATATTATCAATTGTCTTCTATGGTGGTTGTTTGTACCAATTATTATTCCAATAGTAGGATGTCTGCTTTATTTATTTCCTAGCATTTAACAGAGTGTATAACAAAAATAACCAAATAGGTGAAAGTGGTACCTCAGTGTACTTTAACTTCATTTCCATTAGTACAAGTAAAACTTTTCATATGTCTAAGACACCCTGTTATTTCATATTGTTTGAGTTACATTCCATTCTTCATAATGCAGAGTTAAAACTTTTCTTTTGGGAGAAAAGTAGCGTGTGTGTGTGTGTGTGTGTGTGTGTGTGTAAGCAGAAATTCAAAGGCATCATCACAACAGTGTTGAACCAAATGTCTTACTAGGCTATCTACAAAAAATATCTCTTGCTACATCTAAAATACCATGTATTGGTATTTATTAAAGACAATAGAAGAACATGTCTGGTCAGAAGGCACACTAACTTAAATTATGAGTTCACTAGTCTATTTTGAGAAAATACGCTTGGAACAATGATTAGTCCATATCTGGCATATGTTACAATCAACTGCGGTATGTGGAGAAAATATTGGGCTTAGAATCAGAAGGCAGAGTACATTAGTCAAGTAATATAATCACTTTCAGCCTCAATTTCCTGATCTCTAAGTAATATTTGAGGCAAGTAACATTTGCCACACAGAATTTGTCAGCACTGTTCACCACTGAGAATCATTAACATGAATTACTTCCAGTCAAAATAAAATCAGGAAGGTAGTGATACAAGTCAGATAAAAACACCTAGAATATAGAAACAGAATTATTAAACTATAAAACAAAATTAAGAAATATTAAGATATGAGTAGGAATAGGCTAAAACCTGATGCTAAGAAAGTATGTATAATCTGAAAGCACAAAACAGAATGTCCTCAGAACTAGACATGAAGCAAAAAGACAAATTTACCAATTGTGTGATTACACAACTTACCCATTTTATAATTACAAGTATTATAGTATGAATAAAAATATTTCATAAAAACTGTAAGCCTTTAAATTACAAAGTCCAGTGGAGTAGGGATTAAAATATGTTGAACTGGCAAAATTTTGAAATGTGTGTTTTGCAGAAGATTTTTTTCTGCTCTGTAGATCATCCTATAGATATTTTAAATAAAAATTATTCTCAAATACTGAATTTCTGTTTTCATCTAGCATTCTGCTAAAAAGGTTAATGAATCAAGAGAAACTCATATCTTATTTCTCTATTTTTATATTTTAATTTTTGTAATGTAAAAATAAAATTATAACACGTGAAAACCATTATGTGGAATACAAAGGCATTTTTCAAATGTGTATATACTTTAAAAAGTAAAAACTAATATATAACTCATGTGAAATGTATGTTCTTCCTCAGATTCATTTTTTTAGTTGCAACAATAGGTCCCCCTGGTGGAGGCTGAAAATATATTTTGTACTATTTTCCTTGCTCTAAATCACTGCTCTAATTTTGAACTGTTAGATCAAGTATATTCTTTCTTGAAGAAATGCATAGAGAAATGTTTAAGAGAATTGTTTGAACAGGGAAGGTTAGAAGCTATGTGGATTGGCTGTCATCTGCTCTACATGTAAATTTGTTCTGCATTCATAATTACAAAAATCAAAACCTCTCCCCCTACAAAGAACATCCTCAAAACATAGAGATTTACTTGATAGATTAACAAATTGAATATGTAACATAGGCTTTAAAAAACGAGATTCATAGATTACAAGAATCTAGCTAATGATTCTTCTTATTGGTCTATACCCTAATGAGTACAAGACAAATGGGTCCTTAGACATGAAAGCATAATCACTGTTCATTGAAAACTCACAAGAATATTACCAAATTGAAGTACCAAGAAATAGGCTTTCATTTTAGATTATAGGGGATGATATCTTAACAAGTGATATATAATAGAAGAAATGAGTGTGCCAACTTCTTCCATGCATGAATGAAACAGAAGATCTTGAAATGAAACCAGAACCAGGTGTTCCCATTCAATTCCATCAGTGGATGCCCACCCACAATCACCTTAACAAGTATGGAACTCAATCATATTTCATTCTGTGCCCTTTTGAAAACTGAGGTCAAGCAGTGTCAGTTCCAGGGCAAAAACTGACATTTAGATAATACTGTCTGTCTTTACCTGTTTCCCCACAACTTAGGGGTCCTGGAGATCCCAGGATATACTAGATCAGACTGTGTAAGCCTTTAAGTCACTTGAAAGCACAGCCAATAACTACTCAGCAGTCCTTTTCCATCAGTGTCTCCCTCATTTCCCTACAACTCCTGCCAGCTTCCTCTACACTAACCCTATATCTCCAGCTTTCTTGAGGCTTAGGAACCCCTGAGTTGCTATTGATATGGTTAGTGTATTCCTTAATAATTAACTTTTCAGAATCCTGAACCATGTTTTAAGATACTATGCATTATATTATATCAATCCTAATTTCCTTTAATTTCATGTTTCTATATAGGATATATCATCGGCAAATAATGAGTATGTGAATTAATTTGTACTTCAGAAACATCTATATTGACACTAAGTCATATTCTAAATCAAACTTTTACCTCTCACCCTCATTCATCTTTCACGTCAGTCTAGATTCGTGAAACAAGTTTCTTGATTATGTAGCAACAAGTTTAGTCTGTAGACTAACAACACTAAGGCACAGCAGCAGTCTAGTACTTTCCCTCCTCTATAGTACTGGGAGTTGGGGCGAGGGTGCTAGAGAATGAGGGCTGCTGCAGGTTCTCACCCCACCTCAACCAGAGATGCTTCTCAGTTAACAGAGCACTTCTCTAATCCCAGGGAGACAAAAAGAAAGGGAGAGCAAAAGTGGTTAAAAGGCAGCATTTGTGATGGGGAGAAAACCCTTGTCCCAGGTCTTAGCTTTGTCTTAGCCACAGTTCAAATTAACCCCAAATAACTGAAGTTGACTCTGATTTGTCTCTTCCTCTCATCTGGTTTGTGATCTATTGTTTTTAATTTAATAATCTTACTGTGTTTATGCTGGAGAAATTTGCTATAAATTCTTCTTTTGAAAAAGGTGAGATATAAATTATAAATAACATAGAAACTAAGAACTCTAAAAAAGATCAGCCTTTTCTCTTTCCAGTGAATTAACACTTTAGAAGTGAAGACTCTGATAACTGCTAGGAATCAAGATTAGTTTTAATTTCTTTGAAAAATCTTTTGAGCATAACTTATGTAAAAATATAAAGTGTTATGATTTTAAGCTTATTTTGACCAAATGGATGTAATTAATGGTATTATTTTAACCAAATATAACAGTGTATGATATATAAATTCTCTACTTCGAGATACCTCAAGTTCCCTAAGAATATATTTCCTCCAAATGAACTAAACGCTTGGCTTGCTTACCTCTTTATGAATACTCCAAAGAAGAAACTAATGTAAGTTTCGAATTTACCCCCAAGCAATATCATAGCTACCTGGGTCTGGGTACACACCCAAGAGTCGCTTGAGGCCTTGAAAATTCCAGAATTTCCAGGACTGTAGGTTACTTGGGCCCATAGACCAATAATTCCAACTACATGACAGGCCCAATTGTAACAATTTTTATTTTAATATAATTTTGCAATTCACAAAACATTTTACAAGTATAACCTGATTTAATTTTTCCCAAAATCAAATGAAGTAATTAGAAGAGATATTAAATGTTCTAAGTTTTAAAAAATCTTTCCCAGCTTTTTTTTCTTTTAATCTTTGCTATACCCATGAAACCAACCAACTAGATTTTAACAAAGTTTTCTTTCATAAAGAAAATTGTTAGAATCTAAATCTTGCTGCCACTTTTTTTCCTTTGAGGGAGTTTTGTTTTTATTGCTGATGTTGAGCAACATCTCACCGTCCCCTTAGGTCTTACATTAGTAACAATTATCTCCCAGCAAAACACATATAGAAAAAGTTTGCTGGAAATTCAGTTTTGGCCAGCTAGCTCAGATTTAATTCAACATTTTATCTTGATATAAAATGAAAAAAGAAAACAAAGATCTCGCTTAAAGTCTGATTAAAGTCTACCTGCTTGGCAGAGACTTTAAATACATGAAGTTTTAAACAAGCAAAGTATTTATTTTCTAATGAAAGATTGCTCCTCAGTAAGCCAACCCCGTATCCTTAACCTGCTGTTAAATTTAAGAAGGTCCTCAATGGTAAGGAATATGATACAGAAATATTTTTATCATTTAGCATTTAGCTGATGTATGTGGTATGATTTTTACTCTAAAGAGCCATCCATCAGGAGTAGACTTGAATCAATAAATTGCCAGAATTTATGTTCTACAACAGTACACATTTTCTAGCTGTCAGGTTTTCAGGGACCTTTTAGAAGACCTTGGGGATAGACAATCTATGATAATGCCATAGAGTGAAAATGATTGCTCTTTTCAGGAAACACAGTGGTATGCTGGACAAATGTTACAAGCATATTAAAATTAGAAATGTCAGACTCCCAGGATTCTATTCAGTATCCCTGATTTCTTTTATTATGCGATAAAGAAAACCCATTTAAAAATATTGTAATTAAGTATAAAATGAGAGTAACCCTCTTGTTATTTGATTCTATAAAATATATAATCTTCCTGAAATTATATAATAAAAAAATATTTTACATATTCTCAGAATAGCGCATGACACAGACTTAGAGTTCTAAAGTAAAGGGTAATTTGGATTTTTGTAAACAATTAAATATTAATAATTACACTTAATATTTAGAGTACACAGAGGTAATTCTAATGTAAATATATTATCTCAGATAAACTAGAGATTTGGTTTCACAAGTTTTAGACATAACTCGGCAATCTTCCGTAGCGTTTCGGGGTGAAGTTTCCAATTTTCCAATGAATGCTTTAACTCTATGTAGGATGACAGATGACTCAACTCAGAATCAGGAAATGTAGACAAATCACCTATTTCAATCAAATGAGTGAGCCTAGACTGCTTAACCAAGATCTCCAAGACCCAACTAAACTATAACCCAGATAACTGACATATTTCATCCCAAGAATTCCTGCTTGCAACCCAAATCTGGAACAATTCATCATTCTACTATTAAAAAGACTCCTCTCTAACCAATGCACCTCCACTGAGAACTACAAGAGCTTTGCTTTAGAGTACTAGTAGATCCAGGTCCATAAAACTTGCTCTTCCGCTTGATGCCTCAAATATCCTCCCACAAATCCTTTTGCCAATCATACTCCTAAACCTGATTCCTTCCATTTCCTATTCAGAATTTAAGAATTCTTTCTTCACTACTCAATATGTACTTTCTCAAGATTTGCTTAATATTGTATTTATAATTAACATATTTCTTTCCCAAACATCCTTTTCAGTATGTTGCCTCCATGACTATAAAAATAAAGACTATCTAATATTATTACCTTGCAGAGGTCTGGCACCAAACACTAACTCACATGGAATAACACAATACAATGAATGTTATGCTAGATTAAGTTTAAGTATTTAATAAATGCTGTGCTGCTCAACTTCTGAATTGGTTTTTGTAGTTTTAGAGGTCTGATCCTTTACACCTTGAAATAGCCTATAAAAGTCCTTGTAAGGAGACAGTAAAATCTAGTGGTTATGAGTGAGCTTTGAGTTAGAAAGCTTAGGATCAAATTCCAATTCCTGTCACCTTGAACAAGTTACTAAAGCCCTCTAAGTGTTGATTTTCTCATGTGTAAAATAAAAACAATCCAACAGTATCTACTCCAGGGTATTAAGATTAAAATATATAATGTATATAAACACCTATGTGTGCCTGGAATACAGCAGCACTTAATGCTACTAAATTTTTAAAGACATTTCCTTTATAAAACTTGGCTGCAGAACGAATACAATATTCATGCAAAAAAATTATTTCTATACTTTCATATAAGCACAAAGAAAACAGGTTGAAATAATCTTCTCTAAAATAACAATGGTTACTATTCCCAAAGACCAGGTAAACCATAACTCCTAGTTTGCCCAGGATAGTTCTGAATTACACCTGCTGTCCCAACATAAATTTCCCACAAGCCTCTTCACTCTCAACCTGGGATCAGATGTTAAAATAGATGGTCAATTATGCTGGTTATTAAGCTATTTTTTGCCCCAAGCTATAAACCACTATTCTACACTCAATTGTGCAACACTGGGGTTGGGACTGTATTAACTACATTTACCCTTTGCCAGTTGAATTTTTGTTAGACTCCACTAATAGGACCAGAAGAATGAAACAGGAAGGCAGGAAGGGTTGGAATCTTGTTGTTCCATTTGCTTACTGTTCCTGTCAGCATCCCCAGAACAACTGTTCTTCATTCCAGCAACAGTTCTTGGATCAAGTGTCCAGTCAGCATTCCTCCAAACCAGCCTCATCATTCCCTGTCAATACTAGCACCAGTGCCCCAGAGTACCTTCTCTACAAAACCTTCCGGTTAAGCTTCTAGTTTCTGTTCCTTCAGCTCTATGGGATGTTAGCTGCTTCCTGTAAATAACTACCTAAGTGCTTCCTTTCTGATTATTTGGTTCTTGGGTACCAATTTAACCTATTCCTGAATTTACACTGGGTAAAACTATATAGTTGTGCTTTCCTTTTCTTCCTATCTGAAGCTGAACTGACAATGATACTATTTAGAGAGGAATGGGAATGGGAAAGGGTGTGGAGGGGCGCTAAATTTTTTTTTTTGTCTTTATAGAATGTCTTTATGCATTACTTATATAATTTAAATTTAATTACATATTTTAAGTGATTTTTTTTTACTATTTTGCCTTCCTCATGTTTGTCTTCAGACCATGGTAAATCTTTTTAAAGAACACATCACTAGTAAAATGAGAGAATTTACTTCCAGAGACTAGCACCAGATAGATGGCTAACGGAGTTGAGGCCCTTAGTCACTCAACTAGTCTACTCATCATGGTGTTTGCTAATTTAAGGCCATTTACATGACATATCAACAAAATGTGAAAGTCTCCCATTAGGAGTGATGCATGAATTTCCTGCAATAAAGGATTAAATAAGCCTAGTAAAGTACCTACCACGTATTGAGTAACAAATATGTTTTTGATTTCCTCTCTAAACAACTACCTACTTCCAGACTCTAAGAGCTGCTAATAAGGACATAGCTTCTTTAGAAAGTACACTTTGTTGGCATATAACAAAGGTGAAGGTAAATATCTTATCTGACAAATCCCAAACTATCAAAGCTTACCAGAACATCAAACAGAAATGCCCTAGGCAAGTTTAGCAAGAAACAGACATTTTCTTACATCATGAAATGCCACTGCGTGATAAATACAACTATTATGATAAATATAATACCCACTTTCACTTTCCTCTTTTTTAAAGCAAATTCACTCCTTTCTTCTTATTGCCACCCCTACTAAACCAATTTTATTGGCCTTTAGACTCTAAAGTTATTAACCCTAAAAAAAAGAGCATAATTCATATCCTTCTATAGGAGAAACTGTCCATAAACATAAACAACTCAGGTGAGCACACTTTCCTCAACACTCTATAAGAAACAAAACTGCTAGTATTTCAAGGAGTAAGTATTTATATTAAGAATAAAGAAGTTGTCCAAGATGACAACCCAAACGGTGTAGATGATAAAGGCTCTGTTCGTTCCTCTAGCAACCAAATCAAAGTTGTGATGGAAACAAGGAGCAGTAGCAAGGAAAAAATCACCTGGGATCTTAACAAGCCATAGAACTAGGGAGAAATCCAAGAAAGCACCCTGCAACAGCAGAAGGTAGGACAGGTCAAGGACACGGGGCTGCCAGGTAGAGAGCGGCCAAGTGAGATGGAGGCTGTGGGAGCGGCTGAATCCTCTTAAAGGGGCCACTTCCGCAAGCGGATTTTCAAAGTGACGGACCTGCTTGCTCTGAGCACTAGTGCCGATTCAGCTGCGTGCAGGGGCACTAGAGACTTACAGGGAAACATTGTCAGAGTGAGGGCCAAGGCGAGACTCGCCAGGTACAGAAGTGCTGGCAGTATCCATTGTCCCGTTGAGCCCTCCCTGCTACCACTGCACACAGCGCAGCCATAGCCGTGACATCACTCCAGCCAGACGATTCTCTGAAACTCTGCCTCCCCCAACACACAGCCTCACCCAAGCCACGTCCAGGTATATCCTCAGCAAGTCTAGGTGCTGAGCAGCTGGTCTTAGTCTCTGGCGTGGCCTTTTTAGGCAACTGTAAGTGCAGCATCTATGGATTAACTGCTGAATCTTAACAGGTGGCCCTGGAGGGGCAGAGGCTTGAGATAAATTTGGCCTGTAGCTGAGCCCCCCTCAGGACAGTGCCACTGGACACCTACTACACAAATCCACACTAATGAGACCAGGAGACTTAGGAGCTTTGCTTAGTACATAAAAACAGACATGTAAAGGCAGCCAAAATGGGAAGACAAAGAAACAGAAACCATATGAGAGAAGAGAAAAGAGATCCAGATATAATGGAATCAAGTAATCTAACAGATGCGGAGTTCAAAACACTGGTTATAAAGACGCTCAATGAACTTTTCATTAAATTTAGTGAGAACTTCAACAAAAAGATTAAATTAAAAAACATAAAAATGGAAAATGAAATTATAAAAAAGAACTAGTCTGAAATGAAGAACATATTATCTGAGATGAGAAGTATAGTAAATGGAATAAACAAAGGAAGAAACAGAGTGAACAAAGAAGAGGATCAAATGCCCTATCTAGAGAATGAGAAAGCCAATCAGGACACTCAATCAGAATGGCAAGAGATAAGATGCCAAGACTATAAAAATAATTTAAGGAGCAAATGGGACACTATTAAGGGTCCAAATATCTGTCCAATTGGCCTAATTGGAGAAAATCAAGATGTTGAACAGCTGGTTGAAGAAATAATGATGGAAAACTTTCCCAACCTGGTGAAGGAAATGGACATAAAACCCCAGGAAGCTCAGAGAATTCCAAAAGTCAGGGATCCAAAGAGACCCGCACCAAGACACATCATAATTAAAAGGCCAAAGGTTAAATACAAAGGAAGAATATTAAAAGCAGCAAGACAAAAACCAATAGTTACTTATAAGGGAATAGTCATAAGACTGGCAGTTGATTTCTCAAAAGAAACTATGCAGGACAGAAGGGCTTGGAAAAAAAAATATTTAACAGGATGAAGACCCAGGATCTACAACCAAGAATAATTTATTCAGCAAAGCTATCATTTAGAGTTGAAGGATGAAGAGCTTCCCAGACAAAAAAAAGCTGAAAGAATTTATCGTCACCAAGCCTGTAATAAAGGAAATGTTGGAGGGACTTCTTGAAGAAAAAACATGTATCAAAAACAGGAATGAACAATGGTAACAACTACATTCCTAGCAATAAGTACCTCGAATGGAAAAGAATTAAGTGCTCCAACTGAAAGAGTGGATGAATGGAAAGGAAAACAAGACCCCTACATGCTGCCTATAAGAGACTCACTTCAGATTAAAAGACATTGACTAAAAGGAAGAGGATGGAAAACATATTGCTTTATTGGACCTAGAAGGTATTTAAGTCAGACAGAGAAAGATAAACACTATGTGATTTCACTCATATGCGGAATCTAAGGAATAAAAAGAACAAACTCATCAAAAACAGACTCACAAATATTGTGGACAATTTGGTGATGGACAGAGGGGAGGGGAGTTTTAGGAGTGGGGAGAATAGGGTGAAGGGTTAAAAAAGTACAAATTAGTAGCTGATGGATGGACACGCATATGGGGAGCACAGCACAGGGAATGCAAATAGAATGAATACATTGGCTAGGTGGAGGGTCAGGGGAGAGAGGGAGCAATCAGGGAATCGTTTAATGAACTATATAGATCTCTAAACAATGTACTGTATACATGAAACTAATTAAAAAAAAAGAATAAAGAAGTTATCTCTGTGACAAAAAGTAGCTTGGGTTATTTTATTTGTTCTAATAAAGCAGAAGACGACGATCAAGCCTAGATTTTTATCTGTGTTTTATTCTTCAGTTTCCTGGAAATCAACATATTTTGTGATCAAAACAATTCACTGGTAAGGTTGATAAAAATGTTTAAATTTCTAAGTCTATTTGTTGCCTTGGATATTATTACTACTGTAAACATTGATTTCATATTCAAAATTAAATATTAATGTGGGGAACAATTAATTTGCTTTCTAAATAACTGAAATGTCACCATTATTATTCCCTACTTTTTTTTTTTTTTTTTTTTGGTTAAATGTCTAGTGGATAACTCTTCATGTAATACTCTAGGAGGCTCACAACCTTAAAGTGCCTCATATTATTACTGTACTTTACACTTAAAACAAGAAATCTAAGGAAAGATAACTGAAAACTCAACTTTCTTCCTAGAGAGCCCATACCACTAATAACCAGATTATTAGTAAAAGATCAATATAGATATCATTTCCCTATGACCTATTTCCCATATTTCCCAAAACCACTTGTTTTCTCCTAACATAAACTTTTACAAAGCAGAATACGCACCAATACCTGCAAAGTCTGTCTCTACTATTTCCTGATGAATTACAGAATATAAGTTATTTTATAAAAGTAAAACATAGCCTTAAAATTCCTGTGGCTTACAGTTTTGTATTTTCATCACTGTGATGTTTAACTGAATGATAATTATCTTAACAGATCAAAATTCCAAAATTTAAATCTTTTACTTTGTCAAGAAGTTCAATGATTCAAACTGTATTCAATTAATTGAAGAAAATACCCACATTTAACTGTCATAACTTACGTTGACACCAAAAGTGTTACAGAATAAAACACGAGGATAAATGGATCTATATGCACAACACTTTTTTCCTCCAAACTGAAAGACATGACTCTTAAAAAAGGAATTGTGCTTATATTTAGTCATCATCTTGTATGGAAACTTAAAACATCAAACTTGTAATGAAAAAATGTGCTATTGTATTGTTATTTGTAGTTTAATTTTGCTTCTTAAACCAGTAAAAAGATTTAAGAAAGATACTTTTGAGGGTTAATAGATTTTAGGAAATCAAAATAAAACAAAATTTAAAATACTAATAAAATAAACATTTTATTAAAGTCTGAAAAACATGTGCACCAAACAAAAGTAACTACTAATGCTGAATTAAAAACCTTCAAAGAATGTGTACCACATAATTCAATTTTTTAAACTTTTTATATAAAAGCTATATTATAAATACAAAGCTATGAACTATTAGAGTGCTAACAATACTGTTCATACAAAGAAACATAACAGTAGTAAAATATGAATACATAAGATGCTTATTTTTGGTCCTTTTGGAAAAAGTCGGGATTTTTTTACATGCCTCCAAGCACAAAAATAGAATGTAAGATGAAAACTGCAACATTCTTAGTGTTTATCCTTGTAATTCTTTAAATGTCACCAGTCATAATAGCAATGAACTCCTCTTGATTTACTGTGGTAAGAAAGAAAATGTAAGTCAGAAATACAAATTTTTTTCAGAGAACAATACTATTATTTTACACTAAATATCTTTAAAATTTATACTATACAAATTCTGAATAATCCAAGACACATCTTTTATTTACTTCTTTGCTAGGAAGTTGAACAATGTTTATTAAATAGAATTTCATGAATGTGAAAACACCCTAAATGTGATAGACAATATAAATTAGTATCCTATAATATAAACTAGAAAAATGACATATTATATAAGTTACCCAAAAAAGTCTACTATAATCATAATACTTGTACACACTTGCAAAAAGTTTTTAAAGCTTAAAATTTTTAATTTCTTAAATGGTTAAACTGTCTTTATAATCTTTATACCACTAGTTCATTTAGCAAACCTCCCTTCATAAATAAGCTTAACTATATCATGCATGTAAATTAAAATTCTAAAGGATAAAAATAGATAAGAATTTTTTGAAAAGTCAAATTGTTGTTTTTTTAAACTTATATATCTAAAAGCCTATTTTAAAGAAAAACGAATTGAAACCAGGCCACCATACCTCAAAAGTATCTAGAGAAATTGTAATTTTAAGAGATACAGATTTAAGCTTAATTACAAAGGTAATAAAGCAACTACAAAATACAGATGTAAATGCAGGAAATAATCATTGATACAGACTAACTGTTTACCAAAATTATAAATACAATTCAGTAAGAACCTCCAGTTTATAAAGCATAATGTTTAGGTGATAACAGGTAATAATGTGATCTTATGAAATATAAATTTTAAAAACCAATACATATACACACACATGAATTATTAATAGAAATGTTCAAAAGAGAATGCTTTGTCTTTGTTAAACAGGTGAATTCATGGGTCCCAAGACTTAACACATAACTTAACAAGGCACAAGTTATGAATGATAATCTTGATAATGATAACAATACCCCTACAATAAGAAAGAAGAGACCTGGACTATAATCATAGCTCTGACACAGAACAGTTCTGCATCTTAATTTTTTCATCTGAAAATAGTGAACTACAGAGATAATCTTTAGGTTGTTTTTAAGTCTTAAATATTCTATATGGTATTATGTGAAAACACTCCACCAAATTAAATATTTTTAAGTGCCTAGTGAATGCCAACACTATGCTAGGGGTTGTGTTACAAAACAAACCAGGGTTCATATTCTAGAATATCTTGAAGTTGAAGTGAGGAAAATATTAGGTGATATTATAAAAGCGCTGATGATTTTCTTAGGAATTACAATGGTAATATCTAGTTAGAAGATAATACTCTGATTTTTTTTTTTTATAATATCCTAATTCTTAAGAGATGCATGCTAAAATATTGGGGGGGGATCAGGTTCATGATATATTTTTCAAATGATTCAGAAAAAATATACACACTACAGGTAAAATACAGTAAATTATTACTTATTGAATCTAGGTAGAAGTTATAAAGGTGCTTGCTGTACAAGTCTAACATTTTTTTCTGTTTAAGAGGATTCATAATGAAGAGTTAGGAAAAAATTAACCAATTAAATATGTGAGGAGAAAAAATGTACATCAGGAATAAAAAAAGTGTACTTGTTTCAGAAACCACAGAGAAAACCAATTTCAATAATCATGTTAGTCAGACTTTATACCTGGAGCAGAGAACAACTGCTGTAAACCACAAAGCATGATTTTTAAAGGAAAAACTACATAGCAGTGTTGAAAAAAAATCCAATATAATGATAAAAAAATCATTACTGATGAGAAAAATTTAGAAAAAAGTAAATCTTGACTTGGGTTCTAAAATAAAAATATAGTATTTGCTTTGACAGGAGATAGAAACAAAGCTAAGGTAGGAGAACACCATCAGAAAAGGCTGAAGACAGAAAATAGTGCAAAAATAAGCTATAAGGAATTAAGAAGAATGAGCTGTCCAGAAGCTGATAAAGACCCACGAATCCACGCATTCAACATTAAACATCGACAAGACACTATGACAGACACAGCAGAATACAAAACCTACAATACTCAAAATACTTTCAATAATCTTACAAATTATAGTAGTGATCTTGAACCTTTGTAGAAATTTTTTTCAATATTTTATGAAGGCTGTGACCCTTCTCTCTCCTCAGTTAAAAAAAATTAAAGTATATAAAAATTTTTTAAAAATTTCATTGTTGAGAGCATTTGAGATTTTGCTTTCTAGCATATTGTCAGATTGGTTCAAATAAACTCCTAAAAATTCAAAAATAAAATAAAATAATTTCATTGTTCTGTACCTTCATTTAAGAATCCCTGATTTAGTAAAGTACACTGAAGCATCTATTCCAAAACAGGAAATAAGAGCATATATTTAAGAAAAACAACGTAATGAAAGCAGCCTTACAATAATTTGATTATAAATTGTTTTAACAGTATAACAGAGCCATGATTAAAATACTCAAAAAGTATTTAAGTTTTGTTACTTAAAGATCTAGTTTCTTTCTCTCAAATGTAAAATTTCAATACTTGAATTTCAAATTAAGCTTTATATTGTTCTAAAACCACAAAACAATTTTTATATTATTTATATTTAAACACCTTAAAGTATTAAAGCATTTCAAAAGCACTTTAAACTATTCCATAATTTCATACCTAAAAACAATACTCAAAAACAAAAAAGTGGAAGGCTGAAGGGAAGAAAGCTCCTTTATAATCGGTGAGCTTTTCAGATGATTAAGAGAATCTGTGATGCCTTTAAACGTGTAATTTCATAACCTTCAAGATACCAGCAATATCTTACATTAAGTTCCTATATCTAATAAATCTAGCATAGTATCTACCTTAAAAGAGACATTAGATAAAAATATTTACTGAATCAAACAAAATGATACTTTTCTTCTACACTGCCTTTTTAACAAATTTTTCATAAATCAATCATTTCATAGGATAAATCACATTACATGTCATTAAAATAAAGAAATTTAAAGAAATTAAGTAGATTAAGTACCTTAGAGACCATCTGGCTTCATAGGAAAAAAAAAACAAATTTTAGCATCTGAAGTGCCAATTGAATATTTTACTAGTCCATTGCTTCCTATAATAGTATGCAATTTTTAAATTCAATAAACATAGATATCTAATTAATATTTAATTTTATAGCATAAGATGCAACACAGTATTTTAGATAAAAGCATGTTCTTTGTCATTATGAAAATCTGAGTTTGAGTTCTGGCTCTACCATGTATAGCTTTGTGATAATTTTGGACAGGCTATTATTAATCTCTCAGAGCTTTAGTTTCCTTATCTATACATGTATCTACCCTAAGCATGAATCGGTATAATACTGTATTTACTTCAGAAAAGTCTTTATGAAAATTAACATAATCCACAATGTTAACAGGCTCAGCACAGAATCTTAACATACATTAACTACTAAATAAATGTCAACACTCATCACAATTATTTACAAGATGGTCCACTTTGGCTTTTTAAATGTTGCTTCCATTTATCGAAAAAGATTTACTGTGTTTTGTTTTATTTCATATATGTTAGGATGGATGGTGGAGAAGGGATTCTTTCTATATCATTACCAAAGCTTTATATTTCAGACTGTATCTTCCTTTAACTCTTCATTCCCCATGTTTATTATTTTAATATACACAAAAAAACTTCATTGTTCTTAAATACAGAGAAATGTAGAAAATTCTGAGACAAAATAATTACCAAAGACCACACAAAAAAGGCAGCAAAGTATTATAATCTTTACCAGTTTAACATATACAAAGTAGATTATATCTAAGAAAAACTACAGCCAAACGCTAAAATTCTGATCAGATTAACAAGTTATCATAAAATGTTTAACTTCCTACTTTTTCAAAAATGGGCAGATTTTCACATAGCTGCTGAGACCCATATAAATTAAAGCAGTATCCCAAAGACAGAAAAAAAGGACTAGAGTTGTAGTTCTCATTGTTTCTGCAATAATTTTCAACAATAATTTTATGAACTTGCTACAATAACTATATTTAGTATGTCTCCTTGGAAAAATAATATCAAATAGCTACTGTGAATGACATTCTGCAAAGTATATTTATCATTCACAATAGCATTACAGATATAATTGAAAAACAGCAGTATATGTATCCATGTGCAATATTATTATTCATATGGCCTACAGACAATATGTAATGTATACATGAATTCCAAAACCTCATGCAATAGCTCAGATACCCCTGGATACCCATACCCAGATTGGAAACTACAAGATTAGATTACTTTCATATGGTGTCCACTCTCCTTCCCCAGAAATAAAACAAATCTTAATAATAAAAGACTATATATCAGCTGTATTTTATTTATAATCAATCACTTGGGAATGAGAAAAAAACATTATTTGCCTGTTAAGTCACCTGAATAAATGATAGCAAGATACCCAAGCAACAGTTGTATGTGACTTAAAATGGAGTAATGCAGGCAGTGAGGACTGAAGAAATGTCTTAAGGATGCACTAAAATAAATCTTTGAGCAATAAAACACAGGTGTGAACTATAAGATTCAAAAGCAGCAGACAGAGCAATCTCACAAGGGATGAAGAAATGAACACATTTTCTAAGCAAAGTTTCAAATCAAGTTTGTATTTAAGAGGCAGCTTCCTAATTGTTATTTCCTTCTAATGTCAAATGACGCTACTAACCAAAATCTAATTCCATGTGCCTAGTACAGGAAAAAAAAATTTCATAACTCTGATCTTCTGACACACATAGTTCTGACAAATTTCCCCAAGTTTTAATCATTTTTCAAATATAAATAACTATATCAATACCCTTGGAAAAAAACTAGTATTAAAAAACAGAAAAGTTTTATAATGCTCAAAATTCACATAAATATGACAACATGCAATAATGTACAATTCTAAAGGACAATCTATAAACCTAAACTGATAGCTAGTTCTACTGTCTTACCTCCTTATTAAAGCATGCCAGTATTTCCAAGGTAATATATGTATATATTTATGTATATATGTATAGTTGGTACCATATCAACATATATCTGCTGTAACACACCCCTCAGGACTTCAAGTCAACAAACATTAGAGCACTCATTACATTCAAGAAAATGCAGGGCAACATAAAGATGAGTAAAGACAAAAAAAAAAATGAAAACATGCTTACATTTAATGCTGGGCACCTTGAACTATCTTCATTTAATACTCACAAGAACCCTATACAGTATTACCATTCTCATTTTTATAAATAGGGAAAGTGAGACTTGGAAAATGTTGAAAACTTGCACAAAATTGCACAGCAACTAAGTAAATGGTAGGGATTCAATTTGAATCCAGGTCTGTATGATTCCAAAACCTCAGACCTTTCACACTCTATGATTCTATACTGCTGTTAAGGGGTATATATATATAAAACTAACAGAAAGCAGTGTATGAAAGTGTCTAAATAGTTTGTTCTCCTAAATGCTATGGGCCCTCAACAAAATTTTCATAATTCATATAGAGACCACTGAGGAAGGCTTTTGAGAAAAAGATGGAATTCAAAATGTATTTGAGAGAATGACCAACATTTTAGCATAAAGAAGTTAGCAATTACAGTACTCTAGGATTAAGGAATGGCATGATGAAAGGCACAGCATAAAAAAGTGTTTTCAAGATGAGTATATCTTGTCAAAGTGTATACGGATGGGAGATGAAGGTTAAAGTAGAAGTGGAAGACTATGGTGGAAAACAAAACCAGATACTTAAGGTAAGATGAATCAAAGAAGGAAGGCTTTGAATTTTACAGGCACTGAGGAATCATTCTAAGTGTTTGAATATGAAAATGATATCATCAAAGCTGTACTTTAAGAAAAGAATGCGATCAATAGACTGAATTAGGAAGAGAGTAGAGGCTTATAGGCATGGAGGGCAATTGGGAGGCTGCCATACACTGCAAAGTCAGTGAGGGCAGGGACCACATCTGCCTTTTTCATTTTGTAGCACCCTAGTACATTCAACACTAGGCCCAGCAGGCATCCAAGAAAATAATGAATGAGGCTATGATAACATTCCTATAAGAAATTAGGGCATGAACTAGGACAGCAGCAGTAAACAAAGATATAGAACAGATTGAAAATACTTGAAGGATAGAATCAATAGAAATTAAATTTACAGTTTAGAGTGCATGTAGGTTGAAGAAGGCATTAAAGGCTGAAATTTTACTGAGTGGCTGAAATTTTGGTGATTGTTTCATCCACAAAGAAAATACATTCTTGAAATATGGAAACTTATAATCTGTACAGTTGGTTTTAAAGGTCTATTCCATTCTAACTGAATATGTAAAATATTTATACAAAAAGTCCATTACATGGTAAATAACAATTACACTAAATTAAGAGAGAGAGTTTGCAAAGGGTCTCAAAAAACATTTGGTTTTAGAAAAATTTACTGTATCTGTATATTAGGAATACTTGAAATACCTTTTACTCAAAACTTACTTTCTCCATCACCATCTTTATCAAATTCTTCAATCATAGCCCGAAGTTCTTCATCACTCATGTTTTCACCCAATTCTCTGGCAACACGTCGCAAATTCCTCAAGCTTATTTTACCTGAATCATCATCATCAAATAGTTTAAATGCCTTCAATATTTCTTCATGTGGATCTCTTTCCAATATCCAGTCTGTCACTAGTGTTTAAAAAAAATGAAGATAAAAAAGAAACCTTTATAATCACAAAGACATTCATTTGTGAAATCAAATAAGTATTACATGAGAAGTTGTGAATCTGTCAATATTTACTTTGACAATAAAATGGCAAATCAGAGCTCCAAAACTCAAAGAGATAAACCTGAAATTAAAAAAAACAAATCCATATTTTAAAATTTAACCTTTATATCATCAACAACTCATCCTATTATAAGAGTAAGCAAAAGTATTTATATTGCACAGAGGCAAAATTAAAATATATATATATGTGTGTATATATATATATATATATATATATATATATATCCATACAAACCATATTTATTTGAGGTCTACTATTTTCGAGAATTGTACTATGTTCCTCTGACATCAAACACTTAAGTCTAGGAGTTTGTAACCTAGTTGTAGATAAGTTCTATCAACAGAATAATTAAAACTAACTAGATAAAAGCTGTTTACCGGCTAAACTTAATAGTAACACTAATTGTTCTTTGAATTTAATTCAACTTAAAAACAAAAACTCTGACAAATAAAATGCACTGCCATCATTGATATAGGTACAATCTCAGACAGATGATAATTCCATTGATATCTTCATAATTAGGAGAATCTTTTGGTTTTCTAAAATATGAAAATTAGTTATTAAAAGAATTGAATCTGACTGTAGTAAGACAGCCAGGGGTCAAAAAAAGAAGGGGATCTCTCTAAAGTCATATCCATTTGTTCAGCAAGATAATAACTTTAGACAACTAACTAAAATTTAGTGTGAGTAATTTCAGACCTCAATAGCTGAAAGTACTAATGTATTTTACTATACTAAATGTAATAATATAAAATAATAAAATCAATATTTTCAATATTACCAGTCTTTTATCAATAGCCACGATAACAAAAATTGAAGTAAAAACCTGTGGTATAAAATTTTTTAAGATACTGGATAAAATTCTGAAAATATCCATGTAAACATCTCTGAAGTAATTCTACATGCTAGTCTATCACTACAACAAAAAAGCTATTTATGACTTTCACCATACCACTAAAAATAATTCAATCCTACAGAGGTTTACAGAATCATTAAAAACTTGCAAATACTGGTAGAAGAAAAATACTAGAATGTTTAATGCACCCGAAAGGAAAAATACAGTTCAAGTTCTCCATAAATTATTGTTGTTTTACTCCTGTTTCATTGTATTTGGTTGAATAAGCTTTAAAATAAGCACCTATTCAAGCTAATGTTAAATCATCTACATATATACTGGGTAGTTTTATTTTATCCATTAATTTTATCCAAAAAGTCTTCCAAGTAACTAATTGAAGTATATTACTATAAATATGCAAATCATCAAAGCTCATAAATATTCAGTCAAAAAGGAGTTGGCATATATACAGCCATAACACCAAAATAAAATACTACACTTAACTCTATGGCTCATACTCAACTTATTTTGAATTTAGTCCCAACAAAAAAGCAGGACAAGGAAAAAAAAAGTGTTAAGAAATTTCCTTCACCAATTAAATAATTTCCATGACAGGTGAACCAAAAAAGCAGCTTGCTCAAAGTATTAATGTATTTAAAGAAGCAACAGGGTGATCTGGGGAACAGATGGGGCTCCAAGATGTATAAATTCTTATCCCACTGGTGCTTTAATTGTGTTAGTTACTTCAGGCTTATGATAATCTTTTATCAATACTTTGCCTTAGAATGCAACTTTTCTTGAGAACTCTAACTGTCCTTCTGAACAGTTAAACATTAAGCTTTATGGTAACTCTCCTCCATGTCTTCATATTCTATTCCTGACCTACAAAGTAGAATTTCATTATAAGAAAAACATTTTTTTTTCCAATGAAAATAAGTCAATTAATATGCAGGCAGTTAAAGTGGGTTCAATTTAGTTCACAAATTTCTGTCTATCTAACTATTTTCATACAATTTAATTATACTATCAGAAATGTGTTTCCTCAAAATAGCCCTTATATGCTATATAAAAATCACTTAATACAGCAAATTTTAAAAAATCACATTAAAAGTTTATCAAATATCATTAAAGGTAATGCTAGAAATATAGCTTCAATTATATTTCTCACAGCCTTTTGGAAGTTTCTATCCAAACATAGCAGTTACTTTAAACTCAACATTTTGGAGTCCAAACTCCTCCCACCATCACCAAGACAGCTGTCACTGCCCCACCCCAAAAAAGATATGATCATTAACAGATAGTTCCCCGTATTTGAAAAGTCTTAACATTTCTAAGCCCATCAATCTAATCAGTGATTAGATCCTAGAGTTCTGAGGATGCTACCTTTTTTACTCTTAAATGTATCCCTTTTCATTCTCACCACCTTCAGCATAAAACATATATTATTTTCTACCTGCCGTCTCTCTTCCCGCCAATCCATCTTTAATACTCTCAACAGTTATTTTTCTAAAACATATCATCTACTCTTTAAAAATTGACAATGATCTTCTGCTGACTAAAGTTCAAACTCTACATGTCATCTGGCCCAATCTTACCTTTTCAGTCATTTCCCTATCCTCTAGAGCAAGGGACCACCCTAAAGTTTCCCAAACATGCTATACTTCCGGTACCACTCTTTGTTTTCTCTGCATGGAATGCCTTTCTCTACTACACAATCTTCAACTTGGGATGATATCCTACATATTCACATTCCCAAAGCCTAAATTTAAAAATCCCCTCTGCAAAGTCTTCAATTGCTCTATAACAGGAACTGACAAATCTTTCCTGTTAAAAGTCCAGATAGTAAATATTTTTGGCTTTGGGAGTTGGGAGGTCTGGTCTGTCTAAACTACTCACTCTGCCATTGTGGCACAAAAGTAGCACAAAAGAATGGATGTGGCAGTGTACAGGCAGTAGCTGACTTTGACCCAAGGGCTGTAGTTTGCCAACTCCTGCCCTAGACAAAATTGTAATTTACCACATAGCACGTGCTTTCTGGTCACCTACATTTAAATTGTAAGCTCCCTGGAAGAACCTCTTAATAACTTTTAATTCCCCTCTCTCACCCCAGCAGAGTATCTAATGCCAAAAATTCAGCCAATGTTTGTTAAATAAGCAAAAAAACACTCCCCAAATCCCAGTAATACAATATTCTATTCTATACAGGCAATGAAATAATAAGTAGTATGTGCCAAAAACAGATGGGAGTACAAATAGCTGACTTATCTTGGTCTTACCTTAAAGCATCAATTTCTAAAACACCTATGTTACTCACTAGGCTTAGGTTGTCCAGATTCTAAACTTACAAAAAATATATTTTAATACTTTTTTCCTAGCATTGGGAAGAATACAGTTAATTGTCAGCTTTTGTATAGAATATACAAAGAATAGTGTACTTAGTAATAGATGGTACATAAAATTAAGGCTTAAATATTCTGATTTGGAGCTACTTGTCCCAAAGTATAAAATATGTTAATCTATAGTCAGTTATTATTCAAAAATAATCAAAAATTGAGAATACATAGTTCTTGACTGTTTGATTTCCAAACAGTAATACATTTTATTTGACAAATTGGTATTCTCAATAGGTAGCCTTAGCATAGCTAAAGTATGTGCTGAGCTTGTCAAAGGTTGATCTTTGAAAGTCAAAGCTAAAGTTTAGCCATGGCCCTTTATTCTAGAAGGAATCCAGTATTTCTGCTCTGTTAGTAACACAGAAAAGATGGAGGGTCAGGAAAAGGTGGAGATGGTATTTGACTCTGGTTTCAACTGCTAATAAAATCACAATTTAAACACTGTATTCACTTAAGATGAAATATATTTAATAAAATTATTAATGACAATGACATAGTACTTAAAATAGCCTACAACTATGAAAAAAGGGTAATCAGAAAAATAGAAATATATGGAGAATACTTTTTTTGTTCCAGTGATGCATATGATTATTTCCAACCATGAAACAAAAAACGAAAACTATTTTTAAAGTACTAATAACAACAAATGCTTAATTAGCACTTACTAAATGCTAGGCCCTCCCTAAGGACTTTAAATATTAACTTATTTACTCTTCACAAGAACTCTATGAGATAATACAACTACTCCCATTTTATAGTTGAAAATGAGGCACAGAGAAGTAAAATGACCAAGTTACACAGTAAGTGGCAAACCAAGATCCGAACCCAGGTAATCTAGTTCCAAAATGTCCATGCTAAACCACTACACTGTACCAAATGTACCTGAATTATAGTTCTTTCCTAATAGTATCATTTCTACTATATCCTAACACCTTGTTTCTATAAATAAGCAATCTCAGTTGAAATTTAGACTAAAATCATAAACTAAAGGAGAGCTTCAACATTGAGACGATAGAGATGGCTCTCTCCCTCTTCTCAAGTGAATAATTCTGTAAGCTCGAGGAAAAAAAGATATATGCTCCCCAAAGGGACAAGCTGCCTCTCTAGTCATCTGTTATTACATAAGTTGGGGACCTTTTGTGCTGTGCTTGCTTTCTCTTTTAGGTTTATCATTTAACTTCCTTCTTCCTCACTTTTGGTTTGAGTTTTCAAATTTACAAAAAAAAAATTATATAATAATATGAGCTATTTTTTCTGTATGTACTAACTGCCATTTCTTTTTGGTCCTCATATTACTTCTTGCTGAATATTTAAAATAAAGGGTTTGTGTGTGAGCATAATTGAATTTGTTCCTAAATTTCAAAAATATCTAAAAATAACTATATGGTATGCTTATATCATAACCCAAATAAAGTGGTATCATTGGTGCAGAAAATTAATTAAAAAAGAAACTTGACTATATGTACATTCTAAGAATAAAATTCTAGGCAATACAAGTTATAATAGTAAAGTCCTTGCCTTCCAGAATCCTCTATTCTTAAAAAACTTGATATATGTGTCTGTGTATACATACATAAGTATATAATAATTCACTAAAATCAACTATACGGAAGTTCAACCATATTAAGCCCATGACATATTATCTTCAGTTGGTTGTTATAAAATGTTTTCTCCTGCTTCCAGTCTGCCAGTTGCTTCCCTTACTATAATCCTGTCTCCACTGGCAACCTTAAACAGATGACTTTATTCACCAAGATCAAGGTCATCTAGAGTATGTAGCCCATCATAAGGTTTGTCAACTTTGGTAAGCACTTTATCTATAACCAAAGATCCCAACTGCTACAGGTTTCCTCTTCTCCCATGTTACCAACAAAAATCACATACCAGAATGGTCTTGAGAAATATTTGCCAAACAAAAGAATACCAAATTTTCTGATTTACTGTGAGAAAATAATTTTTTGATTATTATTTCAGTTTTGTCACATTATATAAACTTGGAAAGATATCTTTCCATTAAAAACTACACAACAGTTCCTTGGTTAGAATCTTCAGAACAAAACAAAAAAGACAAAATAATAAATCTGTCCCACAGCAAGACAGTAAATCTTTTCTTTGAAAATCAGCAAAAAGGGTACCCCAAAAAACCTAGTAAGAGCCACATATACAGCAATGTTCAATACAAAATTCCATAGTCCAGAAAATTTTTAAAATACTTATATTAATCAAATAATTTCCTAACACCTGCTAATTACAAAGACTATTAAAATACACACCAACTTCATTAAAATCTTCAAAGGTGATTTTCCCTGTGGCTTCTCTGTCATAATCTTTAAGAATCTTCAGTACATCAGCTTTCTTTACATCAAACCCCAAGGCTCTCATTGCCACCTTTTGGATTAAAAGGGAAAAGCAAATTATAAAGTATTCTTTCAAAATAAGTGATTTCAAATTCTTATATAAATTTTTACAACTTAAGAGATGATTACGCATTAATAAAACTTAATTCTTTTGCATGTTTTATGTATCTAAACAGCAAAGACAGTTTTTCTTCAGTATTGAAATTAAATTGCAGATTTTTAAATTTATATATCCCTCTTTTTATCTGACAAATCAATCAATGAGTGTTTACGGAATACACTATACGATGCACTGACTTAGTGCACACACATAACAAGTTATTTGTTCTCAAAGGATTAACCACCAAAATGGAAAAAAAAAGGGAAAAAGGGCATAGAAAAATTAAAAAGTTATACATTAGAAAAGATTTTAAAAAAATTAAAATAAGAATTATCATCAAACCCTACATGATTAGTTATCAAGTAGTATATGACCTTTGTTACTAGCAAAAAGGAAGGAGGGACATGTTACTGGTTAAAGAAGTCTTACTTGAAGAGATTCAAATTAATCTTTGATATATGGATAGAGTAGAATAGAAGGGTATTTCAGAATGGCTAAGTGGTTTTAAAACAGATACCAAAATAAAGAATAAGCCTGAGGACAGTGAACAGAGCAGCTTACCTTATCTAAATGGGAAGAGCTCAGATGGAAGCAAGTGGTTATTAGAAAATGACGAAAGAAGGTGGAAAATGTGAAGAATATTCCATAACAACTGAAAGAATCTGAACTTTATGCAGTGTACAATGAGGAGCCACTAAAGGTTTATAAGCAATGAACAATAGGGTGAAAGCATTTTAGAAAGATGAATCTAATGGTAGCATACAGGGTGAACTAAAAATGGAGAAGCCATTTAGGAAGCTCTAGGTATGAAATAAGATCCCAAACCAAGATAATAACAATGATAACAAATGAGAGAGATATTATAAAAGAAAAATTGATAAAAGCTAGGTAACTAAAAAAAAAAGTGGAAAAAGAGAGCTAAAGAGCTACAAAAAAGCTACCTTTCTCACTGTGCTGAGTGTCAGAACCATACTACCCCAAACATCAATTTACCTTTGTATCTTTATAAATAATTCTAGGCCTTGAAGTTGACATTTTTCCTCATTAGCATTGTGTCAACATCACACATCACTTGTTTTTTGTACCAGAGAAAGTAGGTTGAGACTGTGTTACCAAAATGGTCAAATTAAAAGACAAGTTACACTCCCCAATTGGAAAAAAAGAATGTCTCAAAACAAACAAAAAAGTGGGAAGACTATAGGAAGAATGTTTAAATTCCATAGTTTGAAAAAATTCAACTATGTGAATGAAAAATAAGCCCGTTCATAGGAATGTATTTTTACATTTAAAATACTATTCATTTTACTATGGGAAAAGGAGTTCCTAAAAATATATGCTAGGAGTACTATTCGATTTTATTACAGTACTTAACTGTGAATGTTTAAAATGGTTTCATATTTTCAAAATCAGTTTAGTTAAAATACTTATTTAGAAATGTATTTTTAACCAACTATTAAAAATGCAAATCATTTTAACAAAAAAATTACTATATTTAAAGTATACTATTACCTTTAACTCGTGATAATCTATTGCTTCATCTTTGTCTGTGTCAAATAGTTCAAAGGCATCTTTAATTTCTTGTTTCTGTTCTTCAGAGAGTTCTCTTCTTTTTTTCCTCTTTGTTTTGTCTACTACAAGTTCATTTCTATGAAACGAAAAAAAGTCTTAGTCCACTTAAATCCTATTCTCCTATGCCTCTAGATGATTAAACTAAGATTTCAAAAATGCAGTCAAAAAACTTAGCCAATGAGTAATTTTCTAAATTTCTTTAAGTATCTTGAGAAAGATAAAGAAATTTTCCTTACATGAGCTAAAGCCCTGCTTATTGCAGTTTAAGCTACTATAAATTTGCACTTCCCCAAACTGTTAAAAAAATGGGGACCTAATTTTCCTTCCACCTAGTTTTGCATTTATTCCCACTAATATTACTGTGGAAGAAGAACTGTTAATATAAACATTACATCAGAAACGACAACAACAAAAAAAAGCCATAATTATTATTCACATCATTCTACTACACGAAGTGTTTTTTAAAATTCATAATTGACAATGACTACATATTAGGCTTACTTTTGATATTGCTTATAATTATCAAAATTACTACCAAAAAAACCCCATCATTTATTAATTTACTTACAAAGTATTTTGGAATTGTAGGCTAAAAATGTTTTTAGATTATTCATTTCTAAGTTTAGCACTTTATAATTTCTTCCATTGATATTAATAAATCAGCCAAAACACTGAGTCTAAACATATCACGACTATTTAACACCAAAAAAGAACATATTTATGCTGATTCTATATAATAATATGACGAGTAAATGGCCATGTAAATCTTACTTAACGGGTAAGTTTAGATTTAATTTCTCATAAACTCCAGAAAATCTTTTTTTTTTTTTAAAGAAATGTATTTTAAAAGCCAGAAATGCCTTTCATAAGAGAGGCCAATCGATCTGTTCCAAATTTTCAAAACACTTGTATCTTTGAAACAGAAAATTCTATAAAACTTTAAAATGTAAAACACAACTGATTTTACTAGAATACGTTGTCTCTTTGCAGTTGAAGTTCTGTTCTCTTAAATCTACAAAAAAAAAAAAAAAAAAAAGGCAAGAGATGGCTATAAAGTGACCAGAAGAGATATGAGAAAGCTGAGAAAGAGGTTTCACTTCACACAGGCTTGGACATTCCCGGGGTCAGTCTGCCCACAAATCCGAAAGGCCAAGTCAACAACCAACCGACAACTGACCCCATGCAAGGATACTACGATTATCCTATAGCAGAACACGGCACTTTTTTTTACAGCGGTGTGACTACAAAGTTATTTTTAAGGTAAATCATTTAGTTGAGGCAGGGATAAGGGGTGGGGGTGGAGTAAGGGGTGGGGGGCGGAAGGGCAACAGACCAAGGATTAGAGGTTGGAACTGAATGATAGGCAAAGAAACTCAAGACATTTAGGTAATTTGGGTCTCCAGGTATACCGTAAAGCAGGGCCCCGGGAGAAGAGCATGGCGCTTGTGTTATTTCCAAAATTTATAGTGTGTCAGAAGTGCTGCTGAGGTGGGGCCGTAGAACGGGAAGGAGGAACTGAACCGAGGGATGCTCCATGGCCTGATTTCTCGCAGTAACACCGCGAGATAAACCTCGCGATATTTCACTGCCTCCGTGCAACTAAAACAGCCCATCTTTTTGGCGGTCCACAGCCCAACGCGCTGACGGGTATGATTACCTCAGCAGAATGCACGGGACTCATCACCTGCGGCACACCTGGGCCCGCAAGCTTGGGGTCCGGGCCCGGGAAGGTTGTCCGAAGTTCCTTTCCCTCGTCCCAAATTGCATCCCCTTCCTCGCCTCAGAGCCAAACTGCCTCCCTTCCACTCCTACCCGCCCTGGGGACCGCTGTGGGTGTGGACAGCATTGCCACCTCATTACCGACCTCAGAGCTAAACTCATTTTCTCTTCGGACAAAGACGTTCCTCTCAAGAACGACTTTAACCCCTACAAGGCAGCAAGACTTCCACAAGCAGTTCAACAGACCAACGACCTCAGCGGCTTCAAGGACCTCCCACAAGGTAGATGCTTCTGGGCTGGATTGGTTGAAATTGCTAATGGCCTGCCCATCGAGGCGGAAGTGTTCCTAGTCCTCAGCTCTTATTGGGCATATTTCGCGTCAATCAAAGAAACCTCTCTGCCGGCCTCTCCTGCTGCCCCACTCGCGCTTTCGATTGGCCCGTTGCTTTTTCCCCGAATCCTTTGCGAAGCGATGATCTGAGTCCCTGCGTGGCTGTTGGGAAAGAGAGTTGTTGGACCTCGCTTACGGTGACAAGACCTACGGGCTGTTGGGGAGGGTGCCGAAACAAGTTGGACAGCGCCAAGAGAAGGGAAAAGAGGGTAGAAAAGAGACTCCGCAGGCTCTCTTTGGCTAGAATGAGGGAGTAGCTGAGGGAGGAGGTTTGCGAAATTTAGTTCCTCTGTATTCTAAAAACTTGGGTAGCCTGAATACATTAGAAGTTTGTTTAAAACGCAGATTTAAATGTCCTTTCCCCCCATTCTGATACCAGTAGATGTGAATTTATATATATTTTTTCCCTCTTACAAACTCTTCTAGTGATGCTGAGGCAGGTGCTATGAATTATAGATACTTGAATAATAACTGCGTTGGATTTTAGCCTATTTAAGGCGTAGTTGTACCTAAACCGCCCTTCATCGCTCTTCCTCCTTCAAACAGATTTGTTCGGTTTTGCCCTTTACTTTCTGGTTTTGTAAGCTGCTTATACACATGATGTTATCTCCGTTACCAAACCAAGTCTCTTGAAGTCCACTTGGTATTTAATGTTTACTTGTTCATCTCCTATTAGGCTGAATTTCTTGAAGGCCAGGATTATATCTTTCATTTAATGCTCTTCCTAGTGTCTAATACAATGTCTAGTGTATTAGGTGCTCAATAAATATCTTCTCATTGGATGGACTCCTACAATGAAAACTCACAAAGTACTGAACTAAGCAGCAAATCTCAAAGAAATGAAATAGCTTGAGGGTGAAGGTCTAGCAGGCAAAGGGGAAAGATATATAAAAACTGTGGCGTATGTATAAAGTGATATAAATAAAGGTTTAGAGAAGGGAGTGAACAGGCAGGGTAAAGTCTTCTTGAAGATTACCTAAATGTTAGGCCTAGAAAAAGCTAAGTTTGGACAAGTAAAGATAATATGATCGAATAAAGCTAAAAACAACTAAAATATAGTAAAAAAAACTTCACACTTTAAAGTAACTTTAATTTATCTGAGTTTAAAAGGTAAGTAAAATGGCGAATACAGATAATTCTCAACTTATGATGAGGTTGCATCTAGGTAAACCCATGGTAAATTGAAAATGTTCAGTCGAAAATATATTTAATACGTGTAACCTACTGACCACCATAGCTTAGCCTACCCTACCTTAAGTGTCCTTGGAACACGATGTCCAAAGAACACTGGGAACAAAGTAGTATATAGAGTATGATTCGTTACCTTCATGATTGTGTAGTTGACCGGGAGCTTCAGCTTTCTACTACCGCCTACCTCCAGTATAATACTGCTTATCACTACACTGGAAAAGATTAAAAATGTGAAGTACAGTTTCTACTGAACACATATCATTTTCACATCATAAAACCTGAAAATCCTAAATTGAAACATTTTAGGGACCATCTGTACACTCTAGAATGTAATGACAAAACACTTAAAATTGTAAAGCGTAGAACAAAACAGAAGAAATTTTTTAGTTATTAAATAAGAATGAAGAAAAGCCAAGCATTTATTTAAAGTAGTTAGAAATGAAGAATAAAATAAACTAATTGAAATTAGAAATTATTAAAGAGAAGGATAACAAAAGAATTAGAACACAAATTCTAAACTTAATTAATTGATAAGATAGTCCCTTAAAATAATAAACTGCTTATTGGTAGTACCAATAAAACTGACATTTATGGATGTGTGACAAGAAAGGGAATATTGCCATTAATGAGGTCAGTAATTTAAAAGGGAGGTTTTAAAATTATTAAAATACTGCCAATAAATATTAATATCAGAATGAAGTAGTCTCTCTTCAAGGAAAACAAAGATAAGGAGTCAAAAAAGACCAGAAAACTGAATTAGGTAAATAACTATAGATAGAACTGAAAAATGATGCCAGAGTTTTGTACCACAAAATAAAAAGGCATCCAGCCCCTTCCGATGTATGGGTGAGTTTTAAAAATTTTTGAAGAGCTAATTCCTGTGCTAAAACTCAAGGTACACTGTGCACTGTGACCTTGACCTGTTCCAAACCAGTAGTTTATTTTCTTTTTCTTCAACCACTGCTTTTACATGTATCTTATTGAATTTGTTTTTCCTATTGCTTTATATCTAGGACATACATATTCTGTAGCTTTCTTTTCAGTGTTTATTGTAAGTCACATTTCTGTAATTATGATTCCATTTCTGGTATTAAAAGGTTTAATCTAGTCAGTCTATGGCAAAACTACATCTAGTTCATTGTTTCTCCCCTAAGAGATAAGTCATATTGTGTAGACATGCAGATAAGAGATAAAGGTGGGTCCATACCACATACTTGACACCTGAATACATTTCAAGTAGATGGATGATTCAAATAAAAAAATGAAGTCTAAAAAGTAGTATAAGAGATTTTGAGGACAGTTTGATAGTTTATAATATTAGAATCGTAAAGTCCTGTCTAAATATAACACAAAAGCCAGATGCTATATAAGTATTATGGACTGAATTGTGTCTCCCCAAAATTCATATGTTGAAGTCCTAACCCCTGACTACATTGGAGATAGGGCTTTGAATGAGGTAATTAAGTTTAATGAGGTTGTAAGGGTGGGGCCCTAATCCAACAGGACCTGTGTACATAAAAGAAGGGGTAGAAATATCAAGGGACGTGTTCACACAGAGGAAAGATCATGTGAGGATGTAGCAAGAAAGTAGCCATCTGCAAGCAAAGGAGGGAGGCTTCCAGAGAAACCAACCCTGCTAGCACCTTGATCTTCAACTTCTAATCTCCATAACTGTAAATAAATTCCTATTGTTTAAGCCACCCAGTCTGTAGTATTTTGTTATGGCAGCCCCAGAAGACTGATACAATAAGAAAATATTGACAGATTTTACAGTATGAAAATGAAATATTTCTGTATGGCAAATACTAAATTAAGCAAAATAAACAAGCACACAAAAGGATGGGACTGGAGGTAAGATAACTGCATAAAAATGGTAGGATCATCAATTCGTGATGGAGAACTGTATCTTCATATATTTCCAAAGTAACATCACACAGATGACTTTCTGGTTCCAAGAGAGAAACTAATTTTACTACAGGTAGTCTCCAGCCTAATCTAATGGTCTAAATTAACATTATCAGTTGGAGTATTACCGGATAATTCAATGTGAAATACCTAGCCTCTTACATCTTTTAGTCAAGAATGTTTAACTTTAATTAAACCTTAACATATACTTGCCCATTTATAGGAAATATAGGAGATAAAAAGAAAACACTGTCAAAAAAAAAAAAGGCACCATAAAGAATCAGACAAATTCAGAAACTAACATTCTATAGGACAACTGTCAATTCTCTTCAATAAGTCAGTGCATGAGAAAAGGACTTTAAAAAAGGGGAAACTAAATTGAAGGAGACTTAAAAGACATTACACCCAGATAGAATGCCTTGTTCTGGATTAGATACTAGTTTGGACAAAGCAGCTGTAAAAGGCATTATGGAGACAATTGAAATTTGAATATGCACAAGGAATTAAATGACAAATTACAATTAATTTCGTCAGGCATTCTGATAACCTTTTGTCCATCTATGAAAATGTTCTCTTTTAGAGATGCAAACTAAAGCATTTAGAGGTAAAATGTTCAAGTATCTGTTATTCACTAGCATACAAAAACTTTAAAAAGTTAAAAGGTACAATGATAAATTCTATGAAAAAAATAAGATGGGAATGAGATAGGAACTGATTAGGGACTGAATACTACAGAATTGAGAAATTCTGTGAGAAGGTGACTTTTGAGCTGAGCTATTAAATGATTGCCAGCTGTGTCAGTTCAGGTCCTCTGAAGTCCAGATGACAAGATAGAATTAGTCATGAAAGAGACTAGGAAACATCTATGAAAGATAAATCAGTAGGTTTTAAGCAATGAATTATTATGATCTGATCTAGATTTTAGAGCCAAACTTTCTGAAACATTATATTTACAGCATCCGTTTCCTAATATCTCATTTTCTCCCAACCCACAGCAAATCTGACATCCTTACCTCTCTAATGGAAGTGCTTTTACTAGGTCACCAAAGACTTCTTAATTGCTAAATTCAATTGCTTCTTGGCAATTCCCGTTCTAATTGTTCCTTGGGACACATCTGCCTGTTGACCACTCCTTAAAACTCCTCATGGCTGCTTTTTACTATTCCTTCCTAGTTTCCTTTAATGGCTATTCTTCATCCACTCTCTAAATGATTTTGTTTGTTTTATTTTGTTTTGTTTTAGAATTATGTCCTTTATCCTTTCATACTATCTCTAGGCCCTCTCACCTCTTAATTTACTTTCCTTTTTTTTTTCAAAAAATAAAACTGTATAATTTTGGACAATCACCTAACATGCTGATGATTCCAGAATTTCTCATTTTTACCTCTAGCCCTGTACTTTATGTTTGCACCTAGATTTCCATTTGTGTGTTATGTATTTGCATCTTAATAGAAAATAATGTACCAAAACCAAGTCATTACCTTTGTTTAAAAGATTTCTTAAGTATTCTCTGTCTTGGATAATGGCATGCCCAGTCACCCAGTTCATATAACTCCTGGGAATAACATTTAACTCCTTCACAACTGTCGAAGTATAATTTTCAAATTTAAAGATATAACTGTTGTTCGAATGTAGAATGAATATGTCTTCAAGATCTATGTTACTCTTTAGGAAACCAGCAAGATGATGAAGCTGGTTCACAGAAAAATTAGAGAAACCAAGTATATGTAGGTGGTCACAAAAGGCATACTAAGACAAGTTTGCTAAGTTACAATGTCCTGCAGGAGTTACATTCTCTATCAGACTAAAATCATTTCATTTCTATAGGGCAAAAATCTACAAGTTAAGATTTTGTACAGTCTTAGCCTTCATTAATGGCAAATAAATCAAACAAAGATATGCCTTCTAGAGAAGTGAATAATCACTGGGTAGCTCTATTAAGCAATGTTTAATAACGACATGTAGCCATCTTTTGGCATTATTTCCAAGTTTTGGATATTTTTTCTCACACTTTTCCTTGATACCACATCACCATCATGTGGTGATAGAGCTATATTTTTAAGACAAATCTGCCTGACTCCAATGCCTATGTTTTCCCTCATGAAAAATGTGAGTGGTCAGCAAATTCAAGTAGTGTACAGAAGATAAGCAGAAATAAGAATTGACAAGAGGCTTTTTTTTTTTTCAAAATAAGTTAATCACAGTAATTAAAAGAGAATAATATTAGAAAAAAGATAGAAAAATATATCAAGAGTAGATCTACTCATAAATTTGGTTGCTTCACTACAAAAAGTACTAGTACAATTCAATGGGAAATAGAAGACCTTGCAGTAAATGCTGCTGAAGCAATCAGATATCACACAAAAAAGAAATGAACCTGATTCCTACCTCTCACTATACACAAAAATTAATTTGAGATGGATCGTAGACCTAAACATGAGATAAAAAATTATAAAGTTTGCAAAAGAATACATAGGAGAATATCTCCATGACTTTGGGACAGCTAAAATTTCTTAAATAAGACTTTAAAAATATTAATCATAAAATTAAAAACTGATAAACATCATTAAAATTAAAAATATCTGCCCATCAAAGACACCATTAGAAAAGTGGAAAGGCAAGCCACAGACTGGTTGGGAGAGAACATGTATAATACATATTTTTGACAAAGTATTAAAATCAATTATAAAAAAAGCCTGAAAACCCAATAAGAACATTGGATACAGGATTTGAATAGGCACTTTGCAAAAGTGGATACCTAAATTACCAAGAAATATATGAAAAGATGTTCAACATCATTGGTTATCAGGAAAATACAAGTTAAAACCACAATGAATATTATATATACACCAAAATATCTAAAAGTAAATAAAAATATTTTAAAAGACTAACGGTATCAGACGGTGGCAAGGATGTGGACTAATTCTCAAACATTGCTGATATGAGTATAAAATGATGCAATCACTTTGTAAAATTGTCTGTCTCTATTAATGTTAAACATTCACTTACCTTATGACATAATTTCACTCCTAGTTATATATCTAAGAGTAGTGATATATCCACCCCCCAGAAAAACTTTTACAAGAATGTTCATTGTAGTTTTATTCATAATAACCTCAAAATGGAAACAACTAAAATTTCCATTAAAGATAAAAGGACGGACAAATTGAGGTATATTCATACAATGGAATACTACCAGTAATAAACGGGAAAAAAATTATTGGTAGAGTCAACAACAAGATTGACATTGTTTTATGTGCAATAAGTCAGATACAAAAGCATATGTGCAAATGAGTATGTTGTACATGATTCCATTTATATAGTGTTGAACAACAGGCAGAACTAATAAATGTACATAGAAATCAGAACAGTGGTTACCTCTGGGCAGAGAGGGATGAGGTAGTGGTGGTGGTATGTACTGAAAAGAGCACAAAAGAATATTATAGAGTGTTGGAAATATTCTATATCTTGATCCTCGTGGTGGTTACAAGAGTGTATGCACGTGTACAAATAATCTAACTGCACACTTAAGATTAGTGCACATTGTGCATTATATTAAGTATGTTATCCATCAAAAAATATTAGTTTTTTACAGGGCCTCTGGTTACAATTTTTGTAAAGTTAAGGAAAATTATCTAGATTGTAAAGGGTTAAGGAATAATGAAGCAGTGACAATTAACTTCACTTTGAAGAAATTTGACTGTAAAGAGGAGGAGAAAATTAAGGAATTAATAAAGATATCAGCAAGTCAAAGAAAGTTTTTACAAATCCTTTAAAATAGGAAATGCTTTATCAGCGGGGAAGAAGCCCGCGGAGATGTACAGATTGAAGTTGGGAGTGAGGGAGGAGAAGAGAAAGTCGATAAGACTAGATTTCTTGAAGTCAAAAATGAAGGATAATCTAAATAAAGAGAAGGAAGATAAAGCAAAGAAATAGAGGTAAGGTAAAGAAAGTAAGGAAGTGTGAGGTAGAAAATAATTTGAGACTCTACCTGGTCCTGACCTTCTTAGTAAAATAGAAAGTAAAAACATCCATTAAAAGTCAGAAGGTGAGGGGAAAGATGACTGGAAGTAGAGTGAAGGGCTAGATGAAGCCCATTAGCTATTTCATTAGCTGTGAAATCCTGGGCAAGTTACTTTTTGAGTTTCCTCATGTCTATGACAGGGATTCCACTCACCTCACATAATTGCTATAAAGATTAAATAAGCTAATATATATATATATATATATATATGTAAAGTATCCATATAAAGCAATCAGTAAATGCTAGTTCTCCTTTAAAAGGACCAGAATTGCTGGGAATTACCCTCCATGAATAGCTTAAAAAACAAATTGATTAATCTGGAGTCAGGATAAAAGACCCAGTGGATGATAAGGAACCTAGTCACCAGGCACTTTCTTAACATTTGTGGGGACTAATACAATTGAGGCCCCATACAGCTTATGTATGATAAACTGTTAAATAAAATATAGGTTCTGTCCTCGTACTTGGACAAATATAGCTTTGTAATGACCTGAAGTCCAGGTTTGAAGTTAGAATTCTGATTCCTTTATGTTCCACATTGAATCCTAGTAATGTAGGAAGAACCGAACCAACTCTGCCTTTTTTTCCTTCTTCCAACTCTGGCCCACACGATGAGGGGCCTCCACTGTACATGTGCAGATACTCCAGCCTGCAAATTCAAGCTCCATCTCACCCTGGGCAAATAGCAGGGACTTTGCCAACCTTGGGCTTAGGGTTATACATTCCAATGGCATTGTCCTTGCCATGCAAAAGCCCTAAGACAGCCTCAAATTCATTTGGGCAGGGAAGCCTGGGGTCCCAGGTATCTGGAGCTTGGTACAGAGCTTGGCTGCATGGAGGAGGAAAAATAATTTTACTTCTACCTTTTTGAGTTCTTATGTGAGATCCCTATAATAAAAGAAATGAGAAAAACAAACAAGTATGTTAACATGTTTACCTTATGTATACATGGGAGATGCCCAGGGGAAATGAGTAGCTCAAAGAAATGGCTTAGAAATTCAGTTTATATAGCATCCTTGACAAAGAACAATACATTTTTAGAGAAATGGCAGGACATTGGACAGCAATGTTTAGGTTTTCAAGAGTAGCAAATGGTGGGAAGGTGAATATATATATATGGGAGGAAACTAATGAAATAAGGTTTGTTATTAAACTCTTCTGGTGCCATCTCTAGGCTAATAAGAGTTGGTCTCCAGTAAAAGGAAAATTTATATTCTGCCTCTGGGCAGAAGGAAGGAAGGGTAGAGAGAGCTTTACCTGCATTTACTGCTTCTTAATTGCCTTCAGCTCAAAATGCTTTTTATGTCAAAGAGGCATATTTTGAGGTAGCATATTTTGCTACCCTTCAGGTGGTTATAATTCCTTAGGCCCTGAGACTCCTCATATGGAATATAGCTAAAGAGGGACCAGAATGGGTTTCAAAGCATGGAATTCTGCTGGAGCCTCCTGTGTCCAGAGCTAAGGATAATATATAGCTAGCTACATTTAGGTCTAGGATTATTCACACTTCCTGCTTCCAGTAGTGAACACAGTAGACTTTAATACTATTGACTAGAAAGAGCAAAAGATTCAAGATGAAATATGCTGAAAACTATAGCAAAAGTGAAGTAGAACCTATAAATCCTTACTGAGAGGCTACTTTCCACTTAAAAAGTAAGTCATCTAACCTTTTGAGTTATTTTAATGGATTGAAAATTTCTTGAAGAATTGCATAAAACTGAAAATGATTTATTAATCTCGCATCTACTCCTCAAATCAAAATATTTAGTACCCAGCAGTGGTCTGATAACCAGCTTTTGTTAGCTTTGGGTAAGGAAGAAGAAATTTCATAACCTCTTTATTTGGCTTTATATTTTTTAAACCCAAATAAGTTTTATTTAGATATTCATGTTTATAGATTCATAGCATGTCTTTGAACCCAAATGGAGTTCTTATTACAACAGAAACAAAGGATTTTGCTTTTTAAATGAATTCTCATTATTAATGAGGCACTAAACATGCTACTGAATACAATATAGAGAAGATTAACAGGATTATTTTTAGCTACCACCTACATACTGTAGTTAGAAAACATCAAAAGCATGAGAGAAATAATGGTTCTTTTAGTTTAATAAATCAAAATGTTCCTGAAAAATTTTTCTTCTTTCTCCCAAAATTGGGGCATCTAATTATATAAGGTGATTACTGTGGCAACAGCATAGATATGAAGAGAGAGGGTGGGGGTGGGTGGGAGGAAGGGAGAGAAAGAGAGAGAGGAGGGAGAGGATGGAGAGGAAAAAGGAGAGAGGGAGAATTAGGCCTTTAAACAAAAAAATTATCATTTAAAAAGTATTTTGACTGATGAGTAAAATGTGGGAACTGGTTACTAGAATAGAAAGGAAATACTGAAAGAAAATTATGTTTAGGACTTAAACCAGTCAATATCTGAATGTTAAAGGAAACTGTGAATGTAGATAAAAAGCCAAAAATCACAAAAGTAGCTTCCATAGGATAGGGTGAGGAAATATATACATATTTCTAAATCATGTAATAAATTATGCAAGTAAATAGAATATAAAATACTATGTGAAATAAGATCAAAGATTATGTTTTATAATGTATACTTTATATATTTTTATATATAACATGTGATGTTTCTATAACAGAATCTAAAATATATGACAGTTCTCATTAAAAAATCTACAAATCTACAATTAGCTTTCACAGGACTTGCTCAGATTCTCTAAAAATAAGAAAAATGCTCAAATAAATTGCAATGAGATTTAAATCTTCACCTACTAGATTTGCAAAGCTCTAAGTTTAGAATTACAAATTTGCCATAGAAACTTAGCAGGAAAAGTCTTCCTAAAACATTGTTGATGGTTATGTAATTTTGGGTCAACCTCTTTGGAGAGCCTTGGAGATCATTTGTATCAAAATTTAAAATGTACATACCTTTTGAACCAGAATTTGTATTTCGTAGACATTATCCTGCACATCTACTTATACATCTGTATGTGCAAAGCTATTCATTATATCTCTTAAAAGAAAAATTGGAAAAATGCTAAATGTCCATGAACAGGAAGATTAAATATATTAATTTACACCCATAGCATGGAATTATTATGCACCTGTTAAAAAGAATAAGGCAGATCTCTATGTACTAATACATAATATTTTTGAACTATATTATTAGTTGAAATAAAAGGAAGAACAGATCAGCGTACTACCATTTGAATTATGATAATGATGGTGGTGGTGGTGGTGGTGGTAGTGGTGGTGATGATGATGATGATGATGATGACGACGTCGACGACGATAATGACGATGAGAAGAGATTATGAGCACTTCACAATGTCAATGCTCTTCAGACAAAAACTACCAAAAAAACCTGTAGTTGAACAAGTTGAATTTATTTTTTGCTTCAAACACAGGGAACTGTGAGATGTCTCAGAAAGACAGTGTAAGAAAGGACTTGGCTTTGGTTGGATGATTTTGAGGGGGTCCAAGGAAGCAGGGGCATCTATTTGATTGGATCTCTTAACAAATTTTACCTATAGAGGGAGCAGCCTATTGGAGAATAAAGCTATAATTGGATGAAGTCTAAGCTACGCACATGGCCCTTGCTGGCATGGATGGGAGTTTCTTGTTTAGGAAATTGGTTATTTTCCAAAAGTTTTCTCTTTTGCTAAGCTGCCTTTTTCCTGGTCCTTTGACTCAAGGGAGTAGATTTTTGCTCGGCTATTTTTCTTTCTGTCAGTGCCCATTGGCATTTCCAGGTTTCCACCTACGTAAGCATTCATACTGGAATATGTGCAACAAAAACAAAACCCAGAGAACTCATCACCATGTCATCATTCTTTGGATTGTAATATGTTAAGTGATTTAAGTTCTCAGGAAGGATCAGAAATTAGTTGATTTACTGAATTTTATGTTTAATTTTCTTCTTTTTTTTGCCACATAATATTGGAAAACAGATATTAGCTATTACTGTTACTTTAATATTTCTCTTCTTGATTGAAATTGACATTTTTATGTGGACCGCAAAGCATACAAAATATAATCATATTCTTCTTTGTCTAGAAATGAGTTACATCAGATAAAATTCAGACTGTACACTTGTTCCTTTTTTTTTAAGCAATAAAAGATTTGTACTGATTTCTTATAGAAGATAGTTTTAATAATGCCACTTCATGCTGCTAGAATACCTTCATTTAATAATTATTTTTGAAAGATCTACTACACACCAGGTACTATCTTGGAGGTTGAGATTCATTTTTGAATAAAAAGTCAAAGATCTTTGCCCTAGAATTTACATTTTTAGTAGGAGAAGGCAGACAATAAATAGTAAAATTATGAGTAAGTAAATTATAGTATTTTAAATATGATAAGTGCTATGGATAGAATAAAATGTAGAGCAGGGTCAGGAGGATGGGGTTATAATTTTAAACTTAAGTTAGTCATCATTGTAATGACATTGGAATAAAACTTGAAGGAAGTAAGGAATGTAGCTATGAAGATATCTGGGGTAAGAATGTCTCAGAGACAGTAGCCCATGAAAATGTATAGTGGCGGCTCAGCAGGGATCAAAGTATTTCACCATGTCCAGCATGCCTTGTCAGGCATCTGACAGGATGGGTACTCAGAGCTCTTTCCTTCACTCAGTAAATGCATAGTAAATGCCTGCTCAGTACCAAGCACTCTGCCAGGCTTTTGGGAAGATTAACCTGTTTTGGACTCTCAGAGCTTATAATTAGAGAAAGCATACATTAAACATATAAAATCTTAATAGTAACTATGAAAAGTTTTCCAAAGTATTAGAATGCCACAGAGGACTTTAATAAGAGAATTTAACTTAACTTGAAACACAGTGCTGATTTTCTTGAGGAAACAACTTTCTGGTGAGACACGAAGAACAAGAAAGAATCAGCAGGGCCAAGGAGTGAGTATCATTTTCTTCTAGCTAGAAGAGTTCGTATGCACAGCAGGGAATGAGGCAGGAAGGAGGCCAGCAAGTTTCTGGAATTAGAAAAAGGCCAGTGTGACTTGAGCATGGAGAATAGGAAGAGTGGCTTGAGTTCAGGTGGTGGCCAGAGGATACAGGTCCTTAGACCATATTAGAGAGTTGGATTATATCTACAGGGCCAAATGAAGCCATTAAGTGAGTCACATGGGGTGTGGTAATATAGAAAGGGCAGCTAACTGGGAATCAGCAGACTTGAGTTCTAGTGCTGGCTGTGGTACTAATTACCTGTGTGACTTGAGTACATGCAAACAAACCTCATACACTGCTAGTGGGACTGCAAATTGGTACAGCCACTATGGAAAACACTATGGAGTTTCCTCAAAAAACTAAGAATTGATCTATCATATAATCTAGCAATTCCTCTACTAGGTATTTATCCACATCCTCTCCAACATTTGTTATTACTTATCCTGTTGATAACAGCTATTTTAACAGGTATGAGATGGCATCTCATTGTGGTTTTGATTTGCATTTCCCTAATAGCTAGTGATGTTGAGCATCTTTTCAAATATATGTTGGCCATTTATTTGTATGTCCTCTAGGGAAAAGTGTCTGTTCAGGTCCTCTGCCCATTTTTTGATTCATTCATTTGCTTTTTTGTTGTTATTGAGTTGTATGAGTTTTTCATATATTTTGGATATTAGGCCTTTATCGGAGGCATTGCTTGCAAATATATTTTCCCATTCAGATGGTCATCTCTTTACCTTGTTGACAGTTTCTTTTGCTGAGCAGAAGCTTTTTAGTTTGATGTAGTCCCATTCATTTCTTTTAACTTTTACTTCCCTTGCTTTTGAGGTCAAATTCATAAAATCCTCTTTAAGTCCAAGGTCCTTGAGTTTCATTTCTATATTTTCTTCTATGCATTTTATTGTTTCAGGTCTTATATTCAGGTCCTTAATCCATTTGAGTTAATTTTGGTGTGTGGTGATAGACAACAGTCTAGTTTCATTCTTTTGTAGTTGGCTTTCCTGTTTTCCTAGCACCATTTATTAAAGAGGCTTTCCTTTCTCTACTGTATGTTTTTGGCTTTTTTATTGAAAATTATTTGCCCATACAAATAATGGCTTACTTCTGGACTCTCAAGTCTGTTCCACTGATCCATGTGTCTGTTTTTCTGCCAGTACCATGCCATTTTGATTACTGTTGCTTGGTAATATAATTTGAAGTTGAGCAGAGTGATGCCTCCAGCCTCATTCTTTTTTTCAGAATGGCTTGGGCAATTTGGGTCTTTTGTGCTTCCATACAAATCTGATGATTTTTTTGTTCTATTTCTTTAAAAAAAAAAAAAAGCCTATGGGATTTTGATGGGGGATTGCATTAAATCTGGGAATTGTATAATGCTTTAGGTAATGTGGCCATTTTAACTATGTTGATTCTTCCAATCCAAGAACATGGAATATCTTTCCATTTCTTTGTATCTTCTTCAACTTCTTTTAATAGGATCTTGTAGTTTTCATTATATAGGTCACGTGTTTCACATGTTTCATTAAATTTATTCCTAGGTATTTTATTCTTTTTGTTGCAGTTGCAAAAGGAATTATTTTTTCCACTTCTTTTTCTGACACTTCATTATTCGAGTATAGGAATGCTATGGATTTTTGAACGTCGATTTTGTATCAAGAAATTTTACTGTATTTGCTTATTGTTTCTAGTAGTGTTCTTGTGGAGTCTTTAGGATTCTCTATATAGAGAATCATGCCATCCACAAATAGTGACAGTTTGACTTCTTCATTTCCTTCTTTCTCTTGTCTGATTGCACTTGCTAGGATCTCCAATGTTATATTAAATAACAGTGGTGATAGTGGACAGCCTTGCCTTGTTCCTGATCTTAGAGGGAATGTTTTTAGTTTTTCATCATTAAGTTTAACATTAGCTGAGGGTTTGTCATAGATGGCCTAGAATTTCTTTTTCTAACATGACTTTCTTATGAGTGCATCCTTATGCTTGACCCTCTCCCTATTTATTATTTACAGGACGGTTTGCAAACTTATGGCCTTATGACCAGATTTTGCACATAGATATATTTTGTTCAGCTGCAGAATGTTGGGTCACACAGAATTTCTAAAACTTTAAATCTAGGGATACATATTACTAGTCTGTCCCATCCTGCTTGCCCTTCTTCTCCCTATCATTAGTAAGAATCTTTCTACAAGACCATTCTCTTTTTTATGCATTTCTTAAAAAACTGTATAAATGTTGAAATATTTAAAAATGAGATGATGTGATGTCTTTGAAAACAATTGGCTTCAAAATAATCCAGCATGTGGGTAGAGTGGGAGGGTAGGGATTTGGTGAGGTTATGGAAGAAACAAAATTGGCCGTATGTTGAAAATTGTTGAGGATGGATGAATACTCGGGTGTTGATTATACTGTTCTTTCTACATTTGTATATGATTGAAATTTTCCAGAATAAATAGATATTTTAAATGTGGGGAAGAAACTATTTTTACTTTCATGAAAGTAAAAATATTCTTTTTTTATTTGAAAATTATTCATTTTTCAAATGAAAATAAAAATTTTCATTTTACTATCATGAAACTTATACACAATTTGAGAAGGCACCATATTCAAGGAGTTAAAACAAAGGGTGAGGGGAGAGAAGTGGTCCTCAGCAAAGGGCAAGATGGCACATGGATGCTTAAGGCTAAACCATGTTGATGGAGGAAGCCAGACTGTAGCATGGTTCGAGCATACTAGGAATAAACATTCACGAAGTGCTTATTTCTGAGTGCTGTCTTGTAGGTATTTTCTCATTTACTGCTCATAGATCCAGAGAGGTCAATATCATAGGCAAAAAAAAGTGATGCTGGGACTAGTTATTTGTTTGGGTCAAAAAGCAGGTAACTGTTACCTTTTGGGAAAGTAATCTCACTGGAAAAGTTGTGATTATAATAGGCAGAGGAGGAGATGACCAGAAACTAGACACTATCTACCAGCTAAATAAGACCTACAGAAATATGTTTAAAATGTTCGATTTTGTTGCTAACATTTAAAAATCGGGAACAAAGAATAAAGACTTGATTTATAGCTTCTCTTAACAAGATTTAACATCACAGTTAACTGTACCCCCTTATAGCCAAGGCACTGCTGCCACCTTTCTGTGGGACTTGAGCTTTCCCTTTTTGCCACAGTAGCCTTCACTCATTATTTTTATTGCAAATGTACTGCTTTACTTTGTGCATTATGGCCTATATAAGTATTTGAATTCATTTTTATACTGATTATATTCAACCTGGAGTGTTATGACATGCTAGTGTTTATCTGATCAGTGAGAGAGAAATAAATAGAGTCATAGAAACTCAATGTGATTTGTCCACCACATGTTGAGAACTACAGTCCAAACCACTTCTTTGGCAATTAATCTCATACTTTATGCCTATTGTGATATCTCTGGCAGAGTTTTCTTGTGCTATAAATGCTAAGTGCCATATGAATGAGTGGTGTGATAATAAATGTTTGAGGATTCAGAGGTCACAATTATTTCTGCAATAATTAAAACAAAGAATTTTTAAAGTTGTGTTGAAATTTTATAAGAGAAATTAAAGCATTACAGATGGAAGGAGAAATGTTGAGATCATAGAGTTTGCATTTGAATCCAGGCTCTAGCATTTGCCAGCTGAATAATATGGACAACTTATTTAACTTCCACAAGCATCGGTTTCCACATAAATAACACAGTGACAGGGATAGTTCCCACCATCCTCATTGGGTTGTTGTGAGAACCGAGTACCAAGTTTTGGTTTCCTCCAGAGCAAACTCTGAAATATGGATTTGGGTTGAAGTAGTTTATTTGGGAGAATATCACAGGAAAGGAGTCCTGCTGTGGATCTTCCTCGAAAGGGCTGGGAAGCAAGAAGGGTAGTTTTCCCTTACCTGCATTCCTTCTGTGTTTGGGGTTGCACCTGGGGCATTAACTGTCAGACACTCTTGCCTACATTGGACACAGGTCAAGCACACTCCAGGATCAGAGAAAGCCCTTAAAGATAGAGGTCCAGGGGTTTAAGTAAGCCTTTTGTTTTTGTTTTTCCAGGAACTGTCCACCAAGGTTACAGGTAACCTCTGGAGGCGGCCAAGTGGGTATGGGCAAGGCATAGAGAGCATCTTCTATAGTGAGATAATGTGTTGGTCATAGTAGTATATGGAACATAATCAGCACTAACAAATGATATAAATACTTAAATTTTAAAAAATACTAAGCACTGAGATGGCAAAAGGAAAGTCTTCCTAGTTAGAAGGAAGAGATATTATTATCAAGAAGATGAGGTAGAGTCAGATCAGAAACCTGAAAGCCATCCTTCACATCGGCTTCCAACCTTCTGCTCCCCATCCCATCAATTTAATCACTTGAACACCTCTCCCTTCTCTCTTCTCCATCCCAGCAACACTCTTTAAAGCAAGCATTTCACATTTCTTGCTTGAATTATCCTATCAACCTTCTAACTGGCCTTCCTGCCAGCTTCTTTTTGCCTCGCCCTGAACCCCACTCAACCAATTCATTATTATCAGAATGCTTTTTCTAAAACCTAACTCTAACGACAGTTATCCTCTTCTTCGCAACTCTAATACTTCAATGATTCACCACTTACTTCTGAGTGAAATTAATACTCTTTAGCTTAGGCTGCAAGACTCTTCATCATCTAGTCCTGGTTGCTTCTCCAGTCCCATTTCCCTCGTGCCTCACTTTCAACTCCTAAATTCCAGACATAAGAAACTTTCTTTGGTGCCTCATATATGCCACACTTTCTCATAATTCAGTGTTATTTTCCATGTTCTTCCTCACCTTTTTTTCTTCTAGAAAACTACTGAGTTTTCTTCAGAAATTCAATTTTGTATCACTGTTTGTGAAAAGCTATCCCAAATATTGACTTTTCCCTCTGGATCAGTAGTGATCAAAGAATGTTTCTGTACGTCTCTTAAAATTTGCAACTTGTATTATAAATGTCTATTTGCTTTCTATCTTACTAATTAGACCAGTATTCTTCATAATCAGATACTGAGTGTCTGCATTCTTAAGGAGTACCCAAGGTGATTTTTATTCCCAGTGAAGTCTAAGAATCATCTTATTGTTCTAAAAGGAAAAACTTAAAGGGGAAAACCTGTAATTCTAGTGTCTAGCATATAGCTGGTACTCAATAAGTAACTCTTGAATTAATAATTTCAATTGTTTAAGTTTTGAATATTTTCACTCAGAGATTGTATCAGGTTGCCACCTATGGTAATAAGACTCATTAAAAATTATTTTTTGTACCATGGGTATTGTAAATTGTGTATCTCATTGGTGATCTGCCAGTCTTCCAGCGAAATGGCCATTAATTTTGAACTGTTGTTCCACTTTTTCACCCTTGATTGCCTTTAAACCTTTTTCAAGAAAAGTATTTAATCTTGCTGATTTTGTTAATAAAGTCTAGAAGAGTTGTTCTCAAAAAATATGTATTAGAAAGACCAAGAAAACTTGTTAAAAATAGAGATAGCTGAGCCCCAATATCATAGATTCTAATTCAGTATTTAAGAGAGGAGGGGTAAGACTGTATTTTTAATAAGATTTTGAAGGAAAAATCATCCCTTATATAAATAGATCTATATATTATGTAAATAGACAAAAGGTTAACATTTCTATAAACTAATAGATACATATTTTATTTCCTCTAGACAAACACTGTGACCTGTTTCACAAAAGGTTATCAACACACTTTACAAATAGCTCTTGATGTTTAGCAGTGCTATAATATTTTGCCTTGATTGACTTGCTTAGTAACGTAATGTACCTAAAGAAAATCCATTGTCTAATTTTATTCTTTACGCTTAGTAGACATAAAGGTAGGTTGTATACTTATCAATCTACCAGAATCCTTTGCTTTTATTAAATTGTTCTATTATAGCAAAATTGGGAATATGGCCAAGGAATTGGTAGTATGGCCATTCAATTTTGGCTTATGTGTGCCCACATGGCTCCCTTCCTACATGCAGTCTTCTTATTTGATGAGAAAATCAAATCTTACTCCAACCCCAAACTTTGAATCTGTGCTTATTTTCTACAACCACCACAGCAAAATCTGCAGTTACTTAAACCCTGACAACAATTGGGGGTGGGGCTGCAGGATGAAAAAGAGTATTTACAGGAATACTTTTTCCTTCTCCTTACCTCTGAAACACTACCCAGGGGTGGAATAGCACTCTGTGCCTCTGAACCATTTTCAGAGAATGGAAGTTTTCATCACTTACACAGAAATTGTAAACTGAGCCTATCGGTCCCTCTCTCTAGTTTCTGTATCTCCCCTCTAGAATTTAGGTCTACCTTGGAAGATGCCATATAAAGACATTTATTATCTTGTTTATCCCAGATTGACACATTCCTGGCCAAGGATGAAAAGGAAACTCTACTAAATTTGGTATAAGCATTATGGTCCCCAAAGTGTAAAATTTGCTTTAAAAGTAGAATCGGAATACTAAGCAATTGAAAAAATAAGTTTCTTTTTGATGATACTTGGGTACATGATCTGAAAATCTAAGGGGAACCTGGGAAAAATCCCTATCATGGCCAGACAGAGTCAAAACATTCATGAGACCTATTGTCTCCCATGCTGTTATTAGAAATGGAATAATTCTATAGTATAACAGAGTGATTCTCTTTTACAGAGGACTATAAAAATTTATACCAATGCAGAAAATAAATGATAATGTCTGTGAACTTTCTGTAAATAAAATTTTGCTGGGTTTATAAATGAAATTTTTATAAGTTTAATGTCAAAGTTTTCGAGTTGGAGAGTTTTATAGAAATATGTTTCTTATTTTATAGTCAAAACCAATTATAAAGTACTATTTTATGGAATATTCTTTTGTAGCTAATTTTGCTATAATGGAGTTATTTAGTAAAAGCAAAAGACCCTGGTATAAGAACCTTGGAGAACGCTTCAGAGGCCACTGCTATTATAACTGTGCATAATGTATACCTACTTATTTTATATAGTTTCTTTTTAAAAATTCAATATAAACTATTAATTTGATTATTAATTTGATTTTGTGATTTGATTTAGATGGTTTAACATCCCTTCAGTGAAACATTGTCTTTTATTAATATTTTTTCAGTTATGAAGCTATCTTTGCCTGTTTTGTCAAATCCTACTGAGCTTAATACTTAAGGAATTAACCTGAAAAGAATGAGAAGAGTGGCAAAACCTGAAATTTTAATTTGAAAAAATGTATTAATAATTGTTTTCTCAAAACAAATGTGTTTTTTTAGGGCCATATAAAACGGATATCAACGTGAAACTTCATGAGAAAAAATGTTTTACTGAATTTCTTAAGTTAGACCACTAGATGGCAATCTCTTTGTTTCTTTGTGAATCCACTAGACAAATGGCTCTTGAAGAAAACTCTCAATTATCATATTTTTCAAAGCTTTGACCTCAGCTACTGAATAGCTATACTTCAAATCTTAAAAAAGTAAACTATGGAGGAGAAAACTCCAGTCCAGTTAAAGAGTATTCTATTGTGTTTGGGTTGTAGTAAATTAATGTCTTTCTCTAACAGCCAGAGAAGTCACTGGGTCACTGAGGTGGAAAAGGGATGGCTTCACCTTGGAGCGCACAGACTTCCAAGATTTTAGGCCTGTAAGGAGATTGTACAGAAAGACACAGCTGAAACAGTGCTCTTGAATCTGTCTTTATTTCTTTTCACTAATTTTTTTTCCTTTCTCTTCTAATTTCATGATCTCTAAATTTTCTTTTCCCTTTTATGGATTAAAAAACATAGCCAAGGAGTGGAAGAAAGTTTGAGAGCAGATCACCCTTGTGGAGGAGATTCCTTTACCACAGAAAAGTTTACATACTGCATGCAAAAACTATAGTCACTATATCCAAAATATTCTTTTTACATCACTAATTTTGGGGTGACTTAGATTTATATGTGTAGTACTCTGAATTTCTTTTTTAATTGGAGCTATTAAAATATGATAATTAGGTACTTAACTAGTTCCTAAAGCATGCTGTTCAGAGGAAGGAGGGGGGAAATAAAATAATAAAAATAAAATGTTAAAAAAAGTATGTATATATAGTATAAAGATAATAAGCTGGCATTTAAAAAAAAGAAAGAAACAAACAAACAAAAACAAACATGTTTAAAAGAAGAAAATATTTTTTACTCTCATGTAAATATAAAACGAACACATGTGAAAGATTTTCAACTCAATAATGAGGGAATCAGTTTAAAGGAAAATTTTAAAAACATACATACTTACACACATAAAAAGGAATGCTAAAAAGAATTTGCTAATAGATGCAAAAGTGGTTAACCTATAGATCAATAACATTTAATGTTTGTGGTAATGTTTTCTACAAGGCAGAAATCAACTTTGTATTTACAAGACAAAATTAGTTAATTTGCTATATACAAGAATTATTTGCATTACTACTAGTTGTGAACAAGTTAATTTCTACCACACTGAGATGTAAAATAGCCTCTTAAACAGACAAAGAAACATAACCTCATATAATCAGATCAACTCCAGAAGGTCTGCTAAACTCAGTAATCTCTTTTTCTTATTTCCAAGTAGTGGACAATTTTTCCCAACATTACTATTTTGTAACATAATTATGTTAGTAAGGAGAGCAGTATAACTGCAGAAAGAGCTTTATCCTATATGCTTTAATATTAGGGCAAGCCACAAAGAGGCATTTTTAGCACTAGATTTCCTACATAGATGGTGGCCAGTACCAATAATTAAATGAGGGACACTATCATTAAGTTTTGGAATAAATTAAGCAGACCATGGGTTTTCTTAGCTTTAGGAGTAGATGTCAGAGGAGATGAGCAAAGAATTGTCCTGAAATTAAAAGAGAATAGAAATTACTTGTCTCTGACTCAGCTCACTATTTTGAGTATGATGTGATGCCACAAAACATTCTGAAATCTGGAGATGTGTCCCAATTTCTCCAGATAATTAGATTTAGGGGGAAAAAATAAGAAAACACAATACATCTCATGAACTAAGAAAAATCAGTTTGCAAAAACAAATGCCTACAAGGGGAAGGCAGATAAGTAAAATGAATAAGTAAAACAGACTGGATATAATGTAGCATACAGTAGGGGAGCTATGACAAAGTGGGAAGCTCATGCCCTATCTGAAGAGACTACTGTTCGGGTCCAACTATATGGAAATACAGATTCCAAAATGCTAGATTTTAAGATTTTCTAAGAGAAATTAGAAAACTAAATTATTATATGGGTTCTCCTGTTTTATTTTTATTTTTTTTTAGATGTTGGCCACTTAACCAAATAAATGAATAAATCACATAATGTGTCTTCCCTTCCTCTCCCAAAAAATTTGCCTAAGAGAATTTTCTAGAATTCTCTCCCATTGTGGAAGGGGCAAGTTCTGAGAAGTAAGAGTATGATTGCAAAAGTAGTGACAAGAATTGAGCAGCAGGGATGAGCAGATAAACAGTAAAAACATGTGAACTGTATACCTATGAGTCAATTGGGAATCACCAGAAATGGAGGGTTTGGGGGTGGGGGGCGGTTGTACTTCTCATAACTTAGAAAAAGATGAACATCAAAGACCAGTATTATAGTTTATTGTACTCCCCACCCCCCACCCAAATATGTCCAGTGCTGAGTTCATTGAAGTTCAAAATCAATATATATTTGTTCATTGAGTTGTCATTTAGATAACAAGTCAAATGGAAGAGTCTATATAACAACTTTTTTTATCAACTGTTTTATAACTCAGATGCTGTGCGTGTGTTGTGTGCATATGTTGTCTTCATTTCTTAAAAATCAGTGGGGAAAAGGTGTAAAATAATTAACAATAACATTTCAGAATAGAACTGGGAATATATTATCACCGAAGCCCACTTTACCTCTTTAAGGATTTCACAAAACTCTAGATGATATGTATTTTAAGTGGCCTTAGCGCCTGGAAGGACATATAGTAAGGCCTCTACCACCACAGCCTATCTGCCTGGAAACACCTGACATAAATAGAACAAATCAGATTCTTTTTGAATACAGATACTGAGCCAATGAGTCAGAAAATGCTAAACACTTGAACTGAAAAGGTCAGGGTAAGATGTGATAAAGAACAATAAATGAAGTCAAGTATAGAAAATTTATGGGGGAGCAGAGGTGCCCAGACACACAGAGACAAGCAGAGGTCATTCCACTCTGAGGGTGATGAAAGAAATGTTGGGTTTCTAACATTCTTTTTCCATTTTCCCAGAGACCTAATGTTAATTTATTTCTTCAAACATTTTTGAAAGGGCCAGTTTTATCTTCTTGATAAACTCCCTCTTAACTGATGCTAATTTGAGTGTGTATTTATTACTGCAACCACACAGTTCTCTGTCTACTAGATTTAATACCGCCAGATACAGGAAGCTCTTCCTTGACAGAATGGAGAGACCTCATTAATGTGACCTGAGAAGGTGGTGTGGTCTCCATGGTGATTCTTACAGCTGATTCTCAAGTGCTTTTTATTGTTATGACTGAAGGTTAAATTAAAGTGTTGCTAAAAAGGAATGAAATAGAATCTCAGGGTCAAACTGAGTCTTCCTGTGTAATTCTCTCAACATCGTATATTTCTATTAAAAATATCATGACAACCACTTGATTACTGCTAGGTCTACATTAAAAAGGTTGTAATTTCTACAGTTTTTTTGCCATAAGAAATGTCATTTAAATATTTAAAAATTAGTCCATTTTATTACCTATTTAATGGTCAGGTATTTTTAAAAGCTTAGAATAACCTAAATAGCTCAATGGAAACAGATCACCTCAATGTACATGCATTTCTTCTTGATGCTTTGATCAATGATTCAAGACTTTTTTTTTCATTTTCCCATTGTGTCTCATTTTTCTCCGTAGCTTACCAGAATCTCTGACTTGATAATATAGAACATTCTTTTAATACTTTCTATTTGTATATTCATTTGTTTATTCCCACAGTACTATATATCTTGTAAGTGTTAAATAAATAAAATTTGAATGATAAAGGATGCATATATAAATATGAAATAGTTTTTTAAAAACAACTTTTCTTAAAAAACACATTTTTTATTGGCAAGTAGCTTTGCGATTATATCTAATTATGCCAGCTATGTGGACAATTATGTTACAAATAATTAAATTTCATTATTATTTTGCTATGAACTTACAGTAACAGCATAAATAGATTCAGTTTCTTTACCTCTAGTAACAAGCTTCTTGCACATTAGTTTTTATCATTAGTAAATAAGTGTATAAATATTAAATAATATTGAGCTGAATAATTTTAATTTATTAAAATTAGTGTTTTATGGAAATTATTCTAATGGTAATGCTTAAGATTAAAGAAAGAGATAGGAAGCACAGTAGGAGATTCTTGCAGTAAGCCATGTGTTAAATGATAGAACCCAGAAGTAGATGAAAGTTAGAAGGGATGAAAAGTAAGAGACAAGCTTGAGAGACGTCATGAAGATGATGGCATTTTTAACAGAAAAGAGTCTAGATAACTGAGTGTTTGATTCTGGATACCTGCAAAAGAAATGGGTAAATCAAGAGAATTGGTTTTGTGGCAAGATCATTTAAGTTGAGGTGATGATGCAACAACTCTTCATTATTAGTGATTGCTTTTATCATTATTTCTCTACCCTGTTGGCACCATAAACAGTTATGTTAGCAATAGTACACATAAGAACCTAATAATTTGGAATAATCAGGCTTACTGCATTGTATAATTCCAGCAACGACTGAGAGTTCCACATCCTCGACAGCATTTGGTGTTATCAGTGTCCTGGATTTGGGCTGTTCTAATAGGCCTGTAGTGTTATCTCATTGTTGTTTTAATTTGTATTTCCTTGATGACATATGACATGGAGCATCTTTTCATATGATTATTTGCCATCTGTATATCTTTGGTGAACACTAGATTTTTAACGTTAATTTTATATCCTGCTACTTTATTAAATTTTCTTACCGCTTTAAGTAGTTTTTCCAGTTATTTCCAATTATTGTTTTTTTTTCCCCAGAAGATGCTGGTGTTTAATATATATATTTAAACTTAAGAATGGAAGGTTTTAGAGTTCCACGTGTGAAAGTGGCAAGGAAGGGAGGCTAAGCAATTGTATGCTGCATTCTAGAGTGATCCCATTCCACCTTTTCCTGGGGACTCCAGATTCAGTATCATTAGGTCTTTTAGGAGTCAAATTTCTAAGAAAAGGGTGTTTTAGTCTCCTACCTGATGGTATAAAACTAGCTGCCAGCATTCTTTGAGCTACTGTTGGATCCATATGGGAGTGTGAACATTTAGTATACAATCTTACACTGTACATAAACCTTTGCTAAATCCTTTTTTCAATATAGGACCCAAGCTTATTAACAAGGTCTTGTTTCCTCTGAGTAAAGATCCTGTTTACCCTCTCCACATAATAATCCTTTAGTCTGGACTAGTTTCCAGTTTTGTGGGGCCTGAAACTTATGCAATAGAGGGGCTTTGAAAAGAAGACTAAAAAGTAACTGCTTTCTTGAGCCTCTTCCAGGGCCTTGGAAGGGATCCTTCAGAGTGCTAGGCCCTGAAAGATTACTCCATTTCATGATAAATCTAAATTAGCCTCCCATCTTCCCTGAGGTGGGAACAGGAAATTGCTTAGTAGTATAGAATTAGAGAGGGACTTACAAGTCTAAATCATAAATAGAATTAAAATTAAAAAAGACTTTCACCCCAACTCCTAGAGGGGAGATTGTATGGTAATAAAGTGCTTCTTTACTTTCCTCATTCCTGTTTTCAGCTTTCTTGGGTTTGCCAAATCAATTTTTATTCATCTGTCAACTTTCCAGTGTCCTAATGTTGATGCTGTTGTCTCCTTTTACTATTCCTGTGAATTTATGCCATTAAAAAATGCCTTTTCTGTTATTTTACTGAGTTTCAGAAAGGAGCTGAAGTTACAGTGTGTGCCCAACCTCCATTCTTAACCCCAAATCATAATGTGCCAAATCACACTCCAAAATTGCCCCCAAAATGGCTGGAGCACTTTATAGTCCTAGCAGCATAGCATGAAATTATCCACTTACCCATACCCTTCCTTGCCAACCAACATTCCATATTTTCAAAATTTTCCATTCTGGTCAAAGTAAACAATCTCATTATTTAAATTTGCATTTCCCTGATTACTACTAAGGTTCAGCATAATTTTATGTTTATTAGCCCTTTTTGCTTTCTCTTCTATGAGTAACCTGTTTATATAATTTACCCATTTTTCTAATATCTAGTGAAAAGGATCAGAACACTCCAAAACCTCCCATTTTAGCATATTGATTGAGCTGAAGGCAACTGAGAAAAAGCAAATATAGGAAGGGCTCTCTGACTTCTCATTTTCTACCTAATTCAGGGCATAAAATTTCCTGTGAGAAAGTTGCCCTCCCTGTACCAGAAAGAGAACATTCTTATCACTGGGAATGGGGAGTCGACATCAAATTTAATCTGCAAAAACAAACTTACTAGCATAATCCTTGTATTTTATTTAGTTTCTCCTGTGTATTTCCTAGTCACTTTTTCACAGTTTACCAACTCTAGCCCAAACCTCTTTTCCTGTTGTGTCAGTCTTTATAATTGTTCTTTGTTAAAATGGTATATAAGCTCTCAAGCCTATCTGCATCTTTGGGTTTTCATTTCTTACATATGAAGGCCTCCTTGTACATGTAAAAATACTAACATCAAAAAAATTGCTTCTATTAATGTCTTTTGTAAGTTTAATTCTCAGGCCCAGCCACAGAGCTTCAGGGTAGAGAACAGGTATTTCCTCCCCTACAGCAGTTTACCTTTTTCTTACTGATTTGTAAGCATTTTTATATTCATTAAAAAAAATGTTTTGTTACACAAGTTGTGAACATTTTCTTCTAATTTATCTTTTTAACTTTCTTTATGTTATCTACATTCTAAGACATTTTAAATTTTTTATGTAATTTTGCTTTTTGTTTCTATATAAAGATCTTCCCATCCTAAGTTTTAAAAATAATTTAATTTCTATTTTAATACACATGCGGTTCTGTTTTTCACATTTAAGTCTTTAATTCATTGGAATTTATGATGGCAGGGGCCTTATTTCTCACATCAACATTTGGGATATGTATTGAATAGCCCATCTTTATCCATTGATTTGAATGTCAAATTGAACTACTAAAGGCTTACATGGGTATTTTTTTTTGTTTCTGGATTTTCTATTCTTGCCTATGGATTTGACATTTTATTTATTATAAGCTTTTCAAAACTGTACTTCATATAGTAAATATCCTTACAAGAAATTACATGGGAATTTGTTAATATCATAAAAATAACAATTACAGATTGAAATAAAATGTCCACTTTAATATTTATCACACAAATGTTTACTTACACTTATCTGAAAATTATAAGAGGACAACTTGTACATGTAACATTCATATTACTATCCATGTAAGAACAACTACACATAACCATTTATTCAACTATATCAGGGTAACATACAAGGTTTTTGTTTGTTTAAGACTTCTCAGTTAAAAGGAAACACCAAATAAGGAAAATGAATTTCCAAAGATTAAGTTATTAACAATATAAACAATAAAAATTACTTCTAAATGTCTTACATTTTGTCAACTTTGAATTATACTTACATACTATTATTTCTAAAAAACATAAATTACAACAAGGGTCACTGTCAGGGTGAAAATACATATTTTTAAAGCTTTTTTTTTAAATATGCTATTATCCTTTAACATCACTTGATATTCTTGGCACATGTGGTATCTTGGAAAGTAAAAATACATTTTGCCAATTTTATGTTATTGTGCAGGTACAAGAGAAAAAGCACAGTTTGGGAGGCAGGCAGACCTGTATTCAATTACCAGCTTTGTCCACAATTGTGTTGTGTCAGGCTGGTCGATTACTTCTTGGCACTGGGGCCAAGTTTAAATTAAATAATGCACATTTTAAAATTCAAAACATGGGCACTAACTGAATGAGAGATCCTTTCCCCAACTTATTTGTATTGAAGCAATAGTAAAATTCAGTCTTATGTTTTGGTACAATTTGAAAAACCTGAAAAAAAAATTGAGAAATTTAAAAATAATATCAATGTGTTTTGAACAATTGTACTTTTAGGAAATAAGGAAAGCCTTCACCAGGTTTAAATATTCCTTAATAAAAATTAGTGCCTACTATGCCCCGATTAAAAAAAAAGTCCTAAAGTATGATAAAATGGTCAATGGTTAAGGACTTTTGGTTTTCTTTTGTGCTGATATAAAAATAATGGCTATATTTAAGGCTTTTAAATTGATTGTTATAGTTGCCCTGAACCAAATTTAAAGTCTTGATGTTGTGCTATCGACTGAAACAACCTACTGCCTTGAAGGATTATTATAGAGAAACTCCCATGATATTCTACGTTTGAACAATCATGGCCTTCTTTCTGATTTTAAGTAAAAGTTCATTTGGTGGAATGTGACAGTATAGCTTCTTTGTCATTAAGGATGATTCTTGTATACACAATCACAAACCCATCTTTCTCATGCTAAATACTTGGTATTTGGAAGATCTAAGATTCCTGAAAATTAAATTTAAACTGTCACGGGGGAATAGCCTACTGTAAAACATAATGCTTCCATCCCTATTCTCGGATCTTTTTGTTTCCTACACTACCTACTTAACAAATTATCCTTTCAAATCTGACTTAAAAACCTCCACGGGGAACCTTTCCCTAACCAAACTTCACATTCCGTCACTTATGTCCCTGACACTTCAACCTGCATATAATGTTATTCACATTTTGTTTGCCTTCTACTTCTAGCTAGGATGTAGTCTCTTTGACTTTTTAAGCTTCCACAGCGTTTTAGCACAATGCTATGCACGTATGTGTGTGTGTGTGTTGAATGAATAAAAGACTAAAGAAGATGGGTAGGTGTAGGGTGGGAAGTTTCATAATTTTTCAGAAATCAATTGCTGGACCTTCCTAAACTAAAAGTCTGATTTCCCAAGCTATCTCAGTTTGGTTTTGGGCATGTCGATAATAAAAAGGCAGTGAAAAAACTTTTTAAAAAACTTTATGAAATATTCTGAAAGGTTTTTTAATAAATTATTAAGAGCACCAAATCAAAACATTTTACTCAATAGTGGTATAATCTTTCCTATAACTTTACAAATGTAGACTTCTTTTCATTTAAGACAAAGAATACTGAACACGAATAGGTGTTGTGAATCAGGATTAAAAAGGCAATTCACTCTAAGTCAATATCTAATGCACATTTTGCAATTAATTTTAAAAAGCCTTCTTGTGGTACATATGTATGTTATGTTAAGTAAAAGAATAGTTTATATCAGGATGTTGTAGATCTCTATAGTTAGTTGTTTTGATACTATAAAATATGACACATATACTGAAGCAGCTATTTCACAAGAAAAATTCTGTTTATAGTAGCTGTTAATATTAAAATAGGGTATAATAAAAAATTATTCTCAATGTGTATATTTTCAGATTTGCCTGACAGTGTCCTCTTGTGAAATCTGACAACTTGCAGTTAGATTACAGATATTTTAATTTCACTTTTATGACTGAAGATATTACACGTACATAACAACAAACAACAATATATAAGAGCTTTTTACTGAAGCACTCTGCAATTTACATTTAAAGCTTTGTAACAAAACAAAATTCATTGTACTTTTTGTAAGTAAAATAACATACACGCTATAATTACATTAAGAATAAATAAAATAAAGCATAAAAATTCTGTCCCAAACAATGGATTGTTTTAGCTGTCATTCTAATTCTTAGTTTATATGTTTGTATTGAGTTCTAATGTATTTAAACACAAGAACCTTTATCTTTAAATAATATATTAAAAATATCAAGTTTGTAGTATAAACATAACACTATGCCTTTTTTTCTAGGTCATCTAGGAAATAAAGACAAATGGGAGGCAAGGACAGTTTTTTCCCTTATTACAAAAATGCCTTCCTGCTTCCCCATATACTTTTATGTCATTTCTAGAACAAATATTACAAGATGACAGCTTAGGCAAATTATGATCTTATTTAAATGGTTTCTAATTTGGAAGAAAGAAAAAAATTAAACTAAGAACTTTCTTTTTTGGCTTGTTCATTCTCAACCTTTTTTCTCTAATATACAATAGTAGCATAATAGCACTTTTTGAAATGCTCACCATTAATCATTTTAAACAGCATAAAATAAATTGGGTTAATTTATAGAATTAATCGAAATAGATTATCAGTATAGATACTAGGGTGAGGTCCTAGAATTTGTTACACGTAGGGCTAAACTTGCAAGAGATCGCATGGCAAAAGTAGAAACTTTGTGACATATCCCAGCTTTTGAAATGTAGTTAGAAGCCAATCTAAAAAGCCTTTCAGCACCAAAGGTATTGAAGTGCCCAGGAAGCACCTTCTCCACCAAACCTCTGTCAACTAATTCTATCAGACGTTCACAGGTTCCAACATAGTCACTTATCCTGCTGTATGGGAGCCAGTCAATCAGTGATCCATCATACACCACGTCTCCACTGAAGAGAATCTTTCGGTCTTTGTCATGTAAGCAAATACTGCCCCTGGAGTGACCAGGCATATGCATAACAGTGAGCTGTCTGTCACCGAGGTTGATCACATCCCCTACAAATGGAAAAAGAGTTTACAGATAAACATATTTCATACATGACTTCAATAACTTAAAGAACTGAAGAACGTTAAATGGTTTGGAAGAGATTGGGAAGGATGACACAATATACTTTTATTTTTAAAATACCATGTTTCTCAATGATGATTTAAAAATAAGTTGTCTGTATTTTATTTCTATTGTTTTCTAGACCAGTGTTTGCCAAAGTGAAATACTAGTTCTGTAAGTTGTTACGATGCATGAAGGAGAAGAAAAGATTCTGTGGTCAAATAATTCTGGAAACTTTTTCTCCAAAGAAAATAGCAGCTTTCTTTTCTGCAAGGATTCTTAGAGCTTTTAATATGCAAATACATATTGTGGATATATATGAAGGAGATGTGGTTGTACAGTTTCTCAAACTTATTTGACCATGGAACTTTTATTTTTCAGAATACACATTATACTAGTATCCTGGTGACAGAATTCATGAATGCTGCTCTAGTATTATATTTTTGCCCCTTGTTTTATCACCTCATGGAAATTCAGGCTTAAGGAATTGGCACAAATACTGCTGCTATTGTTGTAATAAACTGTCCTTAGTGTCTAGCCCAGAAACTTCATGTCTTCTGTCAGAATCCATTAAATTGTGGGAGACTAACTTGCACATAGGGTAAAATCTCATACTCTTCCCAGTTATTTGACAGTGGGAGGAAATTGAGCCCCGTAAGTACAAAACTACTATTTTACTGGATTTAAATAAGTACTAACTTAAGTAAATCATCATAAATTAAAAGTTTCATACTGTTATTTCTAGTATAAACACACAGAGAAAAAAATGAGAGAAATATAGTTAAAAAGTTAATAGAGAAATTAAAATGATGTAATAATCAGGATTTGCTAAGCATAAAAGAATACAATAAAGAAGAAACAGAGGGATAAACTAGAAATGAGACACGGAAAACAAATAACAAAATGGCAGACCTAAATACAACTATATCATTAATTACATTAAATGAGTGGGATAAACACTCTAATCAAAGGCAGAGATTGTCAGATTAGATTTTAAAAGGGAAGATATATGCCAGTCTACAGGAAAGGAACTATAAGGCCAAGGAGAAAAATAGGTTGAAAAAGTTGTATATACTATATAAACAGTATATATAGTGGCTATATTAATACCAGATAAAATAAGCAATATTACTAGAGAAAAAAGTACATTATATGAAGAAATACATTAGATCAATATGTTAAAAATAAAAATTTTAAGTGTACATGCACCAAAAACAGAGACTAAAGGATGTTTTATTATATCTGTACACTGAAAACTATAAAAACACTATGAAGAGAAATTAAAGATCTAAACAAAAGGAGAGATATTCCATGTCCATTGATTAGAAGACTGAAAATTGTTAAGATGGCAATTAAATTCAATTTTTCTTACAGCTGGAATGTCTAATAGAACTTTCTGAGATTATCAAAATATCCTGTATCAACACTATCCAATATGGTAGCCACTAGCTATATGTGGCTAAAAGCACCTGAAATAAGGCTAGTGCAACTAAGGAACTAAAATTTATATTTTAATCAATATTAATTTAAAATTGTATTTGTATAGTCAAATGTGGCTGGTAGCTACTGTAATGGTCAGTATAGATTCAACATCTCAATCAAAATCTTGACATGCTTTTTAAATGTAGGTATTATCTGTTGACTTCCATTATGAAATATAAGGATTTTTAGCTCCTTAGTCCTCACTCTCCACTTTCTATCACCACACATGTATGCATTTCTCATCCTCTCACCCTCCTAGAGAGAGTAATGATTTAACTGCTCCAATCTAGAGCCCTGTACCTGGAGTACTATCATGCATCCTTTCAACTTTCTCTTGCATTAGCTCTATTTCCTGTATTCCATGTCTTCATCTTGGTTTACTCTCTTGTTTTGAAGGGAATAAATAAGGTAAAGGTAGACCTCTGTAGATTCCTAAGTAACAGCATGTGGAAAATAATTTTTGGAGACTTTGATCATTAGTGGAATGGATGTAGAATTCTAAGTTAGAAATCAGTCTTATTTAAATATGACATAGCTCCTTTCTAGCTCAAAGTATAGATAACCTTTTTTACATTTCTGGAAGCTTGATTCCCAGTATTTTGAAATTGTACAATAATGTGCATTAGGTTGGATGTGCTTTCCTCACTGTGCTGGGAACTCTTGGGGGCTTGTTCCACCTGGAAATTTACATCCCTTACACGTGGGATAGTTTTCCTTGAATTATCTCTACTATGCTTTTATTATGCTCCACTTTCTTTATTCTATCTGTGCTATTATTCCAATGTTGGATTTTCCAAACTGGTTCTCTACTGATTCTCTCCTAGTTTTCTTTTTGCCTATCTGCTCTTTTTGTTTTTCAACTTTATCTTTTGGATCCTCTACTAAGTAATTTCTGACACCTGAAATTCCAAGAGTTCATGTGTGTGTGTGTGATGTCTGTTGCTTATTTTTAAAGCATCGTATTATCTCTTGGATATCTTGAATACAACAGCTTCTGTTATCTCCTGATGATATCAATAGTAGTCGCCTCTCTCAAGTTGCTTAATGTTGTTTATTTTAGCATTCAATCTCTTGTTAGAGGATTTTCCTAGATTTTTCATAATGCTTGGCTGCCTGTTTAAGTGTTAGGATGAAAAGACTGCTTGAAACCCATGCATGGGACCTAGTGACTTAGCCTTCATTGCAGAGCTATCAAGCCAAGAATTACTTAGGGATCAGCATCTTAGTCTGTCTTCTATGGGTGGGCAGATATCCCAGGTAAGATTCTTCCAATTTCCTAACGGGGGTGTGTGTATGTGCAGGGGGTGGGGGCGTGGGCCTCTAGTCATCTGGGAAACTAGCAGGGAATATATATATCCCCTATTTATTCCTATTTTCCATTCTGAAAATACACATATATACATTTATTCCTCCTATTTCCACTCTGAACCTTTGAGCTCAATAGTATCTGACATCTCTCAATCAAGAAACCAGTTTTACTCTCTCCATAGAATAAACTGACTGGATGGGCTTTCTCTTAGGAAGAAGGGTTCTATAATCTTAACAGCTTCTTAAATGGATTTTAAACAATTCTACATATTTTAGTGGTATTCTTTCCTTTGCCCCCACTAGAGTACCAGCTACTAATTCCTTTCAAGGCTCCCGCAGTGCAAACTGGGATTGGTTCTTGATTTCCCATTACCAGAATAGGATAAAACTGCTAACTCAGGCATCATTTACTACTCTTCAGTATCTAAAACACTGAGTTCCTCAATGTGGATTTATACTTAAAATGAACAAACCTCAGTCCCTTTACAATGTTTTGGAAGGGCAAGTCCATTTGAAAAAACTACTCTAATATTTTGGTGACTGCGGGCAAATTGTTTAAACATGTATAATAGAAGCACTTCATATCACTTGAATATTGTGAAATATAGGCAAAACGTGTGCCCATTCAAGAAGAATGTGCTACATCAATCTAAGGTTTATCACCATCTTCTTACAGAAAGATAATATTTCACTAATAGTATGGCAAGTTGTTTTTCCAACAAAGATGATGCACTGGATGATACTCTCTCCTTTTCCTTCTTGTTCCTCATTTACGAGTCAGCTTTTGAGTTAGTGGTACAGTGTACAGATTTATGTTTCTCCAAGACAGGTGATCATCAATTCACTTAAATGAAATGTAATACAAAAGAAGACTTCATGTTATAACCAAAAACAATGAAGACTTTAAACTGCTCAGTATCTGCTGTTGATGTATGTATGTAACTGTGTATGAATTTTTAATATAAATATTTAATATCTCCTTCCAGGCATCTAGATAATAACAATAAGTTAGCAGACCACACCATTCAGAAGAGACAGGAAATTAATATTCCTGAGATAAAAAGAAATTATATACTACTTGAGATGAGGCATCTAGCTCCCAATGAAAAACAACTTTTGATTTAACATAGTATTATTAGCTTCAAAGTGGTAAATATTAAGCTTTCCTTTCACACCTTCAGGCTTAACACACCACACAGGTAGATTGCAGGCCCCTTGAAGCTTCAAAATTCATTAGTTATAATTATAAGGCTATAATTCTACCATCAACTGGGATTTAGGAAAACTGGACCCTAGTAGCATATCTTTCCCAAAGTAGCTATGTGACCTCAGGCATGATATTCAGGCCTGCTTGGACTATTCATCTATGAAACAGTAATTTTTATTACTCTTTCACCATTGCTTTCCTATTGCTGGCAGAGAGCAAAAGTAAATAAATCGAAAGTAATTTATTCATTTAGACAATTTAAATATATTTTAAATAGTAATATAAACAATTTTTAGTCTGGATGCCAGAAAAAATTTAGTCTGAATACCCATCAACTACATGGAAATCTCAACTCTAAAAGTATCAATTTTATCAAGATCTGCAGTAATTAAACTACATTTAATGTAAATGTACTATTCTTTCACCTCATATTGTTAGGTAATGTAAGACTCCTCTCTAAATCAGTTGTTTTTCAATCTTTAAATTTAAATTTTTAAGGAAAAGACTTTTTTGGTAGGGTGTGAGGTATAGAATCTCGCTTTCTATTTTTTATATCTCAAGTGATCAGGATCTTATCAAAAAACTAATTTTTCTAAAATATTTCATTATTTTTCATATTGGTCAGTCATAAAGTGACCCTACTATACTGCAGTAACTGGATTTTTCCACCTCTTCGAGGAACATTTTAATAAATGAAATTGGCAATTAGAATGGTTTCAAGATATAATGAAAAGGGGGATTCATATTCTACTCGAAATTACTGTAATATGAGGTAGGATTTGTGTATGATTTGCATGCTTTGATCTGTTGTGCCTTAGCTTAAATTCCAGCTTTTGTCACTATCTTGCTCTGTGCACTTTAGACATGCCATTTAATTGGGGGTCAGCTGCCTCCCCATCACACGTGTTGTGAGGATAAAATAAAATTAACAAAAGTATTCTAAAAAGAAGGAAATATACAAATATTGCTGCTGTGTCTAATTAGCTCAATTATTTAAGTGCCTGCAAGCAAGAGTTGGAAGGACTGGGGCCCTACCCATATTTTATTCCATTAGTTTCTCTCTGAAACCCATCCTATCTTTCCCAGAGCCAAAGAGGCTCCAGTGCTACCTATGCATTAGTCCACATACTTCATCGCCGGAAATAACCTCCTTATTAATCTTTCTCAAGCCTTGCTTTCAACCTGACTAGGTATCTGTCATAATGTAAGACTCAGACATATTCTACTTTTTATGTACCCTATCGAGCTTTTTCTCTCGTGAGGCAACATCAAGAACAGAAATCTATCTGGAAAATTAGGATGCACAAGCAGATTGGAACAACTGTTCTCTAATGGCTCTCTGAGCTTACAGGTGGGAATTGCTCATAGCTGGCAGTCACCTAGCAGATGAGGTCGCAGTTCTCAAAAGCACAGAACATGACACGCACTCTCCTCCTTGAGACATCATTCCTTAAAAGTCTTCTCGCTAGAAAAGCGCCTGGAAATGTCAGACAGGTGTTCGGGAAAAGAATGGGAAATTCCTAGCCACAAGTCTCCGCAGCGTTACACAAGAAACTGACCAGGGGGTGGGACCATCTTTCATTCGAGTACTGAGCATTGCTACACGGTGCCAGAACTAGTCTCTGGCAGGGAAGGCTGCGATGGCCCTCGCTCTGGTCAAGTGAGCTTTTCACTCAGAGGAGGAAGAAACAAGTGGTGTTTCTGCGACGTGACGAATCAAGCCCCTTAACAGCCACACACATCTTCAGCATGCATCCCCTGGCTAATATCTTCCCAACCGCTTCCCTTAAGGAGAGAGCGCGCGCGCGAGGGCTCATTACCATCCTGCAGGATGAGGGTGGGCTGCACAGCCTGCACTCGGAACTGCCTGGCCCGCCAACCCGGGCTGGGCGCCCGCACCACCTCACTGTCGGACAGCCAGGTCACGGTCTCAAAGTTGTCCCCGCGAGCCAGTGCCTCGGCTTCGGCGTGATGCACGGCCACCCGGTCGAACTGGTAGAGACCGCCGGAGTGGTCGAAGTGCACGTGGGTGGCCACCGCCAGCAGCGGCCGACACGCCGCGTCCTCTTTGGCCCCGCCATCCTGCAAGAGGCCGGAGGAGTACAGGTACTCCGGAAGACTGCGCAGCCCCAGGCCGGTGTCTATCACCACGTCCTGCTCGGAGCCGCGCACCAGCCAGATGTTGGCACGGTTGCCCGACTCATAGAAGCGTTCCTGAATCCAGAAGATGCCGTCGCCCAGGGACTTGTGGGCGTACCACTCGAGCGCAGACATGCTGGGCAGGGTTGCGGCTGGGCGGAGTGAGCGTGGGCGTGTGTGCCTCCCGAAGACTGTTCAGATTCCACGCGCTGCGGCGGTGTGGAGCGGTCTGCCCGCAGCCAGGAAGGAGGTGCAGAGTAAGGAGGGGGCGGAGGATGCGGCTGCTGCGAGGGTGGGGGGAGAATCGGGCGGAGAAGGCTGCGCGGAGACTGCATGCAGTGTCCCCCCGCACTCTGCCGCCAGGTCCGCAGAGAGCAGAGGCTGCTCTGCCCGCACTGGGGCGCTGGAGCAATCGCAGCCTCAGGAGCTGCAGCACAAGGTAGCGTTAACACAAAGACAACTGCAGCCTACTGGAGACCTAGAAGGCGACACTTGCCCACCTTGGGGGTCTGACTGCACAGGCCTGGAGCGAGATGTAGAAGGCACCAGATCCGCCCGCCCACGGCGCGCCGCGATGCGCACTTTCAGCCAGCGCACAGTCAGGCCAAGCCAGTGTTGGACGACTACGGCGCCTGCCAAGGGCTAAAAAGCTCTTCGCCCAGTGGGCGGGGCCTAGCCGAGGAGTGGGCGGGTCTAACTGGTGGGCTTCTGAATTAAGCTGAGGCCGCGTGGAAGGCGGAGCGCACTTCTCCAGGAGTGGAAACAGCACCCCTGCGCCGGAGCCTTCTGTCCGCACCCCTTCCTTGCCGGCCGGCACTTTGGCTGCAGTTTTGCCCAAGCCTCGAGACGTACCAGGTAACAGGAAGCAACTGAGAGCTTGGGAGGAGACTGAGAAGGTAGAGGGGAGTTAAAGGGCCACATGGAGAAGACGGGGGAAGTCAGGTGCGGAGATTCGATAAAGCGCCTCTAGATTGAGGGGCGTTAAGAGATAGCTTTACTAATCCCTTCAAAATCTTTTCAAATCGGCATTTCCAGATCTTACCTAGTCGCCACTTCCTGGGACTGTTTGCAGTGAGTTAGAAAGGAATTTATGCTCTTACTAATGGTAGATTTTCAGATCCGGTGACTGTGATTGGTTTAGGCATGGATCATTGCTGCAGACTTGCTGCTAAAGGCAGACTATTCAGAATGTTTTCTTAACTGTTGTCACTTTATCCTGTTTCATGGGGAGAGGGGTTGTTAATTTCTTCTCTTCTAAAAAATTAAATTCTGTATTCTTCCTCCACCCTCTTTTTTTTTTTTTTCTTGATTAGTTTATCCGCTCTTGGAAGAGAGCAAAGAAAGTTGTTAGCAAGGCTCAACTAAGGAAAGTGGAGGCAGCCACACCTTATGAGAACAGCAAAAGTGGATAATAACTAGGTGTGACCCTGCCAGCCACATAAATCACCTCCACTATTAACGCCGGGTCCCTTTCCCCACCTTGCACGTCCCAACTACTGAAACATCCATTTAGGCATCAAAAATCCCCTTGAGAACGTGACTAATCTCCCTAGTCAGCCGCGAAAATATATGGAGACCCATGAGACAGCATTATAAAAGATAATTATGAAAACCCTTACTGTGGCAGCCGCTAGTAAGCCTTCACACAAGGAGAGATGTACTTTCTTCTACATGCTTAAAGCTTTTGGTGGGGATGCAGCCTTTCTGAATATTTTCCTAACCTATTTAGAATTTTTCCAGTCACTCTCCTCAGGGCTATCCTTATGTGCAAGTCCCTGGGCTAGATGATTTAATAGGATCTTATCAAGAGCAAGGTGGGATCAAATGACTATTGTGGATGTTGAGGAATTTAAACTGGATATTAAGGTTAAAATGGATGCAGCCAGACAGGGAAGAAGGGGAGTAGGTTGCAGGGGAGAGAATGGTAATCAAGACATGATTACAAAAGAATAAGTCAGGAGGATAGGTGCAGCCGTCTTAAAAGGGCTCTGAGTACTTGAACAGGGAGTTTAGATTTAATTTTTTAGCCAAGAGGAAGATAGGAAAAGTAGCATAATCAGAACTATGTTAGGATGAACAATGTGGAAGAATAAATTAAAATAAATAGGAAGAATAAGGGATACCACAAAATTTGCAGTTAATCAAATGTGAGGTGGAAAAGGGCTGTAGAAGAAATGGAAAAGAAGGGACATTTTAGAGGAAAAATTAGATGATTACTTTGATAGGAGAAATAGGACAGAATGAGAAGTCAGTATTGACTCCAAATCTTCAAATGTTGGTGACTGGAAAGATAACATACTATGGATAGAAATAGGGACCTTAGATGTAAGTTTAAGGTGCTGTCCAAAAATTCTTTTGATAGTAAGAACATGGGCTGAAACTCAGGGCAAAGGTCAGTGCTGGAGGTTATGGTGTAGGAGAGATTTCATACCTTGAGAGTGGGTATATTTTCTGAAGACAAAAAAAGACTGGAAGAACAAGGATTGAACCTTAAGGAAATCCATATTTAGGGGATTTAAAAAGAGAACTAGACCAAAAAAAATGATCATTGGAGTAGAAGAACCTGGAGTTTTATTAAAGCCCAGGAAAGAGAGTTTCAAAATGGAGGAGGCAGCAATGAGCTGTATATTTCAGAAGTCTACAAACACGAATAAGGACAAAGGACAGAGGATTTTGCCACGGAGGATCATTGGGACCTTTGCATTTCAGCATATTTGTGAGTGTAGTTCCCATCACAAGTAAGATGAAAGCCAAACCCTTTACCATAGCTCCGACAGAGCCCCACAAGATCTGGCCTCCCCCAGCCTCTCCTTCTCACCACCTACATGGGCTTCTTGTTCTTTGGACACTTCCAGCTGTGGCTTCCTCCTCTACCGTTGCTGTTACTCCTCTCTCCAACCATCTCCATCCCATCCCTCCATCTGTGGCTCAGGGCTTCTCCAGCACAGTGCTCAGATTTATCCCCCACAGAAAGACTTTCCTTGTATGAAATAAGCCACTACCATACTCCTTTGTTATTCTCTATCCCTTTACCATAATTTTTTTTTCAGAGTTGTCTTGATTTACTTGAGCTGCCATAACATATGATCACAAATTGGGTGGCTTAAAGCTACAGAAATTTATTCTCATGGTTCTGGAGGCTAGAAGTCTGAAATCAAGGTGTTGATAGGCTTTGTTCCTTTTGGGAGCTCTGAGGGAGAATCTGTGCCATACCTCTCTTTAAGCTTCTGGTGATTCCTGGCGTTCTTTGGTGTTCCTGGCTTGCAGCAGCAGCACTCCAATCTCTGCCTCCATCTTTACATGGTATTTTTCTTGTGTATCTCTCTCTTTCTGTCCAGGTTTCCTTCTTATAAGGATACCAGTCTTTGGAAAAGGGCTCACACTAATCTAGTATGAACTCAGGTTAACTTAATTACATCTTCAAAGACTTTATTTCCAAATAAGGAAGGTCACATTCACAGCTATCAGCAGTTAGGACTTCAACATATTTTTTGAGGGGACACAGTTCAAGTCACAACAAGAGCACATAATAATATGTTATGTACTTATTTGTTTACTTGTTTGTGTTCTTTCATACACTTAAGACCTGAGGGCAGCAACCCATTTTGTTCAATGCTGTCTGGGTCTTACCACAGTGCCTGGAATGCTTTAGATTGGTTGAATGAATGACACAATGAAATTTGCCGATAAGACATAGAGGAAGATTCGGTTAATGAGAAAATAGGGAAAGCTGGTTAAAAAAAACCTTCAAGAAGTTTGGCAGGGTGAAAAGAAACAAGGCAGTTATTGAATCAACTTAAAGGATTTCAAAGAGTGATGCTTAGGCCTGTGAGCCATTTTTCCCATGAGACAGTTACCAGAATCAAGGGACAGCCTCTCAGCTCTTCAAGAGAAGAAAATGAATGTAGCAGCTTCTCCAGGTATAGGAGAACTGACTCATGATGACCTAACTAAAAAGAGATGGATTTGTAGGCCAGAAGGCCATGTAATTATTAAGGGTGTCTGAAAAACTAGGATTGATTTTTCTACTGAGAGTGATACATTCACTAGTGATGTCAATTATATAGCCAAAGTTTGCTTGATAAATATAGACAGTTAATATACTCTTTTTTTAGGGTGAGTTTTCTAAACTGCTTCCCAGGGCCCACCTCCAAAGATTCTGGTGTAATAGGTTTGAGGACTTGAGAATAACTTGAGACTCTGTTCAATAGGTCCTCCAGGAAATTCTGATCAAGCAAGCTTGGGAGACATAACCTAGAATTGTTCTTAATCTTTAATTAAGGTGTAATAGGTGTGAGCCATTTTGCTAAGGAATTTTCATATTTGGGAGATGAGCTTTCTGGAGGTTCAGTGTATGCTTTAGTGACTCAGCAGTTAAAACAAGCCCATTTGGATATTTTCCTTCTCTTTAGAGTGAACAACTGGAATGAGTTTGGTTATTAAAATAAGTAACTTTCCTATATGAATTGTATTTTATAATAACTAAACAGTGGATGAGGGGAATTGATTCCTGGTAGAATTCCAGTTACTAAATACAGAAAGAATGATAAAATTTGTATATTACCACATTACTATCCATAAGGGAATAGTGTGCATCATCAAGGGCTGCTAAAATCATTAGGTTCAAAAGGGATGGAGAACTCTATACCAGATGAAACAGACTGACGGCACCCAAACCCACTGACCAGAGTCCATCTCTGAGACAGACACTTCGTGTGCATCCTGATGTAGAAAAAACAGAGCATCTGTTTTAAGTATTCTTGCAAAAAATCTAGCACAAATTAGAATAAGCTTCTAGTCTATCTGTTTATAAAATATACAGGGAATAGAAGAATGTGTTAAACCACATCTCATGTATATAGTCACTCAAATTTAGAATATGGGAAAATGTATAGCCTTGCTACTCTCAAAGTGTGGGGTGCAAACCAGCAGCATTGATACCTCCAGAGAGCTTGTTAGAAATGCATATTCTCAGGCCCTGCTTGTGGCTAGCTGAATCAGAATCTAGATTTTAACAAGGTATCTAGGTATCTTACATGTGCCTTAAAGTTGGAGATGCATTGTATGGACAGTGAACTTTTTTTTTTCTTTTTCCTTTTTTTTTTTTTTTCTCCAACAAAGAAATGGCAAGGGAAAAAAGGGAGGAAATTGTTAACAGTGATATAGGAGAGCATATTATTGCTTTCTTGGGCTCCCAGGATTGAGTGATATTCAATCTTATCAATGGGAAAAGAGATTTAAAAGAGCAGGAATTATAGCCTTCACTACGGATGCAGAGTTGTAGTGAAAGAGCCTTAGTGTCAGAATCCCTGTTGATTGCACTGCTTGGCTCAGTTCTCATGTTATAGTGTAATCATGTTTCAGACAATCCAGAAGTTCAGTACAGGACTTGAGTATGTGACATATCTACTGTCTCCAAAGTTGAAGAGAGTACAGATTTATTTTAACTTTTAACTATTTCAGATGTTTTTCTCTGAACTTAATTTTTTTTTTTTTTTTTTTTTTTTTTTTGCTTGGACAGACTTCTTCGAGGTCTTACTGAGTCCATTGCCATTTCTAAAAGGAAGACATTGGACTTGATATCAAGGATCCTATCTAACTTTCAAATTCTAGGATAAAAAAAAATTAAAGTTTAAAGTATGTGTGACTGCTGATAGTCATTGAGTTGAATAAAAAAAGCACTGTGTCCTCTCTTCATCAACCTGACCTTTCTTGTTGACATTTTTACATATATCTGAGATCTTGCTGCTAAACCACAGAGGAATAAATGAAGAAAATTGTAACAACTGGCCGAATAGTGGTTGGGACAGCATCTTAAAGGAGACCCAAGGTCGGCCTCCACCCAGGACCTGGATGAGATAGTTGAGGCCATCATCACCTCACCTGCCAAACGTGACTAGATGTGAGGGGTTCAAGAAACAGTTTATCACATGCTTATTTCTTTACAAGTTTTGCTTTCCAGAAGTGTTTTAAATCAGCTATGCTACTTAAGAGATCAGGTATATTTGGCTTTAAAATGTCAGTTTCATTTTTTCATATGATCCAGTAAATCTTATTCATTAATAGTATCTTTCAGAATTTGCCCACTTTTCTGGTATAAGTAGTTCCAATGGCTGGGAATAAAGGAAGAGGACGTGCTGCTTATACCTTCAATATTGAAGCAGTTGGATTTAGCAGAGGTGAAAAGTTACCTGATGTAGTACTGAAACCACCCCCACTATTTCCTGTAAGTACATTAACAGCAAATTCTCACAGTGTGTTTTTTCATGTTTCAGAAAAAATTAAAATTCTATATTGGATTTAAATGTATGATATTGTTAGAATATCCTAAAGTGTAAGAAAGTAAGAGAGAATGTGTTTCACTTACCTTTAATTTGAATATTTCCACTGTTCTTTCCTGAACCTTTTCTTATTATTCAGAATGCTTTCTTAAAATATAGAAAACAAAACTGTATATATCGTTCCATGAATATTTTCAAAACTGTGTGAACTAAATTTTTTTTCAATTCATGCATCTTGAATTGCTGTTATTGATATAGCCCAATGTTAATATTTTTAAAAGCAAAGTTAGGTTTTACAGTGGTCCTCCGTTCCCACTGTACCAGACTTTCACTTAATGATTTTCTTTTCATCTTGCATCTGTAGAATTTAATTTTGCTCCCTAGATACCACTTGGCCTATTTCCCACTGAACTTTTTTTTAATTATTATTTCCATATTTTATTAAAGTCAATTTAAATTTTGCTGTTTTTCAAAATATAAGTACTTCTACTGCAGTTAATGTTGCTTTTAAATTTAATGAGTATACTGCAGTCTTAATTGGTATGTTTAATCTAATGCTTTTGCTTTATATTAAATTTAAAATGTAAGCTTACATTTCCAGATGTTCATGTGCCGAAGTATAACAATGAAAAATTTATAAATAACCGGATACTCCCTCAGGAATCTCTTCCTTGTTTCAAAAGGAAAAGGCCTTTGTTGAAAAATTTATGTGAGTCAAGGACCCTGGACAAATGTATCTGGGGATCTAGGTGTCTCATGTAAGGAGTCTCAACTTTTGCTTTTCATATTTTGCCTTTCTGATATTCACTACAGCCTGAAAACAAAGATAAATATCTCAGGTATAGGTATAATGTTACCTTACATTGCTTTCTTTTAAAACAAGCTATTGTTCATCTGTGAGATTACTTCTAAACATTATGAATATTGGTACATGCTGTTTTATACATGGAATAAAATTGAAATTCCTTACTGCTAGCTAACAGGCTCTTGTCTGATCTGGCTTTCCTGATGTATCTCTGACCCTTTTCCTACTACTGTTCTCTCTCTGTAGCCATTCTGGCCTCCTTGTTCCCTTAGGCATTTTCCTTTGCTGATTACCCTGGCTGGATCTGTTCCCCAAGTCTTTGCATGAATGGCTTCCCAATTTTATCCACATCTCTGCTCTAACATGATTTTCCCCAGAGGTTGGGCCTGCTTACCCTGTGTAGGCCAGCCACCTCTAGCCTCCATGTACTCTGTCAGTCACTTTTTCCTCTACCTAGCCTTATTTTTTTTGTGTCACTGTCACTATACATTAGGAAATTATGTATTACCTCATTTGTTTACTTATTTGTTGTATTTTTCTGCCCTGGGATGTTAGCTCCATGTGAAGGGAGCTTTGACTAGTTCATCATGGTATCGCCTTTGCCTGACCATGTCTGACTTATAGTAGGCACTCAATAGGTAGTCATAGAATTAACGAATAAATTTAAAGTGAAGTTTTGAAAATGTATCCTAAACTTAGCTTCTGAATCCAGAACTGTCTTTATTATGTACTTTGGAGACCCACTTTTTTTATGAATATACACACATATATACTTATGTGTTTGTGCATATAAGTTTTTTAAATTGAAGCTGTAGATTCATACTCCTGCTTTGCCGTTTACGTGTTATATGGACTTACAGATTGTTCACCTCTCAATTTCTTCACTGTAAAAGGGGAAGTATCGATGATACTTTAAATGAGATCATGGATGCTAAAAACTAATAGAGTCCATCCTGGCCATAGTAACCACTTGCTAAATGATAGCTGCTACTATTTTTTTTTTTTATGCTAACACCCCCACCAATACTACCACCACTGATTGAGATTAATTGGAAACTAAAGCAGTTACTCTCATTTGGGTGCCTTGATTTTTAAAATATAGAATCAGACTATATGACAAAATGATAAGTCGTGTGGCCAATAGGAAAATTAGGGCCATTAAGAAAATTAAACATCTTTCCTACCTCTAAAATAAGAGCAAAGTAGGAAATGGGCTAAAAGGTTAGATTATAGAAGCTCATCATCTTTAAGTTGATTGTATAACTCAGTACCTGTAAAATGTAGCTTTTCAATAAACTGACATTCCCAGAATACAGGCAAAAGGGATATTAAAATATTTAATTTATTTAAAAACCCCATTATCTTTTAACTTAAACAGGATACAGATTATAAACCAGTGCCACTGAAAACAGGAGAGGGTGAGGATTATATGCTCGCCTTGAAACAGGAGTTGAGAGAAACTATGAAAAGAATGCCTTATTATATAGAAACACCAGAAGAAAAACAAGGTGCGTATTTGGACTCTGATTTTGTGGTTCAGTGTATATAGATGAAACAAGGTTTCAGCACAAGATATATAGTCTTTTAATGCTAATTGACTCAAGTCAGTCAGAAAAAGTATTTATATTAATTTAACATAAAATATATATTAAACTTTTTGATATTTTAAAAAGTTTTTAAAATTAATATATTTAAAATTTCAGTAATTTTAAGAAATAACAATAGGGGTGTTATACGTTCAGTGAAAATTATGAAAAACAAAAAATACTAAAAATAAAAATCACCTATAATGTTTATGTCTAGATTAAAATACTATTAATATTTTACCTTACATCCAGATTTTTTCTTCTATATATGTTCTTTTTAAAAAATTGGATTTTTTAAAATGACTATGTGGTATTCCATTGTGTGGATACAATATTGATTGTAATTAGTTCTCTGCTGATAAATTTAAGGTTGTTTCTAATTTTTTTCCTCATATGTATGCATAATGCCATGATTACTATCCTTATATATAAATCTTTATGCAGATCTCTGATTTCATATTTTGGTTAAAAATTTTAAATGCTTTGACTATATTTTGGCTTATTTATATATCAGATATAATAGAATACAAAACACATATTCATGTTATGCCAGAGAAAGAGAGGAGAAATTCACTTGGAGAAGGCTTGACAGTCTCACTCTAGAAGTGGAAAGTGGTTGTAGAGGAAGAGCATCCATTCCTGAGTAGTTATTTAGCACAACAGAACTATATTGATTTTCAGTTTCTGCCCTTGAATGTTGAAATTAGAGAAATCGATATCATTCTTGAGTTCTCAAAACAACATCACTAAAACATGAGAAATTCATTTACTGTCATCTCATTCCATTAGTATTGAAAATGGATTCCATTTTTCCTCTCCCTAAAAGACAGAATTGGCTAAGAGTCAAAAGGAAGTCTTATATAATAATATTACATGTGCTTGTAATTATAAGAAGCTTTTTAGATAAGTTTATTTAATTTTTAAAACATAACTGCTTGAAGTTGTAAAATGGTTTGATAAGAGATAGTTTTACCTCAAAAATACTGAATTTTTTTTACTTTTATGATTATGTCGCATGCTTTTATCTATTTGAGTTCAAACTGAAATTAAAGCTCTCATTTTAAAGATTTAAAAAGTAATACTAAATGAACTAATAAGTATTCATCCTTATTAGAAAAAAATAATTGTATAGGGTATACCTCAGAAACTTTTAAATTAGTCTTTTCTCTAGACTATGGGACAGATTTACTTAACTAAATGTGGTTGTTATTAAAGCACATGTCTAATTTTAAAGTGTATAATATCATTGAAGCATTGATATGAGTCTTTTAGACAGAGACATTAAGAATATAATTTCATTGTTGGTTTCTGGGTGTGGTTGGCTTGTACCAGAATCAAAAGGCCCTTTGTCTTTGATAACTGCATGATACAGTAATTAAAAATATAAGGAATCTTTTACTTCTGTTTGATTCGGGAGAGAACTCATGTAGAATTTTTCAAATTAGTACAAGTACATTCTCCTTTTACTCCTTTTACTGTTTACTTCTCTTTCCTGATACAATGTGTTTCTTAAAAAAACTATGGTTGAAAATAAAGGGCTTTTAGAAAACAGATACACATATGTGGGTATGCAGGTAAATGTAATATATGTATTTGTGTGTGTGTGTATATATATATATATATACACACACCATGAATGAAAAATTGGTTAGAAGGAACAGAAGTAAGCAACTGTCAGAGGGAGACATAGTCTGTGTTACATCACTACACCTTTACCAGCCTTCTCCCATCACTCACCACCTATGTACTGTTGGAAAGAGAGACTTATGAATTAATGTAAAAACTAAGTAACTGGAGACTAGGATAAACAAGTAGGGTGTGAGATCTCGAGACTTTCTAAAAATCAAGTGGCTGGTGGCTCCAGGCATTGACAAAGGATGGAGGGCACAGAGTAAACATATTTTATGTTGTCTTCAAAGTTTGTTTATAATGTTTTTGGTTAGAATTATAGAAGTGGTTGGTATTTTCTTTGCAATGAAATTTATTATTTTTATAATGAAGGAAAAACAAATGAATGTTGTTATTTTAATGAATTTTCGCTTCAAGGGTACATAGAGAGCATCTGGTTCAATGGTTTTCATTTCAGGTTCTTGAACCACTGTGGTCCTCTGAGGTATAAACAGGAATAACAGTGGCAATATCTCTGTAAGCCATTTTCAGAACCCAAAGCTTAATGGAAATTATACATTTACCTGCAATATGGCCATAGGCTCTATTATTGAATAAATGGAGTTTGGTTTATTAACTCTCTATATACTGTCAGGATCCACGGGACCCTATTTTGATTTTGGGGTTTCTTTTGGAACAGTTCTTACTATATGTAATGATTGATATTCATAACTTTTATGTTTTCATGGAGATCTTCCAAGGAACAAACAGAATTTTTTGAAAAAAGAAAACTTATCTTAGCATTTCTATATCAGCCCATTTAACCCTTTTATAAATTTAAAACGCATTTGAGAATCTTAGTAATCTTATTTTTCCTTCTTGAAACATCTTGCTGTTTTATTGTCATAGGTTTTATTTCATTATTATTCATTCATTATGTTCCACTATACTGGAAAAAAAGACTAAAAATATGAAAGAAAATGGAAGAACAATAAAATTGTATAGAAGGATGATGCAATATTGAAGTAAATCATCCCTATTGTATCCTTTAGTTTCCCTATTGTGTTGCCCAAAGTATTACATTAATTTTTAAGAAGATATAAAGGCAGTCTAGAGATTCTTGTCTTTGTAGTTGTTTTGTTTTTGAATTAGCTTTTATAGAATACAATTGAGAATTTAGATTTTTTAAATATTCTTTTTATAATGGCAAAAAAAAAGAAAATTGACAGAGGACAATGTTTCACAATTACTAGACAAATAAGGAGATGAACACTGAGAGACAGCAGGTCTCTCTATGCTAATGATGATGATGAAATTGATTCTGTAAGCAAAATTTCAGACCAGATCTTCAGATGACAATATTATGGATGAATTTTCTCAAACTCAAGAATCAGTGAGTAAACGATATATCTCTAAGGATAAAAGGGAAATATGGTATTCTCACATAGTTAATCTTTGAAAAGCACATCATTACATAATATTTTGTGATAATCTGGAACATACTGTTTGCTAAAATCACATGTGACCATATTTTTTCTTTTTATGATACTAATATACCAAAATTTATTTAATGTCATTTAGAATTGGACAAATGCTGATGGCAAAGACAAAAATGATTGAAAGGGAATAGATTATGTAGAAATGAAACATTTTAGTGGATTGATCATGTTAATCAGTAATTATAAATTTAATAATGAAAATTTTTTGCAGTTTTAGACCAAAGAAGATGGCTGGGCCATTCTTTCTTCCACAAACGTGTGAGCCATCAAAGTTTTTAAAAGTGTTATATTTGGATGCTGCAGGTGTAAGGAGAAGAACCAGAAGTAATAAATTAGAACTTACTAAAGATGTATTTGAAATCTGGAATCAGGGTATATGAATTGCATATATTCAGGTTCGTGTATGACAAACCTAGTTAGCTGCATTAGAAAGATGTTGCCCATTTGGGATAAATATACCTTCAAATCCAGGAAAATGATGGACTATAAATTTGGGTTTACTATATTTAATTTCTTATTAAAATTTTCAATAATTTTCTTTCTTTTTAAATTACAGCTTTGCCGAGATAAAATTCACATACGTATATTTCACTTTTTAAAGTATAGACTTCAGTACCTTTTAATGTATTCACAGAACTGTGGAACCAATATTACTGCTTTTAAGAAACCTGATACCGATTAGTATTGTGACTCCCCATTCTTCCATCCCATGGCACCCACTAATCTGTTTTGTCTCTTGTGATTTGTCTGTTCTGGGTATTTCATATAAATGGAATCATAATATGTGTCCTTTTGTGACTGGCTTCTTTAAATTAGCATAATGTTTTTAGGGTTTGTCCATGGTATAGTATGTATCAATGCTTCATTTCTTTTTTATGACTGAATAATATATGATTGTCTGTATATACTATGTTTGGTTTAACCATTCATAAATTGATGAACATTGTGGTCAGTTCCACTTCGGGACTATCATAAGTTATGCTGCTGTGAATGTTCGTGTACATGTTTTTGTGTGGACATATGTCATGTCTATTGAGTATATATCTAGGGTCATATGATAACTCTGTAACATTTTGAGGAACCTCCAAACTGTTTTTCAGAGTGGTTGCACCATTTATATTACCAACAACATATGAAGATTCCAGTTTCTCCACATCCTTGCCAACACGTGTTGTCTTTTCGGTTCTAGCCATCCTGCTAGGTATAAAGTAGTATCTCATTGTGATGTTGATTTCCCTAATGACTAATGATGTTTAACATCTTATCATGTACTTTTTGTCCATGTATATCTTTTTTTTTTTTTTTTTGAGAAATGTCTATTCAAATCATTTGCCTCTTTTTAATTGAATTCCAGTAGTTGATTTTCGGTATTTTTTATTCTTCTGTAAATTATTTGAGAGTAACTTAAACATATAAAAAATGGTTCATTGAGTCCAGATAATAAATGGTAATAACTGCTTTTTGGTATACTTCTGTTGAATTTTTTCAAAATATAGAATGTTTTGGAGAAAATTTTTAAATGTAAATGCTGAGAATATTTCATTTTTACTGACTTTACAGAAGAAAAACTTGAGAGCAAGCGTGAAATCAAACAGTTTAATACGCAGAAAAGCCTGTTCTCTTGGTCTCTGATCTGCTTCAGTTATCTTTGCCTAACACCATGGTCTTAGTATTATTTGGAAGCATTTTCTTAATGTGGAAAAAAATCAGTACCTATTTTGGTCTTGATTTTCATATTTTAATCTTTTATATTACCTTCCCTAAACCACTTTTTATGATGAACCATTGTTTGAAGCTATTGCATGATGTTGGTGATTGCCAGCTTGTGCTGCTGGGAAAGGGTTTGGGCCCTCATTGAGGGAGTTCCCTGTGGCAAAATGGGCAAAGCAGAAGCAAGAGCTATAATTGTGGCTCTTTAATTTCGGGCAAGCTCAGAAGGTCCCTGCAGAGTTCTCAGTAGGTGGCATGGATGGCTTATGACTTGCTCATTCATGGCATCATCTAAGTCTAGCCTCTCCTACTTGTGTCCTTTCTCCCATCCTCCCCAGTGGGTTGTGAAATGTAGCTCATTGAGAAGCCTAACTGAATGTGTATAATAAGTGCTGGAGATAAGCAAACAGCCCTCCATTCCCACTTAGGTATTTAATATGTCACAGTTACACAAGGTTTGAAGATTGGGAGCTGGAGGCCAGTGTCACAAGAAGAAAACCATAGATGCTGAGTAGACCTCCTTGCCCTTATCCGTATATGTAAGTGGCTTCTTGATGTGGCTTTGGGCTTTTGTGAACATTCTCAGAGTTTAGTCAGGTCATCTGATTCTAAGAACCAAAATTAGGGTTTGTGTCTCTTCTCAACCCCCAGCCATTCATACCCAGCTGCTTTTTGCCACTTTCTTAAATATGCAATTGAACTTTTCAGTATGTATTCAGGAAAACATTATGTACAATTCTAGGAAACTCTCTGAATGTGAAGTAAAAGGTATTATCTGGTGTTTTCAATTATTTTAAAGGAATGACAAATTCAGGTTTATTCTTAATTTTTTTAATGAATACATTTTCCTTTTTTTGCTAGATATTGAAAGATATAATAAAAGATATATGAAGGTGTACAAAGAAGAATGGATACCGGGTAATTATAAAACTGAAAATGTGAACATACTTTTTAAAAGCTATCTTCCTATCCCATATTTTTTTTAGTACAAATTTTCTGTTTCTCCATAGCAAAATAGAGGCTGGCTCTTTTCCTGTAATTAGTAATAGATATCTTTTGAAAACTAAGATGAAAAAATTCTTATACTATAACATGGAAAGGTTGATGTGTTTTTGTGGAAGTTTTTAAATGCTGTTTTTTATAAACTAGGACTTGCCAAACCTATATGAGTTTTCCATTTTAATTTGCCACAATCACAGTTTCAATCTGTAGAATCAACAGTACTCATTTCCCTGCTCCTGAGTGATTTTATAGTTTTTGAAGAAAAAATAAATCTAATTTTAAGGAGTTTTAAGCCAAATTCATGGATCATCCTTTCTTTCAAGCAAACATATACTAATTTTAGTTGTTCAGATGCCTTTTCAACAGAACCATACCTAAGAGAGTTTTTTCAACATTCACATGTTTGCCTTGGATATGGACAAGGTAGAAGGGGTGGAGATCTCATCCAGCGCATTTATTTTGCAGATAAAAAACAGTTGCCATTGAAATGAAGTGACCTGTCAGATAACTTGGGTAGTAATACTAGGATCTAGGTCTACTCATTTTTTACTCACTTTCCTTTGACATCTCTGTCCTTGGTGTTTTATAGAAACTGCCTTTATATAAAAGCATAAGTGGCATTTACAGCATCGTTGCTTTCAAGGGTTACGGTGCTGTTTTCAGTGTTGATTGTTGATAAGGTTGGGTCCCCTTGGAAATACTTTCTTAGATCTTTCATTTTTCCCCTCATAAATATTCATCTCCTAAATTATTATTTTTATATGCTTTTTCATGATTATGAGTTGTTCATAAAAATAGAAATATACTTCAAAGCAAAATTTATTCTGATAAAAAAGCTTGAGATATAAATGTTTTCTATAAAATACACTGAGGTTTTTTATTAGCGGGCAGTATTTTTAATCTATTTTTATATTGCTTCATTTTTCTGATTAACTGCTTAAAAATTACAAGAAAGTGACAAATTAGAGGACTTGTTTAAGCTAATATGGGCAAAATTATTTGTTAGAGGGAAATTTACTTTTACACAGCTAATCATTTTTAATTTTAAAGTTTTTAGATAATAGAATTATTTAATTTTGCATATGTTGGGATTCTGGTCACATTTTAACTTTTGAAAAATCTTTTATTACATAAGAAATACATATCAACTACAAAAAAGTTACAAAATACAGGGTAGTCAAATAATAAATAGACAATGATTAAGAAAAACATCTGTTATTCTCACACCCACAAAAAACTACTGTAATATTTTGTTACCAACCTAGAGCTTTTCTGCACAAATGTTATATAGATATAAATATTTATATGTTAAGTTTACTTAATGGGATTCTATACATATTGTTTTAGAACCTTTTTAAATTCAGTATTATATTATAAATATTCATTCATACCCCAAATTTTTATGTAGAAAAATATTTTTCTACATTTTTCTTGTTATGAAATTTGTCTTTAAAATTGATTATATAAATAATGTATAACTGTTAAAGAATGTTGTAGAAATTTATAACACTATTTCAAAGCTATTTTAATGAATACTTTTTCTTCATAGGAGAAAGTATTATTGTTGCATTTTGATTCCCAGGCTAAATCTGTATGGTTAGATATTAAGGAATTTTATTTTCATTGCTTGAGCAACTGCTAAGTTCTTTAAATAGTTATGTTCAATGCCACTAATTTCTAGAAGAAACTGCAATATTTATATTTCTTCTTTTGTACACACAGATTGGAGACGACTCCCAAGAGAGATGATGCCAAGAAAAAAATGCAAAAAAGGTACATTGACTAATAAAATAATCCAGGTAGGAAAAGGTTATTGCTTAAATACTAATATGGAATTGTCAACTGAAGTTATACTCAGATGTTCTAAGTGCTTTCTCTTAAAATGTTTGGCATTTTGATTATTTTGTTAAAGCTTTTTCTTTAATTATGGAATTTTCATGTGGTAAGAAAGACTTTTCAATTATGTAGATAATTTTATTTGCATATTTGAAATGTTTTAATGGTTATATGGCTATATTTTAAGTTTTCAACTATAACATTTGGAACTGGTAAAATTTGGACACTGGTAGAATAGAACTTTATGTTGTACGTAACATACCAAAGTGAAAGTTTCCATTGTGTTGTGCTTTCATAATTCTCCTGAGTAAATATTGCCAGACACTGTGCTAAAAGGAATGAGTGAGCACAGTGGGGACAGTCTTTGCCCCTGTAGGGCTTATAGTCAAACAGAGTGAAAACATTAAACAGCAACATGCTGTCCTCATTGGGAGATTAGGACAGAGTTCTTCAAGGAGATGGAATTAGACTCCAGATGGAAGGATGGGTAGTTTACTAACATGAAGTTGGAGGAGGGATACTAGAGAAAAACCAGGTTGGTGAGTTTAGTTCATGAGTGGTATTTACGGTTTTTTTGAAATATACAGGTACCATTATTGAATATGTTGCTGGATACAGGGGGATGGACCTCAAAATGAAAATGGTCATCCTCAGAATAGATATGATGGAAACTATGAGAAAAGATGAGATGGATATAGAGTCAAGTTAAAGAATTTGAAGAAATGAGAGCCTAAGCCTGAGCTTAGAGGAATACCAAAACTTAATGGCTGATAGAGGAAAGTGAATCAGCAAAGGAAGGTGATGCAGAGACAGACAGAGGAGAGGGAGAAACAAGAGGGTTGAGTTACAGAAGCAAAAATATACAGACGTGAAGAATATCTCAGAAGGTGGTCAAGACTGTTAAAGGAGCTTAAATAGTGCTGCTGAAAGATCCATAAGGTAAAGATTGAAAAATGTAAATTTATTTCTGCCATGTTGATCATTGCTGACCTCAGTGAGAACTTTTTAAAAAGATTCTCTGAGATAGTATCCAGATTGGAATGGATTAAACAGCAGATGGGAGTTTAGGAACTAGAGACAGCTAGCATAGATGAGTCTTTGGAGAATTTTGCTACAAAGAATAGAGAAAAAGGAAAGTGGCCAGAGAGGTTAAGAACAATGGGATTAATAACTAAGAGAAGACACTTCCCCCATATCCCCTCTTATTTTTTCAGGCCTTGTTTTTGTTTTTCTAATAGACTTTATTTTTTAGAGTAGTTTTAGATTCACAGCAAAATTGAGCAGAAAGTACAGATTTCTCATGTATTCCCTGTGCTACACATATGCATAGCCTCCCCCATTATCAGCATCTCCCACCAGAGTGGTACATTTGTTACAATCGATGAACCTACATTGATACATCTTAATCATTCAAAGTCCATAGTTTACTGTAGGGTTCTGTCTTAGAGTTGTACGTTCTATGGCTTTGGATGAATGTGTAATGATATGTATTCACCATTGTAGTATCATACAGAATAGTTTCACTGTCCTAAAAATCCTCTGTTCTATTTATCCTACCCCTTTCTCCACCCCTGGAAACCACTGATCTTTTTGCTGACTCCATAGTTTTGCCTTTTTCAGAATGTCATTTAATTGGAATTATACAGTATGTAGCCTTTCAGATTGGCTTCTTTCACTTAGTAATATGCATTTCAGTTTCCTCCATGACTTTTCACGGCTTGATAATTTCTTTTTAGTGTTGAATAGTATTCCATTGTCTAGATGTACCAGAGTTTATTTATCTCCTGAAGGACATCTTGGTTGCTTCCAAGTTTTGGAAATTATGAATAAAGCTACTATAAACATCCAATTTTGTGTGGACATACGTTTTCAACTCCTTTGAGTAAATATCAAGGAGAATGATTGCTGGATTGCATGGTAAGAGTATTGATGTATGTGTTTATTCTTTCACTTGTACCATACTGACTTAATCACTCTATAGCATATTTTAAAGTCAGGTAATGCCAATCTTCCAACGTTATTTTTTCCTTTGATATTGTGTTGATTATTTTGGGTCTTTTTGCCTCTCCATATGAACATTAGAGTCAGTTTGTCAATATCTGTAAAATAACTTACTAAGATTTTGATTGAGACTACATTTTATCTTTAGATCAAGTTAGGAAGAACTGACATCTGGACAATACTGAATCTATCTATGCCCCTAGAATATCTCTTCATTGATTTAGTTCTTTGATATCATTCATCAGAGTTTTGTTGTTTTCCTCATATAGATATATACACATTTTGTTAGATTCATATCCACATATTTCATTTATGGGGGTGCTAATGTCAATGGTATTAGTGTTTTTAATTTCAAATTCCAGTTGTTCATTGTTGGTATGTAGGAAAGCGATTAACTTTTGTGTGTTAACCTTGTATCCTATAACCCTGCTGTAATAGTTCTAGGAGTTTTTTGGCTGATTCTTTAAGAATTTTCTACATAGATGATCATGTCATCTGTGAACAACAACAGTTTTATTTCTTCCTTCTTAGTCTGTATACCTTTTATATCCCTTTGTTATCTTGTTGTATTAGTTAGTACTTCTAGTACAATGCTGAAGAGTAGTGATGAGAGGGAACTCTCTTGCCTTGTTCCTGATCTTAGTGAGAGTGTCAGATATTTCACCATTAAGTGTGATACTGTGTTTTTCACCATTTAGTATGATGTAGCTCTAGGTCTTTTTGTAGATATTCTTTATCAAGTTGAGGAAGTTTACTCTGTCTTTGTTACTTAGAGTTTGATTTTGTCAAATGCTTTTTCTGCATCTATTGATATGATCATGTGAGTTTTCTTTTTTAACCTATTAATGTGATGGATAACATTCATTGATTTTGGAATGTTGGACCAGCCTTGCATGTCTGGGATCAATCCCATTTGGTCACGGTATATAATTTTTTCCTGTGTGTTGCATTGGATTTGAAAATATTTTGTTGAGGATTTTTATATCTATATTAATGAGATATATCAGTCTTTAGTTTTCTTTCTATTAATATATTTTTTAGTTTTGGTATTAAGGTAATGCTGGCCTCATAGAATGAATTAGGAAGTATTCTTTCTACTTCTGACCTCTGAAAGAGATCCCCCTTTTCTTTTTAACAACTTTATTGAGGTATAGATGACAAACAATAAAATGCATATATTTGAAATACACAATTTGGTAAGTTTTGACATGTATATAAAAATGGAAGTATATTTTATTTCAAAGCACCAGTATACAAGAATACTTAGCTTGATTGAGTGCAGGATATGTTGAGATACGATAGTTTATCAGTTATCTTTTATACCCTTGGCTTTTAGTGGTCAAATATATTATTTTCACAATGTACTGGTCATGTTCTAGTGCATCTCAATTTGTAGCTGCCTTTAAAGAGCTGAAAAGAATATATCTGATTTGGAAGAATTGATATTTTCAAATACATCCCACTGACTGCTCATCCCTGGAACTTCATGTATATAGTAATCATAAGTGAAAGCTTCCAGTATGTCAGGATGTCGATTTGTTAAAAAACAAAACAATAAAACTTTTTCCATTCTGAGCTGATATTTTTATTGCATATTGTATAATTTTTGTGTTTTATTGTTGATAAGATTTTATTATCCTTTTTATTAAAATTGGCTCCATTGATTTACATGAAAATAAATAGTACTAAAGGGCCAAAGGCTGAAATTCTTTTTTTTCTTGAAGAACCACCTACTGGAAGGTGTTGAAAAAAACAAAAAATTCTAACATGTGCACATATTTGACCAAAGATGGAAAAATAATTCATGTTAATGTTTTAGGGTTAAAACAATCTTTTAACAAATTTTGGTAATTTGACACTTCTTCCCTAGTTATACATATAAGGATTAGGCATTGTATAAAACCAGAATGATAAATAGCAAAAGATGCTGAGTGGACTTGAGTATGCATCTTACTTTCCTATTTAAGAGATTAGTAATTTTTGATGAGTTTATTTACCTATGTTCTAAAATATCCATTTAATAGACCTATGTGTTATAAAAATTAAATAATTTGATAAAAGATACTTAGAGAAGAATAATACTTAGAAAAGATAATGGTATGAGTAAATTACATTCTTAGCTAATGTTATCTGGCATCAATATTTATATTTTCAGATTGTATTCATTTTTGATGCTGTGTTTTATGTACTAAATTTCAAATTCAACAGTCTTTGCCCTCAAGGGGGACAGAGAAAGTTACCCATTGTTAAATCTAACCATTACTTTTATTTGAGCAAAACCTCACTACTATATGTGTTTGGGAGTTCTGAGCTTGGTGACTGATAGTCATTTGTGAGAGCTTTTCACTGGTCGTATAGTGATTCTACTGGAGGTAACAATTTTGGCTTGAATGACATTAATTGCCAGTACAGATTTTCAATACTTGTATAAAGATATCTGTTTGTATTCTCAGAAAATATCTTATTAAGTGATTATCATTTACTTCTCATGGAAAATTGTTGAGGTGTGCTGATTTATTTTGTTCATTCTTTAAGAAAATTAATACAGTCTGCAAATGATGTGACTGCCTGGTATGATATATCACTATTCTGGAGAGCATATTAAAAGGCAAAGAAATACAATACACAGTTGCCGTTACAGAAAAATGTGTTATCAGTGGTTTTACTTCAGCAGGCCCAAACTCCAAAAAGACAAAAGATACCGGCAAAGACACTTCACTCACTAATACTGAAGATGTATTGAAAAAAATTGAGGTAAGTTTTTTTTTTCTTACTGTAAGAATGAACGGAAAATATGTCATGCCTCCTTTTGCCTTCTTCAACCTTTCCACCTTCTTTCACTTTTTAATAACGTGAATTTGGCAGAACCAAGCCCAGCCCACAGGTAGCTGGAAAGGTGTGAACATTGTTGGCTGGGAGATATGGGGGCTCCATCCTGCCCTTTTTCTGCCCCTCACCTTACTTCACCTTTTATCACCTGCTTCCTTTCCACTGTCTCTTTTTCCCCTTGCATTTGAATTATGCATGGGAAAGAAACATAAAAGTTATATACTTAAAATGTATTTCTTTTAAAAACCTCAGTTTTTCTCTTATTATATATGTACTTTCTTTAATGTTTTTTCTTTCTGTCTTAAGTGTAGAAGATTCTATTGAGGGCAAACCATATCTTAGGAAACATTTTTGTATCTTCTTATTTTTAATGTTTCAGAAACAAACATATAAAATTCAAAAGGTTAATAAATTGAAAATTTGCCATCCAATCCTGGTCCCTACTATCCCAATTCCCATCCTGTAGACAACCAGAATTACCAGTTTTTTATATATCCTTCTAGAAATATCTTATGTATAGCAGATACAGGTTTTTTCGTTTTTTTAAATGACAAAAGGTCATATACACTCTTTCACATTTTCATTTTATTAATTAAAGTATCTTAGAGATGGTTCCATGTCAGAGTTACCTCGTTCTTTTTTTTTGGCTGCACTATAACAATGAACCATAATTTATTTAATCAATATCCAACTGATGGACATTATGTCTCATCTAGTGTTTCACTATTATAAGCAATACTGCCGTGACTTCATGTATAGTATGTCATTTTCATATGTGTAAGATTTCTATAAGTAGATTTGTGGGGATATTTGTTATGTGTATTGTCTTATATATAAATATTAACGTATCACTCTCTGTGGAGGGTATACCAATTTATTCCCACTATCAATGTATTGATGGTGATTATGATGATATTGATAGCAGCTAACACTTATTGAGAACTTATTATTTACCAGGTTCTTTGATGAACTATTTATATTCATTCTGTCCTTAAGACTTTATTACAACAAAGAGAGATGGGTATAAACTATTCTTTACTCACAGATGAGGAAGTCAAGGCTTTAAAACTCTTATTTGCCTGGCCAAGTTGGCAGTTACCTAGTAACAGAAACTCATATTTTTGCTATTTTATTCTTTTACTAGTACTTGAGCTAAAAATAAAGCCAATTAAATTGTTGAAAAATAGTGTTAACTGTCAAGGTTAACTGTGGTGGAATGATGGATAGGCTTGCAGACCTAGCCGATTTGTATTGATTAAATACAGATTCTGACTCTTAAAGCTTCCTGGAATGAAGTTGCTAAGATGACATCTGCTATATAAGGAGGATTGATCTGGACATGTAATCGTAGTTTCTCATCAGGACAAATTGTGTTTCCCTTTTCCCTACATTTAAACACCTTTTTCAGTGTAAATATTGTTAAAACTGGAGTATTAAATCTAGAAATAAATGAGTTAGCAGTTTTAATAGAGCAAAATTAGCTTCCAGATGACAGTTACTGTTCCATTTCTTCAGCAAAAGCACTTGTAAATTTTATTGTAATAAAACTGATGTGGATGGAGAGGGAGTGATATACATTCAAACCTCGTGATTAATGTGTGAATAACCAGACAACAGTATACTAATATTTGAGCTTCCTATTTCTGCATGACATACAGAAGACTCTATAATGGGGTGGCTAAAAAGAATTTAAACTAAAAGAACTGTTCTCTGTCCATAAATTAACTGTTTAAAGTATTTTCTCATTATATTATTTACATTATTTTTAAATTAAATATGTAAAGTAGTAGGAGTAAATAATTAAATCTCACGGAAGAGAAAATGGGAACTACTAAAGAGATGAACCAGAACTAGTAGCTTAACACAAAGGGAATAAAGTAATGAGACAATGTGTATGGCTCTGAGATCATTTTTTTAAATTGTATAAATCTACTATTTGTTAACCTGTTTAGTATTTTATGGATTTTAGGTATATGTGGTAGAAATAAAGTTGAGATTATTTATTTGAGGTGGCAGTAATGGAAATGAAGACTCCTAGTCCTATGTACCATAGGAATTGATTTTATATTTAAAAAATATGTTTACATAACTGGTTTAAATAACTCTATTGTTAATTGTGAAATAATAGCTAATGGCATGAATTTTTAGATACAGTGCATACCTTGCACAGAGTTAAGTAAATATAGCACTATAATTCCCTTTTAACTGCCCAAACATGGTTTGATTAAAATAGAAAACAAAAAAGGTAACTCAGGGTCAGTATGAACATAATTATCTTGTTTTTATTTTTTCTGCTGGAGTGGGGTGAGGTGACAGGAAAGGTGGAATTTTAATTTTCATTAAAAACTGAGTTTATCTGATGTAGTCTTTCTATTGCTCTTGATTTCCTTAAATTCAAATTTGAATGTAATTAAAGGAATTTTTAAAAATACATATTTAAGAACCAATGAAGGAAGAGCTAAATTCTAGTCACTCCAAATATAAAGCGTGTTTTAAGCAAATATAATAGGGTGGAATATTTGCAAATTTATGAATTAATGTTTTGATTACTATTTAAAGATAGTCACATCTTAGCTAACAAGATCACATGCCTTAATTATGAATATTAATATACGAAATTAGTTCTGTACCCACCTCCTAGAAAACTTGTGAAATTCTATCACTCGTACAAATTAAGCATAGAACAATGTAGTAAATGAATGGTGACAGAAGTGAAAACAGGTCACTTTTTATCAAATGGAAAAGATTATTGGTAGTTGTAATAGGAATATAAAGGTGTATTAAAGTTAAATTTGTGTAGCATAGCATAGTGATTTTAACAGGGTGGATCAGTAGAATTAAGCAGTTAAAGCTTTTCTAATTCTGCATCTCCTTTACTTCTTCTCATAGAGTTGTTAATAAGTGCTAATGTTGACTATAATTTGAATTTTATCTTATTTTTTTCTCAACCTGCCAGATATATTAACAAGCTAAATTCCTGGAAATGGGAAGTAAATAAAAAGGGAGAAATAAGGACATGGATGATCTGCAAATAAGATAATCCAGCCCAATATGAATTGATATTTTTAAAGTAATTCCACTTATAAACTAAAACATAGACATTTTGAAATAGTTCCATTGCATCCTCTTTTCTCCTTTATGTTAGAAGGAAAACAAAATAACATTCTAAAAGTTCTTCATCATAAACTTAGTCAATTCAATATTTTAGAGGGAGATAGGATAGAAATCATAAAAATAATGCACTGTGCTTTCAAACTGATATTCCAGAATTAGCTGAGACCAAATTTGAGGTAACAAAATCAAAGCGAATACTGGTGTCATAATAGGACAGTGATTTCCTCATTTCTTGAGTTAACTCACAATTTTTCATGTCATGGTCTGAAGGTATTGGTAAAGGAGGATTAGAATAAGGTAATAGGGAGGTCAAAGGCTAGTGGTTTCCATATAAGTTAATGAAGCTTATTTATACCAGGAATTGGAAAAGAAAGGTGATGGCGAGAAATCAGATGAGGAAAATGATGAGAAAGAAGGAAGCAAAGAGAAAAGTAAAGAAGGTGATGATGATGATGAAGATGAAGCTGCAGAACAAGAGGAATATGATGAAGAAGAGCAAGAAGAGGTAATGGTCTAATTTGGAAGGATATCAAAGTTACCAAGCTTAAGGGTTATCTAATAAGGAATCAGATATATGGTATAGATTAAAATGAATAAACAAACAAAAATCGATTTGATGGGAACCAGGGGCATATTATTATTACTGGTGTCAATTCTTTTGTATCAAGAGAATTATTATAGCACTGAAATTAAAATGATGCCAAATTGACTATAGGAAGTGAAAGTGACCTGATAGGCAACATTGTTAGTGGAACTCCACAAGTTAAGGAAATTGATCAGATTAAGATTTATGGACATAAAATTTTAAGTCACAGTGAAGGGCTTAGTCCTGTAGGTCTGAGGGGGAATTCCTGCAGCACATCGTGTTTCCAATCCTAAAAGGCATGTGACACTAACAGAACATTTATAAACCAATCTCAGGTATCTGCGTGGGTCAAAACTCAGTGTTTTAGATTTCTAGCTTTTAGAAACATGGTGCATTTCAAAGTAAGCTGGAGTCAATCAAGATATTTTTGAGCAGGGCAACTGTTGGTCACATCCTCTTTGGGACTTTGTAAACACCTCATGCAGTAGCCTGACACTGAGAGTTTCTTCTCCGTTCCAATGCCCTTTGTCTTCGCTCCATTTCAGCTTTTCACAACACACTCTGAATCTTTCTTTACCAGAAACTGTTCCAACTATGAAATCTTTGTTACATGCTTTAATTATTTTGCATTAAATTTACATTCTTTTGAAATTCATATTGCTATAAAGGAATTTTTATCTGTTTCCAAATGGCTAGCCAGCTGCTAACCTCATTTATTAAATAATTTGCTTTCTGCATAGATTTGAAATTCTCTATCAACTATTAAATTCCTGCATCTACTTAGATATATTTCTGGACTTTGTTCCATTGATCTATATCTGAACCATCACTAAGCTGTTCCAATGAACAGAAGCTTCTGATAATTTGTTAATATTTTTAGGGCATGTTTACCCTTCTTTTTTAGGATTTTCCTAATTATTCTTTGTTTATTCTTACAAATAAATTTTAATTCTAAACATTTTTAAACTAAACATCACATTTGTCTCCAATTTCCTTCCCAAATCATTTACTTTTTTTATTCCTGTACTTTAATGTGATTGAGACTGACAGACCCTCTGATCCTATATTTCCACTCTATTATTCCCTCTCTTAATTTCTTTACCTAAGGAGCCTGGACCTTTGCTTACCCTTCAACTTCTTTCTTGCCATTGCTCTTGTCTCTCAGTTTCCCAGCATATACTCTAGACCAAATCAACCTTTGATCAATTCCATTGTCTCCTTTTCCTCTCCAAACTTGCCTATCGACCTTTTCTGAGGAATCACAAAAACTGATGCCACTAAAAAAACACTAACCCCATTTTGCTGGCTAACACATTTTCTGTTTCTCTTGTCAAGTCAGCTCTCCATAGAGAGTATTTTAGATCTTCTTTCTTTTTAAAACCTCTCCGTGAGTACCTTTTTCGTTTTTAGCAGATAATAGCACCTTCTTCCAGAAAATAAAGCCCTGAAGAGAAAACTCCCTTAATTTTATGTCCTCTGCTTGCAAACTAAATGTCTTCCCTCCTCTTCCTCATTTTTTATCAATGGAAAAAACGTCCTTCATCCTATTTGGGACTAATTGTCCTTTCCTTTTTGGGGACCGTAATCCTCATGTTATTTCCCTTTCCATTTTTTCAACCTCTTTTTCTACTTATTTCTTCCATTCATGCATTAAAACATGTTCATCTCCTATTGTAAAATATGTTTCCTACATTCCTTCTTCAACTCTTGTATTATCTCTTGAAGACCTCATTAGCTGTCATCAGTTGCTCACTTCTCCCCTTCCCCACTTTAGCTCTTTTTTTCCTTTAGCTCTTTTTAGTCTGGTTTCCAACTATATGTTTTTGGAATTATTGCCAAGTTCACTAGTAAATTTTAGTGTTTGTTTCACTTGGCTTTTCTGCAATTTAACACTGCTCACAAAATATTTCTTTTATTTAAATTAACAATTTAAGGCAATTATAGGCATCTGCTATATTTCAGGCATTGTACTGGGTGCTAATACATAGATAAACATGGTTGCTTCTCTTGTTTTTTGACACACTTCTTATTTTTCCCCTACTGCTGGTACCCTTAATGGTCTCTTTTGAGTTCTTCCTTCTAATCTTTAAATGTCAGTATCCTTCAGAATTCTTCCCTTGGACTTCTTTTTGTCTCTACAATCTCCCTGATTGATTGAATCCATATCCAAAGTTTTAGTTACCCTATAATACTTATGACTAATAATAAATTCTTTTTCATTCACTCTTTAGTGATTATACACTGAGTATATGCTTGGAATTATCCTAGGCAAGGAGAATATCTAGATACAGTTCTCCTCAAGGACTTTGATCTAGTGGGAGACAGATAAGAATGGAGACAGGTATAATACAGTGAATAGTGCTATGATGTAATAGTACAAGATGCTATAGGAGCATGTAAGAGGGGCACCAAACTCCATTTTAGGGATATCAAAGGAAATAAAGAAGACAATTTTTAAGATCTGAAGAGTTAATCAAATAAGATCAAGATGAAAAATGGAGTGGAGACTTACAGATAGAGGAAAAAACATGGAGAAGGCTTGCAGGTGATGAGAGAGTGGCAAAATAGTATATTTGGCCAGGTAAGTCATTTTGGCTGGACTAGAGAGTATAAGTTGGGGGTATGTGGAGAAATGAAGCTGAAGAGATGAATGAAGGGTCTTGAATACTAGGCTGAGAAATATGGGGACTCATTGAAGGATTTTAAGCAGCAGAATAGTATGATCATATCTGTATTTTAGAAAGATCAATTGCTTGGATTAGAAGGAGCCAAGGTTGGATCATGTTTGAAAGCTTGTTGCTATAAACCAGTGGTTCTCAATTGGTGGTAATTTTGTCCTTTAAAGGATATTTGGTAATATCTGGAGCTATTTTTGGTTGTTACAGTTGGTCTTGGGGATGGTGGAGTGCTATTAGCTTCAAGGGGGTATGAGCTAGTTTTCTAGACAAGAATGGCTTTTGGAATTCTGTTTATAGTCTGCTTGATTTGAGCTGTGTTGAAATTAAGATCTCTCCTTACAAGAACAGCAAACATCAGGAAACAAACAACTTTCCACTTTAATAGAGAAATGACATATGTTCTGGGTGTGAGGCTGGGTGAGGGATGGAAACAGGATCTTGGTTAAAGCCTTTCTAGATTTAAAGTTATTTTTTTGTTGTTCTTTTTAGAAATTAATGAATGAATGAAAGATTCATGCTAGTTAATTTACCCAGTGTATTAAGGATTTGATAAGCCTTTTGTATTGAAGAATAAAATGGAGCAAATTATCCATATAACATCTATATGTAAAACTGAGGAAATATAGACTTTTTTCTTTATGCTTTAATCTTCTGAATATTGTAATTAAAGAAAAAAGCAAGGGCCCAAATGAAACCCAAGAACCATTTAAGTTATCAGTTTCAGCAAGTTCCCACTTTATATCTGTATCCAGATTACTAACATAAAATTATCTAATGTGAATCACTGAACATACTTGGAGGTACTCATGTCTAAAATACAAGTGGCATAGCCTCAGTTTGGAATAGTAGAGCATCCCTTCCTTACTTGTTTCCACTTTTATGTACAAAGTAGCTAGCTTATACTTCCATACAAGTGTCCTTGTCAAGATGTCATTTCCAAGGTGGCCTCAATTGAACTGTCAACCATGCCATTCCTCCCCCATACATCGGCCTCAGGCTTTAGCCGTTTTCCAGAATTGTTGGATTTCTTGGCACCAGTGGAGCCAGGCCAACTTCCTGGAAATGGTAAAGGTCTTAGCCATATACAGAAACATAGTGTTTAGGGAAGACAAAGTAATGAAATATTCATCTGAATAATATTAGTTACCTTTCTTGCATTATTTATATAAATTTATATATATATAATCCTACCGTGCATTAAATAAGTTGATATCCAAGAGACTTTCTTTTGGAAATAGTCTCTATTTCTTACTCTATCATATTTCCTGCTGTAGACAGTAGAGATAGAGATTAATTTTATATTATGTCTGATTTCAATCATTAACAAAAATCTAATGACTATTAACATTCACAGACTTATCACCCACCTTTAACAATGATCAATTTATAGTTGATATTTCAATCACCCATTCATCCACCCAATCCACTTCTGTCCCCCCATTTCCAACCCCATCCGCCTTGGATTATTATAAAGCAAACCCTAGGTATTGTTGTCATTTCATCCATTAATATTTGAGTAGGTACTCAAAACTAAGGGCTCTTTAATAATATCACAATATCATTATTACAGTTAACGCAATGAAATATAATTCCTTAATATCATCAAATCTTAAGTCAGTGTTCTAATTTTTTTAGTTGTCTCAAAAAATTTGTTCTAGTCAGAATCCAAAGACAGCCCATACACTGCAGTTGGTTAATAATACTCTTAAATTTCTTTTAATATCTAAAATCGATATTTGAATTTTTGATAGCACAAATATCTTGAGTGATTTACATGGATAATAACCTTACTTAGCCATAGAATTAGAATATTCCTGACAGCTTAATCCCTCTTAACCTGAAGGAAATTAAGGGCCCTTGAATGCAATGTAATATGACATCCTCTAGGTTTGATTTGGTATCGAACCCTTTTTTTATAGGAATTAAACATTCCTCTATTTATGCTCGTTGTGAATTGTGATCAAACCCCTCAGTTCTGGTGTAGTCTAATGTTAATGTAAATTGGCTTTGTCTCACAAGTGTCTGTTTATTGTTTAAAATAAGTGTTTAGTGGTTTAGCTAAACCATGTATCATCCCACTAAGGTGTGATGAGTTAGATGTATCATCCTACTAAGGTATGTAGGCTTCCTTTTGTGTTCTCTTAGCTACTTGGTGCCTGAGAATAGTAGGAAGAAAGCAGCACAGGTAGATGTGAGTGAAAGTTAACGTGTTTTGTAAGTGGATGACATAGTAGAGAGACTTCTTTTAAGCCTGGTATATTTTATTACCTATATTTAGTATTTACAAACTTAAAAGGACAGCCAATATTGGTCCTTAACAATGTTACTTCTCATTCATTTTAATGTTTACTGAGGAATATATCATTTCATTTAGGAAAATGACTACATTAATTCATACTTTGAAGATGGAGATGATTTTGGCGCAGACAGTGACGACAACATGGATGAAGCAACCTACTAGTTATGAAATTTCTCAAAAAATATTTTTATGATACAGCTCCTGAACATTTGGACAGACGTATTTCTGATAAGGAATGAGTATTTTTGTTCATGTTTTGTTGGACAAATATTTGTTACCACTTTGAGTTTACATAGCAGTTACCTTACCAGTTAGTCTCTGACATTCTGACATTCCTTCTCAACACATTATATTCCTCTTAAGTATTCAAGCAATTTTTTTAGTATTATTTGGATTCGAATGTGCCTAAAGAGTTTTTGCATCTTTTAATCTGTGTATTCATACTTGAACAAATTATTGTTTAACTGCTGATCTTTGGTAAAACTATTAGTAGTCATCCTAGTGGATTTCTGTTGAGTTGATTTAATACTGCACATGGAGCACTTTAAAAAGAAAAACTTGAATTTGCTTTTTGCTTTTACATGGCATGTTTTGTGCTACTACATTATGACTACATCAACCTATTTGAGCTCTTACAAGTACATATGAGGTTAGATTTGTGATCGAAAGTATGTACACAGGGAAAAATGCCAATTGGAGCTATGTAAATTTCATAGCTCACATCTCAGCCATTACCTGAGATGATTAGTAAAAATACTTGAATTTGGGGTTGACTTCATACCATATATGAATCAATCATCATCTCACTGTAATAAGTTTGGTATCTTTGAATAGTTGGGCTTATGAAATATTAAACTAAGACATCTTATTTAAATTTTTACTTTACAATAGGTAGAGTAAGTTCTAGTCATATAAATGTCACTGCAGAATGCATGTGTGAAATCTGTGAGGTGTAATGGTCTGTTGTATTTCAAAAGACTCATTGCTATCCAGTTGATTTATATAACAGTGCAGAATAAAACTCAGGTCATTTTGAAATTAAGATTTTTATTTTAAATAAAATCTAGCTTCCCTTTTTATATTTGGAGAATGCCTAAAAACCTTAGCCTCTAAAGACTTAAAATGCCAAAGATTTTGACAGGAATTCATATTATATATTTCAAAAAAGATTTCTTAATATTATCCACCAAAAGAAACTTATTTTTCCCTTTGGAAAGATAGCACCCTTACCCTCTGAGAATCAGAACCTTAGATTCTATTTCTCCCTTGACTGTTAAATCTTGAAATTGTGCTTAAGTTTTTTGTATCTTGGTTTTCTTCACTTGTAAACAATTTCCTATATAAATTGCTTCAACATTGACTGAAATTTACTGTATTCATTCTCTTAACATACAGAAATGATCACCCCTTAAATTTGGTCTCACCCTCTAAAGAACTGTGCCTTATGTTCAAAAACAGTTTTGAGATACAAACATGTTTTCCTCACAAAACATTGTAACCTGGTTTTCCCATTTTGTATTCTGGTGGGGAAAATGGGGGAACATTTATATTCTCTTGTGCCATTTTGTAACATGGCTTTCTCAGGAAAAAGAACAGTTTAAATTGTAATACTTTCTCAGATTAGTTCAAGATAGGTGTGAGGACCATCAGTTTGTGCTATGTTGATGGTATGTGAATTGTTTAAAGGCGCTTATAAAATTTTTAAAGATACTAAATGGAAAACATGAATGTCTACTTTAAAGCAGCAATCTACTGTACTTAGAATAGAAACCTCACTTAAAGTTGTTTGTAATGGGCAAATAAAGTTATTTAGGATTATTAACAGGTGTTTTATTCTCTCACCTCCATTGTACCTTAGCTAAATAACGTCTTATCTTTGTAGTTGTTTACTCGCTTTATTGTAAATCTGCAGATAAACACTTGAATAGGGCAAATACACCAAAATACAGGTATTTTTTTCCCTCGCTTTCAATGTATCTCTACCATTTTGTCCTGCAGAGAGTCCTTTGAGCAGGTATTTACCCTGGAAACCCTAGCCATCTCCCTTAAATGCTTTCTTTCCCCTTTGGAAATTATCTTTATAGGTTTATGGTAGACTAATGGTAAGAACAGGCAGAAGTATCTGCAGGTTGCTTTGCCAGCATGAATCTTGTTCTTGTGGCTTAAAATCTCAGAGACTGTGAAGTTACTCCATTGGAAAACTTTAATGCAGATAACTCATAACATAAAAAAGTCTTTGTTGGTGAAATTTTAAAATTGCTATAAAACAAGCCAAACTTTTGTTGCTATAGTGCTTTTTTGTATTTACACTTTAAATTCTTACAAAATTGTGTCCTGTTTTATTTTGAACTTAAACATATTTGATAGAAGAAACTAATTTAATACAGATTTTACCTGGTAAAATAACTATATCAAGCAGGCATGCCAATATCAAATATTCTTATCAAGTATTATTGAACAAACCATCACTAGCAACAACAAAGAAAACTCTGGGTGATTAATATCATGATAATGGACTAAGAGATTTTTCAGACAGTGTAATATGAATGTGATCATTGGACTGACACTCGATCCGAGAGAATGCTAACAAATATTCAGAGGATGTTAACCTGTCCTTCCCCACTACCTTAAATGTGCAGTGTCACTGGCTTTGCCTTAATATGGAATTAAAAACGTTCATCTTATTTTTTTAAAATGTAATTAAATATAATTTTAAGATCAAGATTTTTAAAATGGAAAAAGGATTACACCATATTTTTCCATTAAATAATAGCTCAAACAGTTACTACTGTAATTTTTAAAAATTAACATTCTTGTAGAAAGGTTTCATAATCAAATTAACCATAGAGCATATTTTATATGACTGATTCCACAATTCACTGAGAGTCGGGGACCTTACCTTTATGGCCTTTTTCCTAAGATCCAGGATCTTCCAAAGAACCTTCACCTGAAATTTTCTTTTCAATTTCATTTCACTTATATCCTATAAATAATCCAGTGGATTTTTTGTTTCAGTGTAAAAGGGGGAAATTTGAATGGGTAAACCTTTGGCAATTTGATCTATCTTACACAGTATATATCAAACAGTTTGAAAGAAGGTTTGCTTTATTCAATTAAATTCACCAGCTTCCATTTTAGATTGAATAATAAAATAGAAACTTTATTATATTTTGAAGATCTTTTAAAATATGAAAAATACAGAGCAAGTTTTAAAAACCAGTCTTACAGATGTACATGCTAACATAATGCTCTACAATTCCACTTTGCATTTGTATAAAATACATTATACAGGATAGTATTTGCATATATAAAAAGAAATAATGCATCCATATATTTCTGATCTAATAGTGCAATATGCACATACATGGAAGAAAAATACTAACTTCCTGAGCAACATTGTTGTAATTCGAAATGAATCCCATCATAATGCACCATTTAAGTAAATACTTCTAAAAACTCCCTCCTCTACCCTGTAACTTTGTATCCTCGCTTCACATTTCTAAAACTCTTAACTGTATCCTTCATATTCCCAAGTAGGTAATTTTAGAAGTAGATACCTTTTCAAAGAACTAATTACTTAGTGGTTCATTTAAAGAACTCTTCAGGCCATCGAATAGCAAGTAGAGTCCACAAAAAGCTTTAAAAAACAAGAAGTCTTCTAGAGAAGTTATTTATTAGTCTAATTCTAAAGGTGGCCAGCAGACTCTATAATCATATCTTAAATGGCTCATCCATTAGTTCAAAACAACCTTAACCATTTGTACCAGACTTTAAAAAAATCTGCCCTAAAAAGTTTTTTCTTCACTTGCAGTTCCACTTTTTAAAGTGAACCAAATGCAATGATTCACATAGTTCGGTTATTTTTACATTTACAGATACATATCTTCTAATGTGAAGCCTCAGAGGAAATTCAGGTAAGGGTTTCAACACAATTAAGTGTCAACAATAACTTTTCTTACTAAGTTTGACAAAGTAATCTGTATTTGCTATAAATTTTTATGTATATTAGTACTTCTTAAAGGCTAAAATTCTGTATTAAATGCGTAGGATTTTTTTCCTTAAAAAAAAAGAACGACATGATTACAATCTATAATTCTGTAGATGACAGAATTATATATAATTCAAATTATATTCAATTAAAAATATGTAATTCAAATATACAGAAAAAGGAAAGTGCCTGATTGTGTCAAAAGGATGTTATATTTCCTTCAAAGAACAGGATATTCTGCAAGACAAATGTTTTTTAATCAAGTACACAGTACATCTCACTACTTTAAAAATAAATTACTTACCCTGGAAATCAAAGTACCACTAGCAAAAAGGAATCACTGACTATTTTTCATCAATTTCATGTAAACGAAGTTCTTCAAAAGACATCTAACCCATTCTACCCTAAAATAGTCTGTATTTTCTTCCCTAAAACTTGATTTTTCAGCAGGCTTAATAAATACAATGTAAACTGACCAAGTTAACACTGAGCATAAATTAGATCATACTCATCACTTCAAGATGTCTAAGGCACAATTTTTAAAATTTTAAAATAAGTTACCGAAAAAATCAATTTGCTCCAACTTCCATGTTAACACTTTCAGGTAATTGTTTAAGGTCCTCAAATATATGCAAAAGCATTAATGTTTGACTTCTTTGTCCTATCTTTTCTATGAAACTTTGCTACTGAAGGTACATAAAATCTCATTTACATTTATTCACCCTACTTTGTATCAAGATTGGAGTTTGAAATATCAAATGACTAGTCAAAAAGTTGAAACATTAAAATTAGGAAATAATGCCCAGAAAATGAGGTGGTATTATAGATGTTAAGGTACATACTTTATTATACATAAAACAGGCAATCCAGACTCCACCAAATCTTGCTTCTAATTAATCTTTTTGGTTACATTTTAAAAAACACATACTGTTAAAAATTAAATGATGGAATCAGTATGTAAAATACTTATCTAGCAGATCCATAGATCTTAAAAAGTGGTACTATCAAGCCCTTTCAACCAATTCATTCACCTTTGGCCTCTGTTCCCTAATTTTATGCTATAGTTCAGGGAAGAAAAAGTTTAAGTTGGACATTTTCTCTTTGAAAAACAAGTTAAGGGTTCAATAAACATTTTGTTCTTGTTAATTCAAGAGGTCTCTACTCCTGCTTTTACCTTATGAACCATTTTATGTAACCTCAGAGGCAGACAATGAAAATTTGTTTTGACCCCATTAATTTGTGCTTGATAGTGAAACGAAGGTGTAGACGAATTTATACAGCCTATGTTATGAATCTGATTGGACTACTTGAAATAACGCCTAATTTTAATTCTAAAAACTGTATCATATGTATTATAAGGCATTAAATGTAATTAAGGCATGTTACCATATGTAACACAGCAATAACTTGTCACAGTATGTGTTTTCTAAATATTGCTAATCTATACACATGTGTATAACACTTTTCATAAAAGAATTACAAAAGTGCTTTCAAATATCAGAGGCAAATATAATCACCTAAAAAACAGAAGCAAAGGCAGCATTCTTTAAGAGACAAAGATTACTTTTAGGTCTTGACCTAATCCAGTGTTGTAGTGACCAAACAGCAACTTCCCAACTGTAACACATTATTTTGGGGGCTTAAAAATAACATTTAATCTATACCTTAGCCTCTATTATAGACATTATACATTATTTTCCCACTTCTGTTTCTACTTTTCAAAAATTTTCAAAATGGAGTATTAAATATGTGTGCTCATAATTAATTTTAGGATCACTTTTTTGCAACTAAATATTTTGATGGTTCACAGTAAATTTTATTCAGTTGCAGATATCTGATGCTATCATTATTCTGCTTTGTAACATCGATAACCTTAAACCAAAAAATAATTAAAAAGTAAAATTTAAACATAACCAGTCTTAAGACAGGTTTTCTAAATTAAGAACGTTCAAGACATATTTAAATTCATTTCTGCTTTAAGCACTAATACAAGAGATATATGGATTTACTGCTCTCAGTATCAACTAGCAACTGCAGGAATTTCATACTCAATCCATTTGTAAATGGCTCAAAAAAGGTGAAAAACAAAAGCATCTTCAATCTCCCTAAATCCTGCCTTTGAAGTGGTTACTGAATATAATTGATTCACCACATTCCAGATGTACATGTGATCACTAACATTATAATTATGAGCTAATGCTATGTTTTGTGTTGAGCAGGTGACTGAGAATCATGACTATATAGTTTACGTTCATCTTGTTGGTCAAAAGGTATTCTTTTAGTTGGAGCAATTCCATTTTCCACTTCTCTCTGCTGTGATGTGGGTGTGACTCCTGAATGCAAATGTGAAGAATCCACTGTTGAATGGTGACTAACATCCACTTTAGCTAAAATTTCATAATACAGCAAATAAAATACTGGCGTTATTATACCTACTATCAACATTATCACTACAGCTGTCCACCACCCTATTCCCCAGTCTGCTCCATAATAAGGATCCTTACGTTGAATGTTTTTGTTATCAGGTTCAAAACGTATTTGTTGTGCTGTTAAGGCAGACACCACCTCATTGAGGTTCTCTCTTTTGGTGTCTGTACATTTTACTATTTGTTCTATGTCTCGGTCCACTTCTTTTAAAAAGCTACCAGCTGATTCACTGGAAGAAAGAGAATCATTAGGTGACAAAATTTCCTGTTGTTCTGGAACGAAGTGAACAGAAAAAGGACGTGAAGCCTGTCTTCCTTTTGGAGGATAAAGTGTTTCAGTCAATGAACTAAACTTTTTTACTGGAATTTTGATAGACCTTAGGGCAAAAAAGTCTTGATCGCTGATGAGATTGTTAACCCTCTTGATATCTGCTACCTGTAAAAAAAAAAAAATGCAACATTCAACTGAATTCTAATTCAAAATAGATGTAGCAATACTCATTCATCCCACTTATTTTTGGAGGGAAAAACATGCTGAGATTAATTATTAGTAGTATTAAGTTATCACATCCGAAGAGATTTTATTTGTGTATAATGGTTCTATACTACTTTTGATCTACCAGTCTTAGGAAATCACCAATTGACTTTTTACTGTCACCCAAAGTTAATAACACTAGTGCTAGCTATTTATGTAGACTCTAGGAACCTATTTCTCTTTCTTTATCATGCACAAATATCACACTTCTGCAGCTTATGAACAATTTGTGAAGAAAAGATTAGATACATTCTTCCAATGTAGCAATTAAGAATATAGCAAATTTCAACTTAACCCAACTAAAACTACCATATTTTATCAAGACTAAGATGCTATCAAACCAAGATGTGCCATTACTTTATCATTAAAAAGCCCACCTAATACTGAAGATGCCCCTATTCCAATGTCAAAAATGTTAAAATGTGAAAAAATATACCATAAAATTGATAAAATATAACTTATAACTTCTCAAATTTTCCCAAACTTCTCAGTGTAAATGTAGTATTCAACTAGCCCTGAGAGCAGTCATTTTTATAAGCTTTTCCTATGTATTATGTCGTCTTCCACCTACCTGTATATTCTATTCACCTGCCATTGTGAGAAGACATAGGGGAGTGTTACTCAGATTAGCAATTACCATGCCAAGCTTTCCTACTACCTTTAAGCTGTTCGTCTCATTCTTCATTTCCATCAATGCTTTAAACTAAACCTTGAACATTTATCACTTCACTGATGTCAGAGAGGTAAAGTGAGTCTAGGATAAACTTAGATTTCTGGTTTGGTCAACTCAATGGATGATGCTATTTACTGAGACATGGAATACTTGCAGGGAGAAAAAAGAATGAATGCAGATTTTATACATGTTGCCTTTGAGGTGCTTGAAATATGCAAGTGGAAGATGCCCAACAAGCAGTTACAGATGTCTGAAATTCAGAAGAATAATCTTGTCTAGAAATATATATTTGTAGATTACCAGCAAAAATGGTAACTGAAGTCACAAGAGTAGAGTCACTAGAAAAAGACAGGGAGTAAAAGTTAACATAGGAAAGATGTCTAAAGAACACCAACATTTGAAAAGTATGCTAAGAGAAATCCACAAAGATTAAGAGTGACCAAGAAAGTAATATATGACGGTGGTTAAAAGCATGGACTATTGGACTTGAAGTATGGCTATGGACACTTTCTAGTTGTATCATACGATTTGGGACAAGTTGTTTAACCTCTGAAATTCAGTCTCCACCTATGTAAAATGACAGTAATAATATCACCATATAGGGTTGTAAAAATTAATGAATTAAAATGTATGAAGGACATTTAGAATAGTGATACAAATATTAACTGTTATTAAATATTAATAGTAGGAAAATCAGACACCTGCAGAATCAAGGTCAAACAAACAGGGTTTTAAGGAGAGAGTAAACTGGTCAATGGCAGATTACTGATCAAGTCCTAAGAAGACTGGTAAGAGTTTTTGGTTGGAAAAATCAGTTCCCTTGAAGTATATGTGTGGGAGGAGGAGGGAGAGAGGACTGAAGAGTAACTAGGAGATAAGACAGGAAAGATGAAGAGTGCTCTGTCATTTTACTACCTTGAGACTGTTTTTTCTTAAGGCAAAAATTCACTGACAAACCCCAAACCTGACCTTCTTCTCTTTAAATGTTTTTTTTGCTTGGTTATATTCTAACTAATAATTGCTCAATACTCTTTCTGAACTAAGCTTCCAAGGTTTAGTATCTACTTTGGTTATCTCTGAATAGACCTATAGTTTTGCTGTTATGTTAACTTGCTTGGTTAATTTGGGATTCTAACCTTGGGCTTTTTGGTTTCTTATTACTGTTTTATAACTGACATATTTTCAATCATTCCTATGACTGAGTATCTATTGGTGGCACACAGCACTAAATACTGTTTATTTTTTAAATGAAAAGTCCTTTGGTAAGGTTAATCTTTTTTTTTTTTTCTTTTTGCTACTTGAGCATTGCTTAACTTTCTAACTCCATTGTATCAATTTTCCCACTACTATGGCCAATGTCATCTTTCCTTAAATATTAAGCTAATTGCCTTTCATCATTCTCATCCTACAAAAGGAATCAGCTGATACATCATGTGATTTCTACTAAATACATTTTCTATCATACATTTTCTATCAGCTTCTTCTCTATTCTTACTAACAAATAGTTTAAGCCCTGATCATCTTCCTCTGAATTATTCCAATACACTCTTTAATGAATCCCCTCCAATTCACCAGCAGGCTCCCCCGCCATTCTGCAGCATTCTTGTTAAAATTGTATGACGGTGTTCCAATACTATGTGGGTCAAACTTCTCTTCAGTTATCTCAAAATGCTTCATCCCAGTCTATGATGCTCATTTCTGAACCACCCATTACACTTCTCTATTATTCACCTTATGTCTTCCTTGAAATCTCCATATCACTATTATATGCCTGAAATAGTTGCTCCTTTTCACCTATCTCACTGGAAATATGACCTAGTTTTAATTGTCTATATAGCATTTGAAACTTAGCTCCTTCTAAGAAAATTTCCCAGATTTATGAAAGGAAAACTAATGTCTTTCTCTAATGAAGCTACTGAACCACACTCATCTCTTGGATCTCCACTTGATATTTTTAGCCATGCCTCTCATTTTCAATTTTCAATTTCCCTGATCAACCTTTTAAGGCACATTCTGTAATTATTTCTCAGTGGTCTTATTTTTCTACAAACCACACATTCATGTTTATTTGCATTAAAAAATGAAATCGGGTATTTTTCTGATTTAGTAATAAATGGTACTGCCATACATGAACTGTAAAAACAAACCAAACACAAAAATGAACCAAAAACCCAGCTCTTCTGGCCTCATATCAAGAAATACATTTCAATAAAATATTGTATTAACTTTTTGAATCAAAATTTGTATGTTTTAATCAATTATGAATAATTACTTCAGAAAAACATATAGCACCTCATGATCATAAAACATTTCCTTAACTCAATTTAAATTTATGTATATTTATATGTTTATAAATCTATGTGTGTTTCTATTGCAGATAATGTAATTGTAAAAGGTTTTCAAGTATAAGAATATATTATGAAAGATTGGGGAGGGGAGGGGATGAAAATATTAACCACGGAGAAAAGGTGATATAAAATTTCACGCGATTAAAAAAAGAGCATATATATTTTTAAATGACTGATTCCAGGTAGCAAATCCTGGTAATATCTAGAATTCCATGCATACATTTAAAGAGTATTCTAACAGTCTTATTTTTAAATAATAGTATTGACAACATTCTAGAAATTATATCCTTCGTAACAATTTTAAGTCATTAGGACGTATTTAAGAAGTTCACTTTAAAATGTCCGAGGTACACAGTACATACATTGCAAAATTCTATTTAGAGTACAAGAACAAATAGTTTGAAAATCAATATTCTAAACGGTTTTATATCAACGTGTTTATATGAAAACAGATTCCATGCTAAGGATGCAAGATGGACATAATGACACACTTGGGTTTTAAACAGTTTAATATGAACCAAAATAAAAAATATACCTTTCCTTTTATCTGTCAATCCCACTTTTGAGAATTTATCCTACAGAAACAAAAGTACCTCTATTTAAGGATTAGTTGTGATGACATTCACAGCACAATGCAAAATACAGGGAAAATCCTGACAATCCATGAGTAGGAGAATGGCTTAGCAATTATGGCATATTGATACTATGGAACATTATATAGCTACATAAAACAATGAGTTAGATCTATAAGGCTACGAGAGATATCCATGATACACCAGGAAATGAAAAAAGAACAAGGCAATTTGTAGAGTAATAAGCATAGTATAAACCAATTTAAAAACCACAATAATCACCAATCTCCCAAGTATTTTATATACATATATATATTATGTATAAATATATATATATATATATATATATATGTATGTATTCTTAAAAAGACAAAAAAGGTATGGAAAGGAACACAAGTGTGTTATCTCAGGAAACTGGTGCAAGAAAAACTTCCTTAAGTATTTCCACATTTTCTTACAACTTGAATAAGGAGAAAAAGATAACACACTTGGGTGTTTTTCGATACTGAAAACAGAATCATGGATTTAGAAATGACAAGAAATTCAAGTTTTCACTTAATTCAAAAAGTTAACATCCACCTACATGATACAGATTTCTATGCAAAGAAGAAAAAAGGGTGGGGCATGGAACAAAATGAAAAGGCACAGCATTTATTTCAATTTGTGCTATGAATAAACTATTTTGGACTGCATTATACAATATTAAATTAAAACTTACCGTACAACAGTATTGAAGGGCTATGGCATTTAAAGTATCTCCTTCCTGTATATCTTTTGTTAATACTATAATGTCATCAAGTCTATCTCTTGATGTACTTCTTCGAATTTTTTCCTTTCCTCTGGATCGAAGCTCATACACTTCAACATCCTCCTCCAACGCATCACTCTCTGTACAATTTCCAAATGCATGTACTTGACCACTTGAATGAACTCCTGGAAGAGGAAAACTACGATTCTGATGCCTCCCTGCCATAATGTCAAAATCTGGGGGGAAAGAAGGCAGAGAAAACTTTGAAATGTAGCTGATCCATTTGACTGATTTACAAGAATCTTACATTTAGGACACTTCATCTTTTTTTTTTTTTAGAATGATTTTAGTTATTTAAAAATTTTTCAAGTTTTATAGGTTCAAGTTTTATAGCTGTTTAGTGAAGATATTTGACAGTGAAGACAATAGGATAGGACAAAGAGGTAATCCATTTTTATAGACCATATATCACAAAACATGTGAGTGTAATTACATTTTAACAAAGGCAAACTGCTATAATTTTTTTAGGTCAAAAAATTAAGTTCTCTTTAAAGTATGTGAAGAATATTAGATAATTTTCTGTTATGTCTTAAAAACTTGTGATCCTTCCTATATATATAATTTATAGTTCTGATGGAATCAAATGTTTTATAGGTACACACGCAATACTTTTATGAACCCCAAACTTTTCGGCTTGTTCCACATTTTAAGTTCATGTGGGGTTGAAATATCTTTTGCACTACCTACCTACTTTCCTGGGTCATGGTGACATCACTATTTATATTTAGTACATAGGTCAAGACTTTGCTCTTGACCAGGGATTTTTCTTCTCTGGAAGCTTTTCATTAAACTTTAACTTATTAAAGTCCTCATCAAACTCAATTTACAGTCCATAAAAGGCTGTGAACAGATTTTAGGCCACCACATTATTTCAGAAAAGTCACTATAAGACTGACTGAGAGCTGACCTAAGTTAAAAACATTTATCAATGAATACGTTTTGTTTAATTGTATACTGACTCTCACCTCACCTTCAAGTTGGTTTATTCTCATTAAAAACAAATACAAGAATAAACTAATTCCACATTCACAGTTTTAGCTTTGCATAAACTGTTCACATAAGAGAGATCACTTTCAGTTACTGTGAATGATGAAGAGGACAGGTAATCAGAGATGTTTTAGAGTTAAATAATTAGGACTTAATAATATGGCTCCGATATGAAGAGTGAAAAGATAAGGATCTTGCCAGGATTTCTGATTTGTAACACTGAATAAATGGTAGTGCTATTCTTTAAGGTATGGAACAGTAGAAGAGCTTGTGGGAAGGGGGCAGCAACTATTATTATAAACTCCTTCAAGATACCCCAAGTATCATCAAGATATCAAGTAGCCCAGTGGGCTATATGGTGATATTGAAAAAGGTCTGCATTAGAGATATAATTTCATGACTCATTTTGCACAGAGGTAGAAATTTAAAGCTGTGGGTGTAGATGAGATCACCTAGAGAAAGTACACAATAAGAAAAGAGGGTTGAAGACAGCCTATAGTTAGTACCTGGGTGAAAGATAATCATGTAAAGAAGGAAAAAGAGTGTTCAGAGGATGAGGAAACCATGTTGTGTCATGGAAGCCATAGCAAAATGATGTCTCAAAGAAGAACTTAGTTCATTTGTGAATGTTATGGAGAAGTAACAAGTGAAAAAGGGAAAAAAAATCAGAAAAGACCAACTCCAAACGTCTGAACTTGTAATATGAATGACAATAGATTATACTTTCTATGTAGGCACATACTTATAAAATTTTTGGAACTATTTCATACAATTGAACCCAACCCTTGAAAATCATTTTCTGACTTTGCTCTATGGCAAATTTATAATGCTTTAAAAACTCAAGGGTTTTAAGTTGGATAACGGAAGTAACGACTAGCTATATATTAAGTAAGTTATTTCACCTGTTTCCTCAAGGTGCTACATTATTTAATACTATGAATGGGATTCTTGATAACTATCAAACTAAAGAAAGCTACCCACATTTTACTTCTCAAAATCAGTTTTGAAGGCATGATCACACCTATTCTTTCAAGGAATTCTAACAAGTGACAAAATGATTGCACTTGTTTTAATATCATAATAAATTAAGGATTTATTTTTATTTTTCAAAAAAGTTGAAAGAGTATCTCGCCTTCACCTAAAACAGATAATAGTTTTATTTCCCCTTATTTATTCAAGTCTTTTCTATCCTGTGTCTTTAATCTAGGGAATGTCTGTGAATCCCAGATTCATAGGCACATTTTATACATATGTACATTTTTCTGGGGAGAATACTGTTTTCATAGTCTCAAAAGGTGTCCATGATTTTAAAAAGTTAAGACCTACTTAATGTACAGCAATTTACATATTGCTATACTGACCCAGTTATGTTGCCTTTAGACTTTTTCTCCCTTATAATTTCTTCCTAGAAACCCAAACTTGCTTAGTACAGATAAGTCACTGAGCAATGCCCAAAAGCCATTTTAAGATATTTATATCGACCTCTTTCTGCGATATGTTGCTAAGTAATATTTGAAGGCTGAACTTAACATCTATCTCTTCACTCCCCACTGCAATGAAATGCAGGCAGAATACCACAAACCGGTATTGTTTCTGAATAATCAAGAATTGGTTGTGTGTCTAATAGAAGTGAAAAGCTAGACTTTGGCCCACGCAGATAATTATGCGAGCCAACTATATACAGATTAGAAATAGAAAGTACACAATATCCAAGTCATTATTTTCACCTCTTTTAATTCTCTTTGGGCAGCAAAAAAGCACGAACCCCCGCCTCAGAAAACAGAAACAAGCCTGCATGCTATGTATATCACAAGCACTCACAAAAAAGTAGTTACCAATGCATACGGTGTTTAAGCATTCATCAGCCCAGGCTGTACATGAAAATGGTTTCCCAAACACCTTCGTTCTGTATAATAAACCGCTGTTGGGGGTTTCGCTTTGACAGTCCTTAAATAGGGAGCAATAGGTACAAGGTAGTTTATTTAGCAGAGGGACCATATCCTCCAGACCCAATCCAGTTTGTATAAACTTAACTTCCCTCCCTCTCACATCTCACACGTCTAGTTTTTCCTTCCCCTGTTATTCCCTGCGATGACTAAACCTCAATTTTTATGTCACACCATCACACTTGGACGACGTGGGCAAGATGCCGTCAGCGAATATTCCATACAAACACGAAGTTGTGGGAGAAATACAGTGTTTGGGCAGAAAATGCGTTGCTCCGGGAATTGGGTACGCAAGCCTCCGTCCTCTAAACCTCAGTTTCCCTACAATGTATCGAGGGACTCTGCTGGGGTAAGTCTCAGGGTCTCTCTACCTCGGGGACACTTCCAGCTGCCCTTGCCACAACTGCGGCCAAAGGCCCGCGTCGCCTCCAGCGATAGAACCGCTGGGGCCCAGCCCCGCCGTGCCGGACGGAGCCACTCCCCACCTCTCGCCGCCATCTTTACCTGTCCCGTTAGCAAAGGGGACACAACGAGGAGGCGGCTGTCAGGTCCGCCGGAGCGGCCGGCCCGGGTAAGTTCATGGCAGAGCCTCCGTTTCTGGCTGGCCCCGTCCTCCTCCTTCCCCGCCGCCGCCTCCGCAGGAGCTGCCGCGGCGGTCAGCGTCTGCGCCTTCCGGGCCTTGCGCCGCCGCCACGTCCGCAAACCTGTCGTGCGTCATCGCGTCAAGTGGGCGGAGATGGGAAGGGACTGGGGCGGCGGGGGCGGCGGGGGCGGCGGGGGCGTGAGGAAGCGCCCAAAACCGGGGCTCGCCAACCACGGGCCTAGGCCCGGCGCGCATGCTCAGGGACGTCGCCGGGGCCCGGGGGCGGGGCCCAAGCTCCAGCCCGCCTCTGTCTCCTCCCCTTTGGTCGGGCTTTGTCTTTCCAGCAGAAGAGTTCCTCGTTCCAAGTTTTCAGGCTAACCCAGCGACCAAGGGCGGCCTGCTGTCTGCGCCTTTGTACTTTGTCCACGCAGCGCTAGCAAAATTATCTAGAAAGCATTGAGTGGGGGAGGCGCTGAAGATTTGTCGGGGCTGTTGTACATTTCTTTTTGTACTGCATTTGGAGGTTTCTTTAGGATGGGGAATGACCCTGAAAGTACGGTGTTGACATCTATGTTTTAGAATATTGTGCAAGGCTTACTGATCGTCATACAGAAGGATCTAGACATGCAGAAGAGCCAAACACTGGGAAAAAAACCCCGGGGCTGCAGAGGACAGTTGTTCCAGCCTTTGTGTTTATAGGTGAGGAAAGTGAGCCATCTAGAGTCAGGCCCTGGGAAATGTTTGCCCTCGAGCCCTGGTTCTCAGGCTTTCTATTCTCGAGACAAAGCTGTCTACAAATTGAAACTCGATTAGCTTTGAAAAATAATTGAAAGTCATTGGTAGTCACTGTTGAGGTCTATGAAATATTAGTTCGTTAAACAACAAACTATATATGGCTTTTCTCACAGATTTACTAAAGGAGTACAATAATGTGTTTGAATTTATGCAAGTAAGCATTTTAATAATGTGCCTAATGTCTCCCAATGTTCACGTTAAGGACTTTGCACTTTTGTCTTATGACAATATACATTTTAGAAACAGGCATGGCGCAGGGTGCATAGCACTTTTCATGATATCTGAATATACACAATGAAGTCTTTGAAGCTTTGTTTTAAATTATTTTCAAAGAGTATGTCTCAGTAAAAGTTAGAAATTCTGTATTGCAATATTCTTTATTTTTATTTTTATTTTTATTTTTGAGGGGATAGGCACTGTGCTTCACAATGCTACAAAAAGAACTTTAGGAGAGGAACACAAATTTTTTTTTTAAGGTTGTGGGAGCTGTTCTGTGTGCTCTTGCCCTTGTGACACCCCTGTCTGTAACCATTTATCACTGCGACATTTTCTCATTAGTAAACAAAGGATGTATTCCCTACTTGATGTGTAGGGCTTCAGCTGCTCAGCCTTCATGAATGTTAATGTGATTACAACCTTCATTCTGCATATAGGTTACTTTTCTTATTTTAATGTCAGTGTGCAGTGGAATCCATGTGAGAGCCTGAGCGATAGAATTTCAGGCACTTCTAGGGGACTGCCACCTGTTTACTTTGTATACTTTCTCGTAGATATCTGCATGCTCTTGAATTGTTATTTATATGTAACAAAGATGAGGTTATGGAACTTTTACAAAATGACTATAACAATTGTATTTTATTAGAATATACAAAGGAAGCAGTTAGCCATGAATTTTGGTCAAGTTCCAAAAAGCCAACCATTACAAATACTTTTATCTTTGAGAAAAAGGATGTCTCCAGTGCTCAGCAAAGCTAATAGGATTTTCAGTTTTTTGAGATCTCATCTGACACAGTTTTCATTAAATGGCTGTAGATGAAAGAATATGTAGTTTTTAAGAATATATGTTTCTGTCACCAACCTTTAGGTTTTGTGATTTGCTCCAGAATAAAAATTGTAATGAGCGTGTAAATTCTATCCAACTGGATAGGAGTGTTACTTGGCAATATCTGTAAAAGTTAAAAATGCAATGGACTGAACTATTACATTACTAAGTAATTGCCTTGGATTCACTTAGATACAAATGGATAAGTTTTAACAAATATGTTCAGGAATGTTTACTACAGTAATAGCAGAAAATCTTCAAATATTCTTAAACGATCTTCAGTGGTAGACTGAATATTTCTGGTGCACTTAAATAACGTAATATTATGCTTTTGTTCAAAACATTGAAGTTAATATGTATTTTCTGATTTATCCATTCATTTACCTAACAGTTTTTTGTTGGTGGAAAAGGGTATGTGAGGCCTTTAAGCGCTGGACATAGAGTGATTTAAAAGAGAAAATTTCCTTACTCATGGAGCTTCCATGTAGGCACATGGAAAGATCTCGCAAATGTATTTTAAAAATAAAAGAGTAAGTTGTCATGTAGAAGGTATGATGTTATTCCTTTAGGATAAAATTTTAAATGTATTCCCTCCCACTCTCATCCCACCCACACACACATTCATCTATCTGTGCAGGGAGATGCATTTAATTTTTCTTTCTGGGAAATTACTAAAGGATTTTTTAAACAGTGGTTGAAAAGGACTAGATGTGGCAGGGGAACAGCCGGAGATTTTGCCTTTTCTTCTTAGACCTCCCTCTATAAGTTGAATTTTTATTACCATGTGCTTTTATTATTATTCAAAAAATACTAAGACTGAACACATTTTATTGTTAAGAAGCCATAGTTGTTTTATCTACAGTTAACCAATAGTCAACTATCCATCTCTTAATCATTCCTAAATCTGTTTATATTCAGGTAGTGAGTGCCTGGAGAAAAGAACCAGATCACCAAATCAAGTCACCTGGAAATCAAAAAAATGAAACAGTAGCAGAATGTTAAATTCTTTTTACGTTCTTTCTTGATTTTCCAATGCCAGATTTCTTTCATTCCTCCTCTTTTACTCTCTGCTCCTCCCTATATCATTTTATCAGCCTTTCTTTCTAATTCTAGCTTCTAGAAGCAAAACTGGAAAATACAATTGTACATTAAGAAAATATTTAAAATAAACGCAAATGAATTTAAAACTGGATTAGAGGGTGAAACCTAAAAAAATTTCCTTCATTGCTGATCTTCACATGGAGCTTTCTCTATACATAGAGAAAATTTCTGTGTCTTTTCTCTCTAAGTCTTGGGGAAGTCTTTCCAGATGCTTAGAGATCATGTCTGTGGCAGTCTTCGGTTTATTCAACAGTAAACCAAGAAGTTCAAAAGAAAAGCTTCCATGCCCCTATAAAGAATCATAGAAGAGTGACATGTATATACTTAAGGTGAAGGTAGTACTTATCTGACAAAATATAGACAGAAATTACATCTGTTCATCCTACAAATATTAATTAAATACCTACTGTGTTTCACACCCTGTTTTAAGTACTGGGGATATGTAGTGAACAAACAGGCTCAAATCTTTGCTCTTAAGGAGCTTATGTTCTTGTGATGGAAGAAAGATTAAAAAAATAAATATTAATATGTTAGATGGTGATAAATTAATTATGTAGGAAAAGTAAGTAGAGAAGGAGGTTGGAGTGTTTGGGGTTGGGGGAGTTTGCATTTGTAATAGTGTAGGTAAGGAAAGGCCTACCTAACACAATCCTGAAGAAAGTAAGTATGTGAGCCATGCTGGTACTGGGAGAACTTGACAGGCAGAAGGAACAACCAAGTGCCAGCTAGGTCCCTGAGAAGAACTATGCCTAGTGTACTAAAGAAATAGCCAGAAGGTCAGCATTGCTGGAATGGATTGCACAAGGGGGCGGCAGAAGAGTAGAAGATGAAGTTAGAGCCAAATTATATAGTACTTTGTAGGCCATTGCCAGGACTTGGGCTTTTACTCTGAACAAGATGGGACACCATGGGAGGGTTTGGAGCAGAGGAGGACATTACCTACCTTTTAAAAGAATCACTTAGGATGGCTAGAGTAGAAGCAGGGAGATTATTTAAGAGGCCATTGCAGTAACTAGGGCAAGAAGGAGATTGGCTTGAATCAGAAAGAAGATCAAATGTCAGTTTGATTGGGATTACAAATACTTGGTTTAAAAATATTTTTTCAAAGCACTTAAATTCATGAGGTTATTCAGTTTTGGTTTCAGAGATATTTTTCACTGGTTCTTTCTTGCATACTCTAATTAGTGAGTCTGTATTTAGGGTCCCTTTTCCCTATTAATTCTAAATAAACCACTCTTAACCACTGTAGCAATTGTTGGATCTAAGTAAAGTTTCTCTTCTTTCCTTCTCACCAAGTTTTCTTTTATTTACAGTTAAGGTTGAGCTAATTCCACCCCTCCCTGCTTTTTTTTTTTTTTTTTTAAAGCTTTAATCCTATCTGGCTTCTAAATCCCTTCAGAATTATTTAAAGTAAAGACTGCTTGCTGACTTCAAAGAGTATTTTACATTTGGATTTACCCAGTGGAGTATATAGTAAGAGTAGTGGAACCTTCTTTTTTTTCCATGTAGAATACTGTTTTTGGCAATGATATATGCTGATCAGTAAGCAGTCTGTTAAAAGAAGAAACACACTGAAACTTGCTTTGATTTGTTGTTTTGAAAAGGACTTACTATCCTTTGGAGTACCTTTTAATACTATATCTAATCTGTTATTTGTGAGAGAATTGATTTGTATTGCTAGTGTAGGGAAACTTCCCTTTCATTACCCTGTCCTTAAGGACATACTACATATTTGGTTATCTATAGGATAACATAATATAAAATAATATTTTGTTTGTAAAGATTTCTATATCTTATTGTTTAAGTCATTTAATTGAAAGATAAATATTTTACTACACCAGTCCTCAAAAGAAAATTTCTTATGTAGGCATTATAATTAATGCTGACACAAAAGAAGACATCATTAGCTTAAGAATGATTCTTTATGTAAAAATGTTATAGTTGCTCATAAGGCAAAGCCATAAAACAATTATTTAATCTAGTAAAATAGATATGCTAGCCCATCTATATTATTTGGTTTTTAGTAACTGGTTGAGATAGAGTTTGGAGGTGAATATGCTGTGAATATGCAAAACAATTTATAGTGAATTCTTTTTTTCTCCTGCCTTGTCCTACTTTCCATGAGCCATATTCAATTTTCTCTAAATATCTGCCCTTTCCCCATTAAAATTCTAGTTTCATAAGACCTGGAAGTAGGGATGGCTGTTGCTGGTTGGATGTGTGTACTGAGAGCACCCAAATGCATTTCAAAGTGTCTAGAAAACTTCAACAAGGAGATTATGATAAGAGTGGTAACATCCACTTTTTTCAACATTTATGAAGTTAATGCAGTTTGTACAAAACTGACATTTCAATAGCTATCTCAACTGTTGTCAAAACATGGTCTGCAGACCCTTACTGATCCCCAAGTTTCCTTCATAAAGTTTCCTTCATAAAGTCCTCAAGGTCAAAAGTATTTTTGCAAAAATTCTAAGAAGTTATTTGCCTTGTTCATTGTGTGCCATTGTTACTCATAGTGATCCTTAGCATCAGTCAAGGCAATGGCACCAAGCTGTATAAGTTTTCATTGTATTGTTCCCTACTGCATACTCATTAAAAAAAAAGAAAAGAAAAGTTTAGTTTTTTTTTTTACTCCTTGTTTAAGGAGTAAAAAAGTATTCGTTTTATTAGATCTCAGCATTGGACTATAGGTTTTTATTTTTTCTGATAAAATGGGAAATATGAATACAGCTCTTTTACATGTAAATGTACAATGATTGGAAGAAAAGCATTTGTGTCCTTTGAGTTGGGAGCTCAACAAGCTGTTTTAATCATAGGGCACAAATTTTAATAGAATGACAGAAAAATTATGGTCAATAAGACTTGGATATTTGGTGGACATTTTTTTGAAAATGAACAAAGTAAGCCAGTTACTTCAAGAAAAACAACACAGTATTTGCTATCATTTATGAAACTTAAGTTTTATCTCAAGCAAAAAGGTTTTAAAAAACATATATTGCCCCAATGAGCTTGGCACCTTCTCAAAACAAAGACTTTGTGAGAAAATTGGTGGTGATATTAATAATGGTTTTTTTCAAATATTGTGCAATAAAAAGTATCAACACTTAGAAAATTTGCATAAGTCAGTGAATCAATATTTTCCAAAGGTACAATGTAACAAAATCATGCATGAATATAAGACCCATTCAAATTATAAGGCCAAGAGTTTTAATATGACTGAGTAAAAAATGCTTATTGATATAATTTCAGATGCCACATTGTGAATAACTTTTAAGAAACTATCACTTACTGAATCTTGGTATAGTATCAAAGACAAATATCCACAGTTATCTGAAAAAACTATTAAAACTCTTCTCCTTATGTTAACTATATATTTATGAGAGGAATAATTTTCTTCATATACTTCTGCCAAAACAATATATATAGCAACAGACAGAATATAGAGCAAATATGAGAATCCACCTGCAGTTAGTGCTAATAAATGCCTTTAGCGAAGTTGCATGATACAAAATCAACATATAAAAGTCACTGGTATTTATATGCACTAGCAATGAACAATCTGAAAAAGAAACTTAGTAAATAATTCAATTCACAATAGCATCAAGAAGAAATAATACTTAGAAATGTATTTAACCAAGAAGGTGCAAGACTTGTATGCAGAAAACCACAAAACAATGCTGAAGGAAATGAAAGAATATCAGTAAATGGAATGACATCCTGTGTTCATTAATTGAAAAACTTAATATTGTTAAGATGGCAATACCCCCCAAGTGATAGTTTCATTGCAATCCCTATCAAAATCCCAACAGACTTTTTGTAGAAATGGAAAAGCTGATCCTAAAATCATATCAAATGGCAAGGGATTCCAAATGGTCAAAACAACCTTGAAAAAGAAGAGCAAAGTTGGAGAACTCACACTTTCCTATTTCAAAAGTTACTACAAAGGTACACTTATCAAAACAGTGTGGTACTGAAGGTATGCCATGGTTGCACCACGGTGAGAGTCCTCTTCCTGGTTGCAGACTGCCATCTTCTTGTTTTCTATATGTTGGAAAGAAGAAAGAAGTAAAAGCAAACAAACAGGAATATGTTTAACCACAAATGATGCCAACCCTGATGGAAAATAAAATATTACTGAAAAAAGGGAGGAAAAAAATGGTGTAGATGATAGAGGCTTTGTTCATCCCTTTGGTAACCAAATCAAAGTTGTGATGGAAACAAGGAGCAATAGCAAGGAAAAATCGCCTGGGATCAAGATGAACAAGCCATAAATCTAGGGAGAAATCCAAGAAATCGCCCTGTAACAGCAGAAGGTAGGATGGGCTGAGGACACGGAGCTGCTGGGTCTCGAGCGGCTGAGTGAGATGGAGGCTGTGGCAGCAACAGCGGCAGACACCTCTTAAAAGGGCTGCGTCCCAAAGGATCTTCATGGTGATGAACCTGCTAGCTCTGAGCACCAGTGCCCATTCACCTAAGCACAGGGTACACCAGGGACTTACAGGGAGACATTGTTGGAGTGAGGGCTGAGGCGAGACTTGCTCTGCACAGAAGTGCCAGCAATATCCATTGTTCCCTGTTGAGCCCTCCCTGCTCCCAGTTGAGCCCTCCCTGTTCCCAGTGCACGGACACAGTGCTGAGACATCATCACACTAGATAACAGAGGTCGCTCTGCTCAGAGGATTCCCTGAAACCCCACCTCTCCCAACTCGTGGCTCCACCCAAGCCACATCCAGGTGTATCCTCACCGAGTCAGGTGCCCCTTGCTGAGCAGCGCCTAGATTCATACTGGAGGCAGCTGGCCTCGATTTCTGGTGTGGCCTTTTGAGGCAACTATAAGCACAGCATCTGTGGATTGCTTGCTGAATCTTAACAGGTGGCCCCCGGATGGGTAAAAGCTTGGGCTAAACTTAGTCTGCAGCTGAACCCCTCTCAGGACAGTGCCACTGGACACCTAATTCACAAATCCACACTAATAAGACTGGGAGACTTAGGAGCTTTGCTTAGTTCATAGAAACAGACACAGAAAGGTAGCCAAAATGGGGAGGCAAAGAAGCAGAAACCATATGAGAGAGGAGAACAGAGATCCAGGAATAATGGAGTCAAGCAATCTAACAGATGCAGAGTTCAAAACACTGGTTATAAAGATGCTCAATGAACTTTTGAGAAGTGTAGATAAATTCAGTGAGAACTTCAACAAAGAGATAAAAATATAAAAATGGAAATGGAAATTATAAAATGGAACCAGTCTGAAATGAAGAACACATTGTCTGAGATAAGAAGTCTATTAAATGGAATAAACAAAGTGAATAAAGAAGAGGATCAAATACCCTGTCAGAGGACAAGAAAGCCAAGGACACTCAATCAGAATGGCAAGAGATAAGATGCCAAGACTATAAAAATAATTTAAGGAGCATATGGAACACTATTAAAGGTCAAAATATTCATCTGATCGGCATATCTAAAGGAAAACAAGATGTTGAACAGCTGTTTGAAGAAAGAATGATGGAAAAGTTCCCTAACCTTGTGAAAGAATTGGACATAAAACCCCAGGAAGCTCAGAGAATCCTAAAAACCAGGGATTCAAAGAGGCCCACATGAAGACACATCATAATTAAAATGCCAAAGATTAAACACAAAGAGAGAATCTTAAAAGCAGCAAGAGAAAAGCAGATAGTAACCTACAATGGAAGACTCATAAGACTGGCAGCTGATTTCTCAAAAGAAACTATGCAGGACAGAAGAGCTTGTCACAAAATATTCAATGTAATGAAAACTCAGGATGTATGACCAAGAATACTTTATCCAGCTAAGCTATCATTTAGAGTTGAAAAGCAGGTAAAGAGCTTCCCAGACAAAAATAAGCTAAAGGCATTTATCACCGCCAAGCCAATATTGCAGGAAATGTTGGTGGACTTCTTTAAGAAGAAAAAACATATATCACAAATAGGAATAAAGAATGGTAACAACTATATTCTTATTAATAGGAAAAATTAAGTGCTCTAACTAAAAGATAGGGTGGATGAATGGATAGGAAAACAAGACCCCTACATGTTGCCTACAAGAGACTCACTTCAGATTAAAAGATATACACAGACTTAAAGGAAAGGGATGGAAAAACATTTTGCTTTGATGGATCTAGAAGGTATTTAAGTCAAACAGAGAAAGATAAACACTATATGATTTCACTTATATGCAGAATCTAAGGAATAAAAAGAACAAACTAATCAAAAACAGACTTACAAATATCATGGACAATTTGGTGGCAGACAGAAGGAGGGGGGTTTGGGGGGTTGGGAGAATGGGGTGAAGGGCTAAAGAAATACAAATTAGTAGCTGATGGATGGTCATGAGGATGGGGAGTACAGCATAAGGAATGCAGTTAGCATTAATATGTTGGCTAGGTGGAGGGTCAGGGGAGGGAGGGACCAAATGGGGGGATCATTTTGCGAACTATATAGATGTCTAACCAATGTGCTGTATACTTGAAACTAATTAAAATAAATAAATTTTAAAAAATTAGGACAAGGATTAGGCCTAGGGTCAGGTTTGACATTAGGATTAATATTAGGTTTATGTTGACAATTGAGTGTTGTTGTAGCATTAACTGTAGCATGTTATTATTGGGGTTAAGATTCAATTTAGATTAGGCTTAGGGTTAGACCTAGGGTTGAAGTGAGGGTCACAGTTGGAGTTAGGGTTGGGGCAGAGTTAGAGTTAGGGTTAGGGTTAAAATTAGAGTTAAGTCTGAGGTGAGGATTTGAGTTTAAATCAAAATTAGACTTAGAGTTAAGGTTTAAGGTTAAGTTTAAGCGTTGTTTTTGAGTTGGGTTTTGGGTTAAATTTAAAATAGGGGTTAGGGATAGGGTTATGTTTATGATCAGGTTTGGATTTAGGATTAGAGTTAACCTTACCTCAGGTTTGAGTGTGGGTTAGGTGTAGGCTGAAGTTAAGGGCTAGGGTTAGTGTCAGGTTTAGGGTACTGTTAGTTTTTTATTTAGGCTTATAGATGGTCTTTGAGTTGAGTTTGTGATTAGAGTTAATGTTAGAGTTAGAATTAAACTTAGCTTTGAGTTTATGCTTTGGGTGAATTTATAGTTAGGTTTAGTTTAGGGCTTGATTCAGGGCTTGAGTTAGGGTAGTGTTTATGGTTAGGTATTGTGAAAGGGTTAGGATTAGGTTTAGGGTATAAAGTGAGATTTATAGCCAGGGTTATGGTTAAGGTAGAGATTATGATTGGGGATAAATTAGTGTTAGAGTTAGAGTAACTTTGAAGTGGGTTTTGGTTTAAATTCGGGTTTGTGTTGTGTTTAGGGTTAAATTTATGATTATATGAAGTGTTAGTGTTAAGTTTGCGGTTCACTTTGATGTTAGGCTTTGGGTTTCAAGTAGTATTAAGGTTAGGTTTAAGGTTAGGGTAAGGACTAGAGTTTGGGTTAGGTTTAAGGTTAGAAGTAGAGTTAGGGTTTGGGTTAATGTTAGTGATAGCAATAGGTGTTGGGTTAGGGTTAAAGATGAATTTATGATTAGGGTTTATGTTAGCATTAAGGTTGGGTTTTTGATTATGGTTATTGCTAGGATAAGGGTGAGAGGAGGGCCGAGGGTTTGATTAGGTTTAGAGTTATGGTCAAATATAGATTTAGGGTTTGCGTTTGAGTTAATTTTGGGGTAGGTATTTGGGTGTTTAATTAGAGTTAAGGTTAAGGCCAGCTGTATGGTTTTTGTTAGGGTTAGAGTTAGCTTTGTGGTCAGGGTCTGTGTTTAAATTAGGGTTTGGGTTTGTGTTGGGTTTAGGTTTAGGTAGGGTTACGCTTGGGTTCAGAACTAGGGTTAGGATTATGGTTAGTCCCAGGGTTAGGGTTGAGTTTATGTTTAAACTATGGTTAGGATTAAAACTGGTTTTGATATTAGAGTTTGAGTTAGGTTTAAGGCTGGGGTAAGGCTAGGTGTAGGTTTCATTTTAGAGTTAAGGTTAGGGTTAGGTTTTGAGTGAGTAATAGGTTTAGGGTTAAGCTTAGTGTTAATGTTCAGTTTATAATTAGACTTGGGGTTAAGGGTAGGGTTCTAAAGAGCTTTGAGGTTAGTGATTGAGTATAATTTAGGGTTAGGTTGAAGTTTAGTGTAAGGGCTGGACTACATGTTATGGTTAGGTTTAGTTTTAGTATTAAATTTAGGGTGAGTGTAAATGTTAAGGTTAGGTTTAGGTCAAGAGTCAGGGTTAGAGTTAAGGATAGATTTAGGGTGGGGGTGAGGGTTAAGGTTAAGTTTGAGTTTATGATTAGTGTTAGTGTTTGGGTTAGAGTTAGATTTAGCTCTGAGGCTAGAGTTTACTTCAGATTTGGGTTGTGTTTAGATTTAAAGTTAGTGTAAGAGGTAAGGTTTAGTTAGGTTTAAGGTTGAGCTTAAATTTTGAGTAAGGTTGTGTGTTATGCTTAGGGTTTGAGTTATGGTGTGAGTTAGTGTAAGGTTTGGGGTTAGAGCTAGAGCTAATTTTGAGGTTAAGTTTATGTTAAGTCACGGTGAAGTTTAGGGTTAAAATAAGGACTAGGTTTACGGTTAGTTTTACAGCTAGTGTTCAGCTAATTAGGGTTAGGGTTAGAGTTAGCTATGAGATTAGGTTTGGGGTTTATACTAGGATTAGTGTTAAAATTAACATCAAGGTAAGGCATAGCATTCAGATTAGGTATGGGGTTAGTTTTAGGTGTAAGAGTGGTGTTTGAGTTAGGTTTAAAGTTAGTATTAGGATTAGGGTTAAGCGTAGGGTAAGGGCTAGGGTTAGGTTTATTTTAGGGTAGGGTTAGGGTTAAGGTAAGGGTTAAGATTAGAAAAAAAAGTGTGATACTGGCATAAAAATGTAGATCAATGGCATATAATTGAGTGTTTAGAAATAAACCTATACATCTATGATCAATTGATTTTTGACAAAGGTGCAAAGACCATTCTATGGGGAAAGAATAATCTCTTCAACAAATGGTGATGGGATAACTGGACTTATACATACAAAAGAATGAAGTTTGACTCTTACCTCATACCATGTACAAAAATTAACTCAACCTGGGTTAAAACCTAAATATAAGAGCTATAAATATCCTAGAAGAAGATATAGACATAAACCTTCATGATTTTTGATTTGGTAATTCTTTTAAAAAGATACAAACAACATATAAAGCATAAACAACAAAAGAAAAATAGATAAAGTGGACTTCATTAAAACTATTAAAACTAAAACCTTTTGGGCATCAAGGACACTATTAAAAGAGGGAAAAGACACCTCGTAGAGTGGAGAAAATATTTGTAAACCATATATCTGGTCTAGTATCCAGAATATATAAAGAACCCTTACAAATCAACAATAAAAAGATACTCAATTAAAAAATGGGTCAATGACTTGTTTAGATTTTCTCCAAAGAAGGTATAAATAGCCAACAAGCATATGAAGAGATGCTCATCATCATTAGTCATTAGAAAAATGCAAATCAAAGCCATAATGATATGTTACTCCATATCCTTTAGGTTGGCCATAGTTCTAAAAATGTGAAATAACAAATATTGGTGAAGATGCAGAGAGCTGGAACAGTCATACATTGCTAGTTGGAATGTAAAGTGGTGCGACTGCTATGGAAAACAGTTCGGCATTCTTCAAAAAAAATAGAATTACCATATGACCTAGCAATTCTAATCCTAAGCATATACTCAAGGGAATTGAATCAGGTGTTCAAACAAAAACTTGTATATGAATATTAATTTCAGCACTATTTATAATAGTCAAAAGGTAGAAATAACCCAAATTTCCATCAACAGCTAAATGGATAAACAAAATGTAATTTACACATATGACTGTATGGTATTCAGCCACAAAAAGACATGAAATAGTGCTATACATTACACCATGGATGAACCTTGAAAACGTTATGCTGAGCAAAAGAAGCCAGACATAAAAGGCCACATGTTGTATGATTCCATTAATATGTAACATCCACAATAGACAAATCCATAGAGACAAAAGCAGGTGTAGTTCTTGCCAGGGACTATAGGAAGGAAGGAATAGGAAGTGACTGATTAATGGGTATAGGTCTTCCTGTTGGGGTACTGAAAATGTTCTGGAACTAGATAGTAGTGATGATTGCACGATACTGTGAATGTATTAAATGCCACTGAACAGTATACTTTAAAATAGTTAAAATGGTAAAGTATATGTTGTGTGTATATTACCACATTATTTTTTTAAATACAGCTGTCTTTTATTTAGCTAGACATTGAAGAGATTTATAAAGTAGTAAATGAAGCCACTGATCTCATTATTTTTGTTTGAGGAAATATTTTCCATAAAAATATATTATTTATATTAATATGAAATGGGTTTATTTTTAACTGAATTAATAGATAGCTTAAACTGGTTTTTAATTTTAATATTGTTAATATTGATAGCTATAATTACCATAATCAAAAGCTTGAATCCTCAATTTTTAAGAGTGAAGGAGTCCTAATTCTAAAATGTCTGAGAACCACTAGGCTATACCAAAAGGTATAGCCTTAAAGTTATCTAAGCCATGTTACTATGTGAATTTGAAGGTACAAAGATTTTCTAATATAAGTCAGTTGTGAATCTAAATACTATGGATTAAAGCATAAGTGGAAAAAAGCCTTCTGATCATATTAGCTACAAAAATGTAAATTAGGAGGTTAGAAACTATAATATTGGTGGGAGGTATGGTCTGAAAGGAGGAGTGGAGAAGATAAAGAAAGATAAGTATTGGGGGTTGGAAAAAGTGGAGTGGTAGATGAAGAGGGTACTAGGAAATTCGTGATTTAGTACAGTAATTCAATTTGACAAATGCGTAACAATTTTAAATGTGGTTTTTCCTGCCGTCTAGGTATGTGTGCTAACAATACATAAATTACACTTACTGAATATTATGTTCCAAGTATCATACTGAGATTTATTATGTATATGGCACTATTATTTTTATTTTTAACATAATATTTTGAGAAACAATTGGAGAATAAGTTATAGTTATCATGACACTTCACCCTAAATACCTCAGCATGTCTCCTAAGAATAAGAACGTTCTTTACATAACCACAGTATAACTATCCCTCATGAAATATAATACGGATACAATCTTATTTTCTAATATTTAGTTTATGTTGAAATATCCGAGATTACTCTGGTTATGGCCTTTATCTGGTTTTCTTTTTGTGTTTATTTATTTCAAAATGAGAGCAAGAATTTAATTAAGGTTCATGCATTGCATTTAGCTGTAATGCCTCATAGTTTCTTTTAATCCAGAGGAGTTCCTCAGTTCCGTTCCCCCAACTAGATGTTTTGGTCTCACATGACTTTGATATTTTTTAAAAATCTAGACTACAGTTGTTTTGCAGACTGCACCTCAATTTGGATTGTTTGATTGTTTACTCATGATTAGATTCAGCTTACATACTTTGGATAAGAATCCTACACTAATAATATTGAATACTTCTCAGTGCATCAAATCAGAAGGCACGTGATGTCAGTTTGTTTCATCACTGGTGACCGGGCACACTTCTAAGAATATAAAATGAGTTTGATTTTAAAACAACCCATGTTGTAGTTATCGCTTTTTTTTTTTTTTTTTTTTTTACGGATTTCAGTACTTTGTACATAAGGACACTGAGAAATTAAGTATCTTGTCTAGGGTTACACAGCAAGTACATAGTAGAGAAGAGTTCTGAACTCAGTTCCAGAATCTGCAAGATTAGCCCTCAACTACATTGTGAAGAAACTGATTGTGTGATTCTTATGTCATCACCTATCTTCAAGGCATCTAAGTGGAGGCCAGGAGATTGGTCTTGAGGCCTGTAGTGAGAATTCCTTTGGAATTCCCCAGGCAAAAGTGGTATTGAATCAGAGAATCACTTGGAGAACTTGACATGGAGTTTAAAGGACAGAGGGACTGGTACCTAATTCATTCAGAAAAAGCCAAAAACCGAGTTTGACCTTGCCTTGCAATCTGAGTAATGGCAGGGGAAAAGTGTGATGTTATGAGGGCCAATTGTGGGCAGAATGAAAGGTCTTAAATGTCTACAGATAGCATACAAGAAACATATCTGGAAGAATAAAGTTATCACAACCAAGAGGATCTTTGATGGGCTGCCAGAAGCTAGAGATTGGTTGGAAGATTAATTGGAAGTGGCCCACCCAGGGAAACACAGCTTGTGTCAGGTATCCTTATAGATGAAAGTCTTCAAAGAACTGAGTTAGGAAAGAACCTTTCTTTATCTCTGTATAGCTATTACCCTGCTTTTCAACCCCAAAGGAGCCATAAAAGAGTATAGTGAAAGTGATAAATATGAGTTGGGAGCAATCAAGGAAAAGAATGACCATGCCCTTCCTCCCCACTGTAGGTTTTATAAACTGGATCAGGCTCTAGCAAGCACAGAACTAGCTCTCAAAGCATAAATGGGAGGGTAAGCTTTGCATTGTACTATCTGAGAATGAAATTATTTTTTAATAATTGAAAATGAATGTGAAACATGGGATCCACCCAAGATTTCATCCTGAGGACAGCAAAGAATGCTTAACAGTTCAGGTTTAATTCAGTAAACTGAATTCAGTGAACTGGCTACTTAGGTATTGAGCCCTTTTCTATTATTTCCTCCTCAGGTTATTTCATGCTAAACTCTGGAGAAGAACTTTTTTCTTAATCACTGCCAGACTGCCTCTGAACTTTGACTCTAATTTAAGAGGATTTATATAATGGTTGTTATTCTAGAAAATTGTGTGCTGTGCTGCCTTTGTGTTAATTGCAAACATCTTTTTCAGTTGTTGGATGAAGTAGAGTATCACTGACAACGTGATATTTTTTCAGTAATGCCATCCAAATTCTGCTTCTACAATGGGAGCCAACTGCAGTTGTCTGAGCATAGACCAAGCATTTGTTTGGATATTGATTCTGCTCTGGATGCTGAACTCTGGAATATGGATAGTCCCTGTCTACTTCCCCATCCCACCCTCAGTGTTACATCTTTAAACTGGGTTGTATAGGAAGCACTCAGTGGCAAAATTCTTTTTCTCTTTGAACTCAGTCTCATCCTGCCTCTCTTCTCAACTTCCTTTCTTCTCTCCTTTCAACATTGTTCCTAAAACAATCCAGCTTCTAAGCTTTGGCTTTACCTTCTATTTCCAGCACTAGGCTTTTTCTGTAGATCCTAGAGGAGATGTGGTGTTTCCTCTTGGAGGGAGGATGTTCATCCATAATAGGATTTGTTTTTGCCCTCTAGTTCCATTAGTATCAAGCTTCACTTAGTCCCAGTCCAGCAGTCCTAGCCCTCCCTCTCATATCCTCCAGTCCCTCAGCATGCCCACAGTACCTGCCCCAGGTGCCCTCAAGGTAGCAAAGAGAGGAAAACTGGCACTTAGCTTACCTCACCATTTTGTAGAAAGGATATAGGAGCAGAGTCTATCTGGGGAAGAATATCCTCCTTCTATCACCTCAAATAGAGGAGGCTTCCTTTGAAGTGCTTCATGACCAGCTGAGAAAAGGCCCCAACAGACCAATGAATGGGAAATTTTGATATATCCAACTTAAAAAAATTTTTGTAATTAAGGGAGAGATAAGGAACATTAATTGATTCATATATTTATGTAATCATTTCATATGACTTTATGTCATTCATATAATGTTAAATAACTTAAGATTAAATAAATTACATTAAATTAAGTAAATGTCTTTTATGATAAAGAACAGAACAGGCTGCCATTTTAAATTAGGAGGAAAATTATGTATTGAATCATATGAAATTGCAGTTATTTAACCACTTGCTAATGTTTAACCATTTTAACATATGAAAATATCAATTTCATGTGGTTCAACCTAATATTGATGTTTTGAAGATGTTTCTGATAGTATTTTTTTTTTTTGCTGTAAATGAATGATAATATATGTTAGTCTAAATTTTTCTTTTATATTATTTTCAATTACTTTACCTTGTCAGCAGAGTGCATTGGGTGCCTGGTGATATCAAAGAAAATGCTTATAATAAAATGTATGCATAGATGCATCTGGTTATGATTTGCCTTGCCTTTTCTCCAGTTGCATAATTTAAGTTGCCACATAATTCTTTTTCCTTTTATTCCATTCCATATGGTGGCAGAACAACTACCAAAAGATGAATACTTTCAGTACCTTTCATATCAAAGCTTCAGCATTTACATTCTGTTCTATTGATACTGCATTTGGCAGTGGATAAAGGGACACAGTTAAAGTCTCTGCTCATTATTGGTTTTATTTGGGAAAAATTTTCTTTGAACTGGTCACCACCCGTGATTTTATAATCATCAGAAATTAACCAGCTTAGCTTTTCTTGTAGGAAATATTCAGAATTCACTTCCTTGCTTTTAGAAAAAAGAAAAGAAAAGGAAAACTAGAGACGATTAGAGAACTTCATTTTGCCTGGGAGTGTTCCATGTGGGCTTCCTCTAACACAATGCTAAAGCTGTATTTGTCTGGTACCCTTTCAAGTATAATCTTAAAAATCTTTTTACTTTCTTAGTACCCTACAAAAAGAAGAAAATTCAAAAGAATTTTGCTTTTCTGAAAAGTGAGACTATTCCTGTGTAACTTTTCAGATATGATCTGACTTACATACAAGCTATAGACAAAGCATTAAAGCTTTCTGCCGAGTACTCTTTTTTCCTTTTTTTTAGACCACTTTCTTGAGACATAATTCACATACCATGCAATTCATATGTTTAAAATGTGCTATGATTTTTAATATATAATATTATTTTTTTAAATGTGGTAAAATAAATATAACATATAATTTGCCATTTTAACCATTTTTATGTGTACGATTCAGTAGCATTGATTACATTCACAATGTTGTGTAACTCTCACTTCCACAACTTTTTATCTACTTCCACAACTTTTCATCACCTTAAGTAGAAACTACAGAGAGTGCTTTTATATGCCTTTCATTATGATTTGAAATTTATGGCTATATGAAGTTAAGAAATCTCACTGGACATTGGAAAAGTATGACACTCCACACTTAAGCCTAAACCTACTGGCGGAGGTGTCTGTGGTAAGTGGACCAGGCACCCACACACATACCAGCTGTGCAAGGAAGGCCCTGCATGCTCCCCAAACATACTATCAGTCAAACTTCTCTTTAATTGGGCTTGATTTTCCCACCCATGTGCAAAACAGTGTGGGCTTTGTTTACAGTGGCTTTGTTTGCTTGCGGCCATTGGTAAAACAAACATTACCTCAGACTGGAGAAGTCTTTGGTAGAGTTCAGGGATCCTGGGAGAGCAGATTCTATATAACCGAACAGAGATGACTTCATCATGTGTAGACTCACCTCATTGAGGATAATTGCATTGCAGCCTCCTGTGCAGATCTCAGTGGGACTGGTCCAGGTCATGGGATGTTAAGTGGGGGACTTCCCAGCCCTGGAAAGAGTGCTGAAGGAGGAACACTGAAGAGAAGCTTGCCCTTTCTCACTTTAGCCTGGCCGGGTATATCAATGAAGCTTCAAAGACACTTCAGGGTCTCCTCAGGCAGATCTATACTTATTATTTCTCATAATTTCATCTTTGGACAGCAGTGATGAGCTCTGAACTGAGTTTAGCTCAGTGATTATCCGCAGTGAGTGCTTGGATTAAGAAATCAGACTCTTTTTGTGACCCAATCCACTAGAAACTTATGTGATTATAAAAAAAGTCTTTAAAGAAATCTTGGTATTTTAAAATAGAAAAGATCAGTTTTATATGTGTTGAGTAAGGAAAGTTATTAATAAATGGATATTATTAAATAGAAAGATTTAGTAGATAACATGCTTCTCCTGGTTCTTATTAATTATACTTCGAAATGCGATGTGTATAAATGAAATTTAAAGAAACTTATATCAAAGATTTAAGGATATTGCATCAAAAGCTTTATATTTCTCCTTCCTGTCCTTCTGCCCCCACATATCCCAGAAAATTAGCTATTTGAATTCAACCTTTGAGAAGTTTACCACAGCCCACAGAATGTTTTTAGAAACTTTAAATTCCTTTTCACGGTATTAGAAGGCATATAAATGCAAGCTTATTATAAGTTAACTATGCAAGGAGCGGAAACCTTATAGTCTATTCTCATAAATAAAGTGTAGACAGAAATCATAATCTTGGCCCAACTAGAACTCGATGTTAGGAATGAAGGATTTGTTTGCCTCTCCTGCTCCCAAACCTCAAACAATAAATCTCTCAAAAGCTTCAATGTTGATTCAACAAAATGAATGGCTGAGTCATTTCAGAAAGACCCCAACAAGTGGACAAATGCTGCCATGGTGACATTTTGATATGCAGTATGGTTACTGAGCCTTGCTGTTTTCCTCCCCCTGCCATTAAAACAAAATGACAAACCATGGGAAGTACCACACACAGCGTGCCTAAACTAGAGGCAATTAGGGTGAAAAAAGATTTAGATTGTAAATTCCATATACATTTGTATCTGATTTATGGATAAATTCCTTTTAAAATATGAGAAAACCTGTTCTGAGATATCTTTCTTGTTAAGAAATAGAAACTTATTAATCTAAAAAATGTCTCAGCATTTTTTGTAAATGTTTTATAAATAGATTTCTCAGGAAAACATTTTTTAACTGGGGAAGATAAAAATTTTAAATATTTTCACAGGACATAAAATTGTCCTTAATTCATTCTTTGCTAAATAATGTAATAAAATAATGCATATGGTCATAATAAAAATAAAATATATGTATAATTAAATACTATTGCTATAATATTGTAAGGAGATGAGACTATTAGAAAGTAGTATATACACTTGGCTATTACTTGATTTTAATATTCATTTGATGGAGCTGTTTAACAATTGTATATATGTTCTTTTCATCATTTATATAAAAAATATCCAGGTATATTAAAGTCAGGTATAGTCACATCATAGCAATGAAAATAAATTATTTAAAAATTTTAATGAGAAAATGCTTTTAAATAGATAATTATGGATTTGTAAATTTATTTATGTGTAATTACCATTGTAGTGCTTTTAATATTTGATTGGTTAACTCAGAAGAAAATCTTTTTCCATTACATCTAAAATATAGCTAGAGTAGGAAGTCAATGTTTTTTATTTTATTTCATTGTTTTTCTCTGAATTATCAAAATTTTACTATATACCAGAGTTCAGTATCTCATTCAAACCATACATAATCCTGTGCAGTAGGTATTACTAAAATTTCCATTTCGCAGATAAGGAAACTAACGTGAAAGATTAATAAGTTTATCTAGGTTTGCTTAATCTGTCTACATATATTATCGCTTGGCATCATCTGGATCTAACTATGGGAAATGCTTTTATTTTTGTCCTTCTGTGCCTTTAAAAATAGAAACAGTGCTACTTATCTTACAAAGTTCCAGATATGTTCTGTAAATAGATTTCTTGAAGAAAAACATTTTAGCTTAAAAAAGTAAAAATTTAAAATATTTGAAATTGAATGAAAAAAATAAAATATTTGCAGTAAACATAAACATCGTACCTAATTCACCGTTTTTATTTACTAATTTTAGAAAAAATTAAATATTGAAAGTATAGAAATTTTTAAAAGGGAGACATAATCAAGTACAAAAAAAGTGCAATATTGATTTTACATTAAAAACCACAAGAGAGAAAAAGGTTTTGATGTTAGCAGGGTTTTTGTTTGTTTGTCATCATCTTTCTGGTTTAAAATTCTAAAATACCCTCAGCGTCTGTTGTCTGTGATGGTCTGGATTGACTGCTACCTTGTCAAACATCTCAGTCTTAAATTAAGGAGGAACTATTCATCCTACACTTCATCTATATAGGGACCAAATCATTTACAGTAAAGGTTCTGCCATGGCAGATAAGAGATTTTGAAACAATCATGATAAGTCATAATAAATTGGTCACTTCTAGATAACCCATAGATAGTCTAGATAAGATCTAAGGTGTAAGGCTTTCAAAGGTCTACATGCTTCTTTCCTCAGGAAGGTGTGAAGCCATTTCCAGCTGGAGCTGTTCTGCCATTCTCCTGTGTCCTGGCTTCTCCTTCACACAATTATACACATGTCAACTGTGCTAGGGCATTGGTATCAGTTTTGTTTTGTATTTCAGCTGCAAAAGTTTGATCATGGAAGTCTTGTGTAGGAGAGGAAAGACATGAAAAATGCCTCTCAGCAGCCAAGGTACTGATAACTTTCTAGTTCTTCCAGACTTCCAACTTTAAATTACTTTCTGATATAAGCCTTATGACCCCTAGAAGCACTTTTCTCAATTTTCCAAGACCTTACCCAGCTTTTCAAACCCTTCACAGAGTACATGTTTTCTCACGTGGTCCTCGTTGGTGAGAACAACTCCAGGGGGCATTCTTTACATACATTACCATGTAAATGGCACTGCAAAGAGCTGTACAATTCCTGCAGCCCTGGAGGGAATGACACAGATAGGCATGACCCCAAACCATAAGAATCCCAAACCCAAAAGAAACAAGTTTCTTTTCATTTACTGCCCAATTGGCCCTCATCTAACTTTGATTTTAGAATAGCCAGGCTTTCATCTTCCTTTAGAACAGAGTTTCTAAACGTGTATTTTGAAGAATATTATTGGAAATCACATAGAAAAAAAGTTTCTGTGATCAAATAAGTTTGCAAAACAGTGAGTTAAATTTAAACAGGTACATTTATGGTAGTACTAAGATCTTTTAATATTTTATTGTGCTTAGTGATTTTCTAAGAACATTTCCCACATTTATGGTTTGATTACTGAGCCTTTAGCCCTTTGCAAGCTTGGGCAACTGAAATCCACAGTACACACACTTTCAGGAATGCTGATCTAATTAGCTTACTGAGGAGTTTTCATTTGTGGGGTTCAAACATAAACTCTAAATACGAACAAGAATCGAGTCTCTTCCCTATGTATTCTATGTTAAATCAGTTGCTGGGTTGCAAATTCATGGGAAGATTTCATAACTTCAATACATGCCAATCTTAGATCATATTCAAAGCTTTCTCCTCCTCATTATTGGTTAGACTAATGGCTTCGGGGGCCTGAAATGGAGAGGAGACATGTTTAGTTGTTGAAGTATGTAGAGTGTGTGTGTGTGCATGTATGTGGTGATTCTGGTTTTAGAATATGTTTCTTTTCTACCTGCTTCATTTCAAGGCCTAACTTTCTTAATACTGAGGGCCGAGGGGTAGAATAGGAGGACAAACATCTCTTCGCTTATTGGCATTGTACTCATTTTTATTGTTGTGGCTGCTTTTCTGGATAACAGACTAGTTATTCTCCCTTGACTGGTGCACTGACTTTTTCAAAGGCACATGGATAATTTCTGGTGGGTTCTGTGAGTCCTCCTCATTGCACTGTTCCTTGAAGTGGGTATTTCCTTAACCCTTCAGCTACTCCCAGGAAGTACACAACCTCTTGTTCTTGAGATCTTCACACTGAAGAAGCTGTTCTTTGAAGTCAGGTGAGGTAAGATTTTGCTGAAATACAACTTCCACAGTATCATAATCTACAGGAGATCTGCACATCCTTGTACAAAGGTGAAAGTGGAGTTGCTTTCGTGCACTGTTTCTTTCTGTCCTGCCATCTTTTTTCCCAATTCTCTTTCATCTCAGTGGGTTAGGGTAGATCAACAAAACTATTGGCCTGAGCAGACATCCAATGGCAAAATGAGTTGCCATTCCCCCTTCTCTACTCTTATCTCCAATCTCTACCACAATTCCCCTTGAGGAGAAAGAAAAGCCAGAACTCCTTCTCAGGCCAGCTACTGATGGCTGATTCTTATTTCCTCTGGGGTGAGAAAAGAGGCAGGTGATTGTCCTACATTGTCTTAAAAAGCCCTGGAGGTACAATCTGGTCTCAATGATTGTCAGCTTTCTTTAGAAATCAGGTACTTGTCTCTTTGGTCCTAGCTTGGGCCAAATTATGCAATTCTAGGAGAACAGAAAATGGCCCATTCAAACATTGATTTTTAATATTGCACAATATATATAAGCAGTGCATGAGAAACCCCAGCTGGTGCACATTTTGATAATAGTTGTTAGCTGCTTTGTTTGTTTGTTTGTTTGTTTGTTTTCTAAGAGAGTAAGACAGAGGAACTCAAGACAAGTCTGTTAAGGGTCAGAATTTTAGGTCAGAGCAAGCAAGAAATTACAATCTAAACATGAGGGGTACATGAAAATATTGATCAGAAACTAGGCAGAGAACAAAAGAAATAGCTAATTACAAAAATGAGGACCTAGGACAGGGAATATTACAGATTTCTTGCAAAGAACCAGGGCTACAATGTGTGTGTGTGTGTGTGTGTGTGTGTGTGTGCGCGCGCGTGTGCATGTGTGTATACATACACATACATACACACATATAACATGCAATACATAGAGGGACCTTGTGCAACAGGACAGCAAATTCTGCTACAGAAAGCTTCCTGAGGACTGAGACCATATCTTTATTAATCTTTATATCTCTGATGCATCATATATCATTGGCACTCAATAAACGTTTGTTGAGTGGATTAATAAATTTAGGATACCAGTATCAAAAAAGAACCTAATAACTAAAGTAACTTTAGCTTCTGCATTAAAGCAGGGTCAGCAAACTATGGTCTTTAGGCCATTTCTGGCCACTGCCTGCTTTGTAAATAGGTTTTATTAGAACACAGCCATGCTCATTTATTTGCATATTGTCTTTGAGTGCTTTCATATTACAAAGGCAGAGATGAATGGCTGTGACAGGGACTGCATGGCCTGCAAGTCTAAAATATTTACTATCTGGCCACTTATAGAAAGTTTTCCAACACTTGAGTTTTAAAACTGCTGTTATACATGTTTTGTGTTGAGTGTGACTCAATCACAGCATGGCTAACACAGGTCCAGAGGTAATTGGGAGCCCATGGCTGTTCTGTCAGACAGGATAAGAGCAAGTCCTGGGAACCAAACAGGGTGGGTGTGAGAGATCTATCAGAGCCAAGGAGGAAGCCATCTTGATGCAGTCCAGTAACCTTTTTTCCCTTCTTTGAACCATCTTCATATCTCTCTGACAGCACTGATCACATTATACTTTGGATTATCATGATTTATGTCTTCATTCCCCTGTATCAATACAGAGACCAGATTTTGTTCACGTTCATATTCTGAGTGTATACCGATGCTTCTGTTTAAGTAGATACTCATTTAAAATACCCACGGCAGCTAGCAGGATTATGGTATTGTCTGAAAAAGAGGAAAAGCAAGGCCTGCCAACTCAGAGGCAGTAGGCTTTGAAGTATTAGTAAGCGAGGGATCAGGTAATAAAAATCAGTTTGGAGTAGAGTATTCGAGGAAGTGGTAACACCAGGGGATAGCTCTGTTTAAGTGATTGTTCAGGGAATTAGTACTGAGATTTTCTGAGACTTTTTATTTCCCAAAGGCCCAAGAAGGTTCGTCTTTTTCTGACTCAGGAGCAGAATCTCAAGCTTAAAATATTCTCAGTTATTAAATGAATTCTCTGATCCCTCTGCAGCAGGAAATTATGTCCTTTGGCTCACAGATTCTAATTCTAGGTCTGAGAGTGCAGCCTCCTTGTCACCTCTAATGACATTACTTATCAACAAATGTTTGATGAGCTATTACTATGTGCCAGGCTCTTTGAGAACTTAGATTTAAGTTCTATTTTTCCATTATGGAGTACTAAGATGATAAACACTAAATTTTATTGAGAATTCTGCTACATATAGGTGTGCAAGGAAGAATTCTGCTACATATAGGCGTGCTGGGTGACTAGTAGCCTAGGTAGGTCTGAACTTAGGTGTAGGGAGAGAAAGAGGAGTCCGGGTTTGTGGCAAGCTCGTGAGAAGCCTTACTTTTTTTCCCATCTGGGACCTAGGTCCCTAACAGAAGCCTCTAGCAGACAGATTTGGGTAGTCTTGAAGTAACATCTTACTTTTACTCTTTCCCTTACATATGCCTAAATTTAAATATTGGAACTCAGAATGTCAAGTATGAGGAATACTTTTTTTTCAAGGAGCTACAAAGATCTTTGCAGAAGATTTACAAGCCTTATCTAGTATGCAAGACTAAATTGGAGAAGGAAAAAAATTACATGACATCTGCACTTTTCTTATAGGGTTTAAGAACACTAATCTGTATTGTGTGAAATTTAAGGTTATCGAATTGATTTGATGAAGATTACTATAGGGAAAAGGCTTACACTGCATCAATGTTACATTAGGTGGAATTGGGAATTAGGTCAACTTTGCTTTGAGAACTTTCAGCTTTCCTTTCAACACCCTTCTTTCTCAGTGGCACCTGACACCTCCCACCTCCAGATGCCTAGTAATCCTCTTCCTTCATGTTTTCCTTATCAAAGCCTGACTTCAAGAACAAAGTCTAAGTTGTAAATGATGGAAGAAGTTTAAAACATCTCTGACTCAGGCATATTTGTGTTTTAACATGGGATCAAATCATGTTTTATAAAATTGGATTGTTAAGTACAAGGAAATAGGCTCTGGGAATCTTTTTGATATGATAGCCTTCCAGGTTCCTCACAGAACCCTATTATGTAGCCCTCCCTCTCCCCCTCCCTCCTTTCTTCCTTCCATATATATCAAGTTTCTACTATATCCGAGAGCCTATTCTAGCTACTGGGTATAGAGCAGTGAATGAGAGACATGGAAACTACCCTCATGGAGCTTTTGTTCTTATGGGCAGACAAAAACATCTAAATAAGTAAGTAATATATTTTTTAGGGATAAACGACGTAAAGAAAATAAAACAGGGTAATGGGTAAGAGTGCTCATAACGTGGAAGTTATCAGGGCAGATACCTCCGAGGAAGGGATGATTGAGTTACTTCTCAAATGAAGGATATGGTAGAGGGACTGGGCATATGAAGGTCTCTGGAACATTTTGCCAGATAGAGGGGAAAGCTTGTGCAAAGGTTCTGAGGCACGATGGTTTGGCTGTGTTTGAGGCAAAGAGAAAAGGTCATTATGATAGGAATACAGTGAAAAGAGGGAGAACAGAACAAAGTAAGGCTGAAGAAGAAAAGAGGGACAGAATTATGTGGTTCTTTTAGTCTGTGTGAGGACCTTGGATTTAAGTGTGACTGGCATTCATTGAATACTTCCAGTATTTGTTAGTTTCTATATTACTTTGTCAAATACTTGTGCTAAAAATACCACCTATACTGCTTGCTGTGGTTTTATTCTTCAAGGCAAAGATCATCAGCTCCCTGAAGAAGCCTTCACCGTTCCACATAATCTCTTCCTCTTGGAGCATCTCTAGCACTCTGTGATGCTCATGTTTTGACTTGACATATTCTGCTTTTTGGTTCATTTAACTTTCACACCAGAGTGAGTGCAAGCCCGGTGAACTCAGGGTCATGCTTTAAAGATCATTGTTTTTCCCACAGTGCCTTCCAGTGTCTTCTGCTTCCCAAACACTTGGTAATAATTGTTAATGAATGACTTAGTTCCTTTAGGTAGCTTAGACAAGGACAGGGGTGTAAGTTTTCTATTTGACTAATCACACTACCTCGGGTAGTGTCAAAATGAATGCTGAATAAGTCCAGTTGTAGAGAATGTGTTTAATCATGGACTTGGTGGAACAATGATTAAGAGAATAATTTATTGATAGATACTGACTTTGTCAGAGTCTTAATAAATTAAAGTAACATTTAGCCACAAATAAAGACTTTAAGCTGCAGATTGAATATATATTTTAGTAAGATATTTTAAATAATCTAGAAGCTATAAATCCACGGGGTGTATTAACAGAGTAAATGTGTTTATAATAAATAATGTAAGAAAACATTTTTCTAATAATATTATTTTCTATTTTCACATTATCACTTACATGGATAACGAATTCACTGTTTTGACTTTAAATTGTTTCAAGTTTCAATTTTTTACTGCAGGATATAGTAAGCATGTCTGTTTACTCTTTTAGTATGCCCGTGCACTTACAGCTTCTAGACCCAGATCCGCTTTTGCAGTTGAGCCTCACGGGAAACCTGTTCAGTCTTTTTGATCATTTAGGTTGCTCTTCTGGCTACCTGTTCTTTTGCCTTGAAGTGCAGTATTTGCATTCCCACATAGTTTCTGTAGGAAAACTGTTTGGCCTGAATAACCTTTGTCTTTGATGCCTAGCTTTTTGTTTACTGTTGCAGCTTTAAGATGAGGCATTCAGCAACTGCTCAAAATAATGCTAAATTAGTACACCTGGATAGCAGTTTGCAATTCTAGTAGTTCCTGCTCTTAGGAAGGGTGCCACATGCTCTGTGTTTGTAGTTTAGGAGACCTAGGACTTAGTCCTGCTTCTGCCTTTAACTGAACCAGTCAGCTCTTATTTAATTTTTTCCTACATATAATCAGAGGTGAGGTGTTGTTCGACTACTTGCTAATCTTTAACCTTTCTTCTGGTTTGAAACTTCTAAGGATGCTGCGTGTGTTTTTAAAAATCTATGGTGCAGATGGGGATTGCACGTTGCTGAAGATATGGACTAAACTTGGCGGCTTTGCGGTTAAGCTCTAGGTATGTCAACATTTGTTGATGGCTTACTACGTGCCAGGTGTACTATAAAGGTTTACACGTCACATATATCTCGTTCATTTAATCCTTTTAGCAGCCGTATGAGGCAGGAATGAACAATCCTATTTTGTAAATGGGACAGCTAATTTACCCAGATGTTGATCTCAGTTTAAGTTTTTTTTGAAAGTAGATTGCTCTTTTCTACTAGTTCATCAATGTATGCGCAAATTCTCATGAGGTGAACATTTCAAAGGTGTTTCAGTGAACATTAAAAGAAATGTGCTTAAGAACAAGACTCAGTAAATGGGTTTTCTCCCTGGAAAGAAAACCTGGAATTGATTACACCACAGTACCCAAGGCGGGATGCCCCTTTCTCCAGGTGAGGGGGGTCCCTTGTGCTTCAGGGGGACACACTATGAAGTTTAATTGAAGCTGAAGACTATAAAGGGCTCATCGCGCACTTCGCCCACAATGTGCCGGCCGAGGCAAGATCGTGCATTTCTGCGTGCACGCAGGTCAGTTTAGGCTCTCGCTGCTGGAAGAGTCCATTAGGGATGGTCAAGGCAGGGTGTTCCCGACGACTGAGAGCGAACCTGGCTGCCCGCTGCGCAGACGAGGGCGCACTGCCTTGGGCGGCCACCCCCTCTCTCTGCTGGTCAGGTGAGCGCATCCCGGGGAGACGCGAGTCCTATTGGAGTAGACGGAGCACGGAGGCGGAGGAGTGTGGGGGGAGAATTAGGGGAGGAGGATGGAGCCACCTTCCTGACCCGAGAGCGGGAGGAAGAATAAGCAGTCCTGGAGCAGCGTGGGGAGGCGAGCGAGAGGCAGAGCGAGCGTGTGCGAAGGGAAGACCGGCGGGGACCACAGGGCGCGTGCGGATGTCGGTGTCCCCGGGGCTAGGTAGGCTTTGACGCGGGGGATGGTGCTGCGAGCATCCCTGTGCCCCAAGGGAGCCCCGTAGCATCCGTGGCTGCGCAGGATCGCTGCTCCGCACCTGTTGCTGGAGGTGGGAGGTGAGGGCACCGGGAGGCAGATGCACAGCGGGCGCGGCGGGCTGCGGCTAATGAGACAGGGCTGCCCGCGTCCACTCTGCCCAACGCTGCGGCTGCGTGGTGAGAATGGCATTCCTGCCACCCTCCCTTTCCAAAGCTGCCTGATCCCAAAGAAGGTGAGAAGTGAATAAGCAAAGGGAAAAGTTTCCCTTCCCTTTCTGCCAGTTTGAAACCTGAACCCAGCTTTAATTTTAAAATGTCTGCTTGGAAAATAACTGACCCAAAATAGCGCGACATAGGTAACAATATTTGGAAGGTCGAAATAAACTTAAGAGTTATTATGTTACAAATTGACCGCTGCGTCGAAGTACTTTCACGTGAAATATTGATTTCAGGAGGTTGTGAATTAGCCTGGAGCTGTAGGATAATTTCTTTCTCTCTTTTTTTTTTTCTTTCTTTCTTTTTTTTTTTTAAAACTTACATATTTTGAATGTCTTGGACTATTTTAAAATTTATTTTTTCTTAAAACTAAAACTAAGAAATGGCATTGTTCATCAGGGGAAGAGCTGTTTTAAAGTGCAATATTAACTTATTCTGTGTAATTTTTGTTTTAAACTAACTTTTTACATTTCACAAAATCCACAACCTTTAAAAATGTATGTAATGTGTTTACATATAACCTGCACACTTTTTAAAGAAATTACTGGTATCAAATCTTATGGGTGCATAATTCTTACAATTGGGATAAAGCTTAAAAATGTGCCTTAACTAATACAGCAATATTTTAAAATTTTGCCGAAATAATTACCTTAAATGACAAATACCGTTTCTTCCTCTTTGTCATTTATCAAAAGAGCTAGATAGAACAACAAAAAAGACACCGAAGGAAAAAATATATATATGTTCTAGTTAGGATACAAACAGACACCAGCAGTTTATTTTTGAGTAATTTTCTGGGCCACGGGAATGCCAAATACACTCTAACCTGTGTTATAATAAGATAACTATATGAGATTAGGTATAACATCCTGCATCTGCTATTAATCTTCAGTGACTGTGGACATACACCCATCCTTCTGGACCTTAGCTTCTTCATTTATAAAGTAAAGGGATTGGACTAGGTGATAGAAAAGACTTATTTCAGCTAGAAATGGTGTGTCTCAAGATTATAACTTTCTAAAAGAAGTAACCAAAATGTATACACTAAAAAAAGTATGGCTGAATCCTATCTCCATGTTCTTATTCCCATGATATTCACATTAGCAGTCATCCTGTATTAAATGCCTGTTGTGTAATGGATTCTGAGAAGCTCTTTACATAGATTATTTAACACTCACAACAATGCCATAAATTAAATAGTATTATTCTAGTTTGCAGATGATGAAATTGAAGTGTGACAAGTTAAGTTCCTTATCTAAAGTTCCCCAGTTTGTAAGAGCTGGATCATGGATTTTTTTCTTGAGTTCTCTAAGCATCTATACCATACTGAATGTGATGATTAAAAGCTGAAACTGCCTGTAAACAGCTAAGAAATAATCTTAGACTAAAACATGTTTGTAATGGCGTGAAGATTAATTATGCAATGACACCGAGTATTGATATCATCAGATATAGAAATGCTGTATCAGTGAATATGTATTATATTTTAACAACAATTATAATTTTGTTCTGTATATATATTTATCGGATATTGAATGCCAGTTGCATTCATTGTCAGAAAATGATGGCACGAGATATATTTAAAACACAGTGCTTGGACATGGTTCTATAGTGTAGTGGTTAGCACATCTGCTTTACACGCAGAAGGTCTTGGGTTTGCGCCCCAGTGGAGTCACCGTCCATGGTCTTTGGCCATGCCTTCAACAAGCACGATGTCTGATCTCAGAAGCTAAGCAGGGTCGGGCCTGATTAATACTTGTGTGGGAGATCACCTAGGAAAAGCAGGTACTGTAGGCATAAATTTAAAAAAAAATGCTTTTCTGGTAATAAGAACGATTAGAAATAACATGGGAAGGCAGACGCTAGTGTTAAGCAAAAGTGTTTCAGATTTCTTTCTATTTAGAGGCATCCTTGCTCAAGCTATACTCAAAGAAAAAAGTTGTCATAGCAGAATTGGCTGTGACTAATCCTGTTTGTTCATATTCCCATAATGAATGATAATAGTATGCCACATTTTTGAGTGGCCGTTCTATGCCAGGAATTCTTCTAGGCCCTTTAAATAGACTATATTTAATCATCAAATACTATCATCCTGATTTGTAGATGAAGAAACAGAGGCAGACATGTTGGTGCTTTGGGAGGACCCACAAAGAAAATACATTTTGCCTTAGATTAAGTGTGTGACCTTTCATTGTTCAGAAATTAATAGATCGTGGACACGACATTGAACTCCTTAAACACTGGGAGGAGACTTGGAGCCAAACTAAATCAACCCCTTTATTTTATATTTGGGGAAACTGAAACCAAAAAAGTTATTGAGACTTACTATAGTCATATATTCTATTTTCCCATTTATGACTTTAGTTATCTGTACGTTCTCATAAACTAATAAGGGAAAAGTATGTTAACAGGTTAACTTGATCATTAAGTATCTGATTGATTGCCACTCAACCAAATGCTGCCTCCTGCCCTTTTTTATTTTATATTGCTGTCCTGTTATTGAAAATTTCAAGGTTACCCTAAGTAAGATACAAAATTTTTGAGGACAGTGACTGTATTATATGTTTTTCTAGTAGCTCTAAGGTTTAGCAAAGTGGTTAATATATTGAATAAATGTCTTCATTATCTGTTTACCTGTGACAAGTCATTTTATGCACTGGGTCCAAAATCTGCACAGTGAAGAAGCACTGTGCCATCACCAGGTTTACTGCACCCAGAAGGCATCTAGATAATTTACAGATTTTTATATTGAGCTCCTTAGATGATGATTATTTAATTTGATTATAAAACATGATGTGTTACTGTAGAAAGGTTTGGATGGGTATTTCCTTAATTGGAGTGGGGTGGGGAGAATCACCCAGTGAGGTATTATACACAATTGAGTATATTTTGCTCTTTTTGACTTAAACATAACTTTTTTTTCCTGATTGTAAAAATAACACAAAGCCATGTGGGAAATTCAAACAGTACGGAAAAAAAGAAAAATCATCAGGAACTTCACTGTCCAAAGGTTTTGGTAAACATCCAGTCAGAGAGATGTCTTTCTTCCCTTAACTCTTGCTGAGTCAGGGCGAGAGCTGAATTATTTATTGAAACCGTTTACAGTTTAAAGCTCTATTTAGTTTTAGTATTCTATAACTTTTAGGCAGCTCAAACTTTATATAAATAAGGATATTCGTTGGAAAATGAAGATACATATACTACTAACAAACTGGATTCTTTTTGTCTCAGGTACAGTGAAGTAGTATAGAAACTTGATTTCTTCATGCATGCATGCCTATTTTTCTCCCTTCACAAGGCAGGATTGGGGGACAGGAGGCATCTTTGCATGTATGAAGGGTTCCCTAGTATGCCAGGTTGTCAGGCCACACAGGAAGCCATCACCCCTGTGCTCTGTTGCCCTAATAGAGGTGTGGTAGAGGAGGAGAAGGGTGGAGCTGGGGCACAGAAGGCTGTGGGAGGACAAAGGCTATGTTTTCTGACTCCACTGTGACACACTATACACTTTAAAATGTACCAGATCAAGTCCCTCCCTCAGCTGCTGGGCAGGTGGTCATGGACCCTTTCTGGTGCAGTCAGGCATAAGTATGACTATATACTTTAAAATGAGAGCAGGATGCTGATTGGGCATTTCTCTTTCATTTATTCGTAATTCTAAAACCCAGAATGAACCCTCTTCCATGTAAAGGAGCAAACTGTCTCTAAATGAGTTCTGAACTAATACAAAGTTATTAGGTATAAAGGGAGGCTGGGGGGAGGTCTCTTTGAGAGAGACAATGATAGCTCTTTCTTTATGCATTTGAAGGTAATTACACTGAAAATATGTTTTAAAGATTATATTATTTGATTATATTTCATAAATTTGTTATTCAAAATTTCTTTTCCCTAGGTACATTTTCTTTATTTGTACTATATATTTCAGTGTAGAATTCTTTCATGCTTTATTAGGGGCTTAACAGGGCTTAAATCCAACCATCTGTTCACATCTTGGCACATCAGCACATTGGAGGTGCTGGTAGGGGCTAAATAAATTTCCCACATTTTAAAGGTTAGGGAAAGAGCTACCTTTATGAATAGATTTCAAATGATTCTCAGCAAGACAATAGTGCAGAAGTAGAGTAAAAATGCATTTCATTCTCTGAAGCACAAGGTCCCCTGTCTGTCTTTAGTTTTGCTGAAAGGCAATTAGCATTTCAACTAGCCAATTTGGTTACAGGCAATGAAGTCCTTGGGTTTATAATTTGCTGCTCTCTGTCTGAGGCTGTTGAGCTCTAGCTCTTGTGCAATCCTCTCCAAGTAGCCTTCACTCCAGCACAGTTATTGTTGCGGGTCTTACATAACTAATCAGGAGAGTTTTCCTTGCCTTCAACTGTAGGGTGCCATAGGGCAAGGAAAATGAAATGCCAAGCTAATAAGGGGATGATTGTAATTATTAAATAGTGATTATTGAAATGTGGCACAGATTGGAAGATATAGAATAGTTTCAAAGAAAATTCAGCTTCAGAAAGGTATTATGTGGCACTCCTTAGTTTATTTCTGCATGTGGTATGCACAGTAAACGGTGTGTGTGTGTGTGTGTGTATATGTGTATGCACATATATTTTGTTTAGGAATTGACTAAGATGACTCAAAATTAACAAAGAAGAAGCAATTCTTAATTATATTGACTTTGCTCTCTTGCTGCAAGAAAGAATTCTGTGACAAATATGTGTAAAAGAGAAAATAATGTTTTTCTTAAATGTTAAAACAAAGGAACAAGTGCTCTGAGACAAATTGTGGGAATAATGCAGGGTTTGTATTTGTATGCTAATTGAAAATAAGATTTTGTTAGCTTCTTTAGTCATGAATTCTGATAATTAGGTAATATTAATATATACTCCATGTATATACTCATATTCCTCTGAAAGAACCACTGTATAGTATGATAATCCTTATGTTAGGATAACTGGAATGTTATTATCCTTTAATCCATGTCATGGGGCTGTAATTCAATTTAGCTCATCTTTTAATGCAACACTTTTTGTAAAGTTGTACTTATGTAATTCGTTGGAAGTTAGATAATACATTTCTCATTTTTAACTGATAGAAGGCATAATAGAAGTGTTTCAGATACAAGCTTTGTAAGTCATCAATATAATTTTGAGAATATATATTTGAGAATATATATTTCTCTATTTCCAATCTGTAATATAAGGAGAAAGCCCTCCCTGCAACTACAATTAGAATCATTTGTATATTATTCAGTTAAGGTCAATAGCATTGATGAACAGGAATGAAACAAAGAAGGCTTACCAGTCCTCTGGCAGACTAGTAAACTAAGGATGGAACATGTTCTGGAAAAAGTGAGACTTGATCTGGACTTTGAAGAACGGTGGAGGAGAGGAAATAGGGAGAGGTGGAGAGAAGGCCCTGGGGAGTAGAATGGATCAAAGGAGCAGAGGTAAGGATGATCCAGGTGAACTGTCCCAGATATAAATTAGATCAGCTTCACTGGAACTGTTTAAGAAAAGAAGGAGATGGCTGAAAGTGCAGGGTGGGTTTTAATTTTTTTTTTTTAATGGAGGCATATTCACTTATTAAAGGAAAAAAATCACCCTTTAAAGTGATTTTCAGTGGTATTTAATATATTTACAAAATTGTGTAACTGTCACCACTGTCTATTCCAGAATATTTTCATCACCTCAAAAAGAAATCGTGTAGCAATCACCTTTCACTCCCCATCCTCTCCCCCTCCCCAAGTCCCTGGCATCCAGTCTACTTTCTGTCTCTACAGATGTCTGGATATTTCATATAAATAGAATCATATAATAAATGGCCTTTTGTGTCTGCCTTCTTTCACTTACCGTAATGTTTTCAAGCATCATCATATTGTAGTATGTATCACTACTCATTTTTTTATGATCGAATAATATTCCATTGTATGATTGTACTACCTTTTGTTTATCCATTCATCAGTTGATGGATATTTGGGTTGTTTCTACATTGGGATTATTATATTATGGACATTTGTATGCAAGTTTTTGTGTGAACATACGTTTTCATTTCTCTTGGTTATATGTCTAGGAGTGAAATTGTTGGATCAATAGGGAGGGTAGATAAAGTAGCCAGGATGCATTTAGAGGAAATTTATCCCTTATGTACATTCCGTTACACTCAGGGTCACATTATGGGGCAAATGCATCAGGAATGGCTTGAAGATTTATTACTTAGAACTTTCTTTGCATAGATCTGTGTCAATTAATTAAGACATTTAAGGCCACCAAATTGTGAGAAAACAAAGGAACAATTTGTAGCCAATGACTTCTCCCTCACCACTGACTATAGGTTTTCCTAAGGGAAGGATGGTAGTGGCCAGCATAATGATTGACCTTATCTAGGATATGCTAAAATCATAAATGTGATTGTATGTTATTTGAGGTACACTGAATTCAGTTTTCTGATGATTTTTGCCTTTTCAGTAGGTACTCATCTAAATGATATTGGTTGAACTACCAAAATGAGTAAAATTTATTTTGTCTTCTGTGACAAATTATGGAAGCTTTAAAATATTATTTTGTTAATCAGGGCAATTTAGTAAATCATTTGATTGAGAATTGGACTTTAAGTAAAAAGTCCAATTCACTAATGTATAGTTTGTCAGATATCACTAATTCAGGTGTGCATGTGTGCACACTTATGTACTTATCTGAAACCTTAACTAATTTCCTGAAAGGATCTGATGTACTTTATAAGATAAATTAACATTTAAACAAATTTGTCTAAATTTGTTGGAGGCAAAATATTTAAAGCTTTTTTTAAAAACAAACCATAAAAAATATATTGCTTAGTGCCTTATAACTTGCGACATATCTTCACATAAATTAATTTACGTTACCTTAATAACCACTTGGTTGTAAGTTAACTGTATTTTATAGATGAAATGAAGATACATGAAAGTCAACAAAATTAATTAAAAACAGCAACAAACCCAGATCTTCAATTTAATGTCCAAAAGTTGTCCACTTATTAATACAATAATGATTGTAATGTAATATTTCATTATTTGACTGTCTCACAAAAATATTTCTAATTTTAAAATTAATTGACTTCTTAAAGAGCCTAATATAGATAAATCTGTTTCATCTGATAGCATTACACTGAAAAACTTTATTATAATAAAAATATTTTCAAACCTCAGCTAGGACTTCACTTCTGAAAATTTGTTACCAAAGTTTTAACTAATTGGAGATAATCTTTGAATAACAGTGTAAAGCAATTTCTTCATTTTTTACTGACCCACTCTATCACGGACTTGAAAAACACACTGAGCTGGTGATTTGTACTTTTATATTTTATTACAGCTACTGACCAAAAATTTATTTAGCTTTTATAGTGATTTTTAATGATATTTTAAAATCCCAATATGTCATGGCACCATATGTGTGGAGGTCCTAACTCTACTCTTCTAGGCAGCCAACACTTTTTCCCCCCTCCCAAGGCTCACTTCTTTCAATGCAGAAGATGAATGTAACCATGGATAGAATTAGGGCTGCATACTTTTCATGGCTTCTGCTTTTATTAAAGTATCATGTGAGCCACAAATAAAATCTATACTGACAACAAATTACCTTGCAAATTGAAAATCACTGTGGGTGTGAAATTGTACATAATGTGACCATTCTTATTACATCATTAAACATTAGGTGTAGGGCTGTTCTGTTCACTAGGCAATACTATTGAGTAGGCTATACTGCCAGTAAGAGGCTGAATTTTATTATAGAGAGAAGAGAATAGATATGCTCTTTCATTTATGACATTTTTATGTGATAACATGTATAGATATAATGACTTTTCAAATTATCTTCCCTATGTGACTATTAGCAAGATTCTTTTGTTAATAGAAAATATTAATCTAGTACTTAAGAGCATGGGGTCTGGAACTTGAGAGCTTGGGTTTATATTCTGGCTTTGCATTTCGAAGGTATAATCTTGGCAAATATGTTTAATCTTTTGTACTTCAGGTTCTTCATCTGAAATGAGTGTAATAATAGTGCCTGTCTTATATTTCAAATGGTTATTATGAGGATAACCTGAGTTAACACATGTAAAGCAACGAGAACACCTAACACTTAGTAAAGCTAGCTGTTATTATCTGCTATTGTCACACATGAAATCCAAATTATTGATGATTAGGTTGCTTAGGATACTTTCTTAGCTCCTTTTGCCTACTCTAGATTCCTGAAGAGAATTTAAATTAACCTTGAAGCTACTAGAGCTCAAGCTTTAGCCCCTACTTTTTTTTTTTTTTTTTACTTTTTTATGCTTATTTTGGATCCTTAGCACACTAATCTTTAGCCTTTTTGTTTTCCTAATATAAGTACCTTCTTGAGGAAGTCTTCCCTGAATGCTCTAATTGGGTTTTGCATCTTTCAGGTTCCTGTTTCCATAATGCTTGCTGCTCTAACCCATGAGTCTTTCTAAGGCTTGTTTTTTAAAATTTCTAAGTGGTGTTTCTTTGTTTTTATTTTTTGTATTGTTGATTTTTAAATGAATTTTATTCAAAACACAAGATCTGTATGACATCCACTTTTTGGAATTTGTTGTCAATTTTTATAAACTTTTTCTATGTGCTCAAAAGAACATTGTATTCTCTGAATATTGGGGATATATTCTGTATGCCTATTAGATCAGTCTTAATAACTGTAGTTCAAATCCTACATATCCTTTGCAATTTCTGTTTACTTGATGTATCAGCTAGAGAGAGAGAGAGAGAGAGAGAGAGAAGGAATGAAAATGAATTAAAATCCTTTACTTCTCTTTGGAGTTCTATCAGTTTTTGCTTTATATATTTTGAAGCTGTGTTTTAACTTATATTATCATCTGGTAAATTTATATTTTTATTATATCATGACTGTCTTTATCTGTAGTAATGTTTTTTGCCTTAAAGTTTATTTTGTCTCTTGGTAATAGACACCAGTAACATGTCAGTAATATTTGCCTGTTGTCTCATGAACTTCAGAAAGAAGAAAATAATGCCAGAAAGGTCTAAGATATAACGAATTTGACTAAAGTAGAGAGTAAACATTAAGATAAATGAACAAAATATTAATGTTTGAATTCTGTAACTATTTCAAATGTTAAATATTGAGAGTTAAATAAAACAAGATATAGCTTACATCATACAGAATAGAGCATGATAATGAAGTTTGTATGATAGATGATTGGATTTAAATATTCTAAGATCTTTTTCTTGTTCAACAATGAAGTGAAGATACTAACTTGAAACTTTTAAAAGTTTAGATGGAATCTCTACAAGAATATACAAACAAACCCACAAGCACAGCAAAGGGAAGCATGAGAAGAAAAAAAAAAACTGCAAAAGCGCTGGGTAAAAACACAAAATAAGATGGGAAAAAAATGAAATGTGAGATAAGTATAATAAATGAATATAAATTGAACTCTTCAGTAAGAACATAGATTTTATCAGAGAAGACCAAAAATATAGAATCAATTACATGTTCTTTACAAGGCACACATTAAACGTAAGGACATAGAAAGGTTGAAATACAGAGAATGCAAAAAGAGATAACAGCCCCTAAGATTTTATATTTAATTTGTAGTCTCTTACTTAAAGAGGTTCCCCAAATTATATATGCTTTGGTCATTACCAACCACTCTAAAATTTACTGGCTTAAAATAACCCCTTATTTTGCTCATGAATCTGCAATTTGGGTTTTGCTTGGTAGGACAAACATAGTAAGAAACAGGAAGTGGAAGGTGCCAATTTTTAAGGTTTGGACCTGTAAGCTGGTACAATACTCACTTCCAATGAATTCTGTGGTAAAGTGGCCATAGAGCTAAGATTTAAGAGGGGACATATAGCCCACCTCTCAGTAGAGAAGGGTCAGAAAATGTGGGGCCATATTTTAAAATCACTACACTGCTGTTTTTTAATAAAAATAATAAAAACCATAAGAAAACTACCATCATGGACTACTTTGTTAAGTATAGAAATTCGGTGGAGAGTATGGTTTCTGGGTTTCTTAAAAAGAAAAAAAAGCCACTTTGACTTCCTGATGACAATATATTTATGCATTTTTAAAACTGGAATTTTCAACTGAGGCACCAAAAATTAGATATATATCAAATGTCAAAGTGAGTTGTGAGACATTATCAAGATTCAGAATTTCAAAGAAGATAACAGAAAACTCATTGCATAACCTTGAATTCCTTCATAACAAGTATATAAAAAAGTCAAACGAATGAAATCTGAGATTTTTCTGAGGAAAGTTTATAGTGGAAGAACTGTGGAAGTGCTGTGAGTGCCCCTGTCTCATGTGTCTCTCTGTGCCTCATCTAGAGTGTGGTGAGGAGGGCTTTAACAAAACTTTTTTGGAGAGTTTGATTTGTAGTTGAGGACCACAGCAAAAAAAGTTCCCGAGTAATTTCTGAGAGAGCCAAGGTGGCCCTTGGCAGCAGGATGGAGGGTTGTGTCTAGACTGAACTGTATCACCTCACACAGCAAGGCAAAAGGAAGTTAGCCCTAAAGGCCAGCTATGAAACTCCCTTTAGGGATGTTAGCCTGAGATCATTTTTAAAGGGATCTTGTTAAAGAGAACAGCCTGTAGGGGAGGCAAGGGGAGCCCAGTAGTAATTTGCTGTGAGTATATTTCCAAGAGCAGAAGCTGAGGGGGTCTAGAGGAGAGGGCGGAAATCTAGATTAGCCAGCTGGAAAAGGAGCACAGCTTGCATCTTTGGGATTGATGTTGGTGTCGTGCAGTGGTGGAACCTCTGTGGAACCTGCAAAAGTCTCCACAAGAATGACTTAGCCAGGCCGTAGAGAGCAAAGTCATCACTTGACAGTCCAGCTAAGTAAGAACATTTCTGACTCCTGTACCTCTCCTTACTCCTCTCACCTTGCTCTGCCCTTAGTGGGGATGGACAGTTGGCCAGTTGAGGGAGGAAGAAAACTATAGATGGACAAAAAGAAAAGAAGGATGATATCCCATTCTCCAACTGTTACCCACTGGCTTGTAGCAGGCTCTAGTTGGGGTAAAAGTTAATGTTAAAATTAGAGCTTTGATTATTATGTGGGTTTGCCATAAATATGTTTTATTATGAAAGCTTTCAAATATACACAAAGTTGAATAGTAAAATGGACCCCTCTACACCCATGACCCAGAATGGGCAATTGTCAGGATTTTGCTATACTTGTTTCATGTATCTCTACATAGCACAGTATGCAGCTATAAATCTTACATAACCACAATGCTGTTGTGCTACCTAACAAAATTAACAGTTCCATAATACTATTCAATGGTGAATCCATATTCAGATTTCTCCGATTATCTCAAAAATGTCTTTTTAGAGTTGGATTCTTCTAGTTAGGAAATAATAATTTTTAGGTATTCCATGTGACTCTCTAAAAGTCTCCTTGAACCTCCTTTTCCCCCTAATAACATTGATTTGTTGAAGAAACTTGGCAGTTTGCCCCATAGAATGTCCATGTTCTGGATTTTATTGTTTCTTTTGGAATACTTAATATGTTTCTATATTCTCCCCCACTTTTTTATTTTTAGTAAACTGGGATTTAGCTCTAAAGCCTCTCTTGGATTCAGGTTATGTTCTTTGGGCAAGAATGCTACATATATAGGTGGTGCTATAAACTTTATGTTGTATCACATCATGTCTGATTCTGTCACTTTAGTGACACTAAGAGTCAGCAATGGGTTTAGGTGGTGAAAGTCCAATCCCTCCACTTATAGATTTTCCATTAACTTCCCCCTTGATTTAGTTTTATTGCAATATCTGACATATAACATTGTATTAATTTAAGGAGTACAATATAATGATATATGTATATATTGCAAAACGATTACCACAATAAGTTTAGATAATATTCATCACGTCACATATTTACAAATATTTTTTTCTTATGATGAGAACTTTTAAGATGTCCTCTCAGCAACTTTCAAATATATAATACAGTATTGTTAACTATAGTTAGCTTACTGTACATTACAGCTCCAAGACTATTTATTGTAGAACTAGGAGCTTACACCTTTTGACCACCTTCACCCAACCCTCCAATCTCCACCTTTGGCAACCACCAGTCTGTTCTCTTTGAGTTCAGTTTTTTAAAACTCCACATATAAGCGACATCATACAATATTTGTTTTTATTTCGATCTGACTTATTTTACTTAGTATAAGGCCCTCAAGGTCCATCCATGTTGTCAAAATCACAAGACTTTTTTTTTTTGTGGCTAAATAATATTCCTGTGTGTGTGTGCATGCGCATGTGTGTATTGTGAATAATGCTGTAATGAACATGGGGGTGAAGCTATCTCTTTCAGATAGTGATTTTGTTTCCTGCTGATATATACTCAAAAGTGGAATTGGTAATTCTGTGTGTAATTTTTTGAGGAACCTCCATAATGTTTTCTTTAGTGGCTGCCCCTATTTACATTCTCAGCAACAACATACAAGTACTTTTCTCCACATTCTTGTCAGCACTTGTTCTCTTTTTGATTACAGCCATTCTAACAGATCTGAGGTAATATTTCATGGTTGTTTTGATTTGCATTTTTTTGTTGATTAATAATGTTGAACACTCTTTCATGTAACTGTTGGCCATATGTATGCTTCCTGTGGGAAATGTCTATTCAGTTCCTCTGTTCATATTTTAATCAGATTGTTTTTTGGTATTGAGTTGAATTGGGTTATTTATATATTTTTGGATATTAATACCTTATCAAGATATATGATTTACAAATATTTTCTCCCATTTCACAAGTTGCATTTCATTTTGTTGATGGTTTCCTATGCTGTGCAGAAGCTTTTTAGGTTGTTATAGTCCCACTTGATTATTTTTGCTTTTATTCCCTTTGTTTTTGGTGTCAAATTAAAAAAATCATTGCTAAGATCAATGTCAAGTTGCTTACCCTCTATGTTTTCATCCAGGATTTTAATGGTTTCAGGTCTTACATTCAAGTCTTTAATCCATTTTGAGTTGATTTTTATCTAATTGTTTCATCCATGAATGATCATTTTCTTAATTTTATTAGAAGTTGCAAACCGGTGCTTTTCTGTCATTCTTGCCACATTAGCTGGAATTCTTTAAGGAAGAACTTTTTCCTTAACAACTAGGCTATTTGGTTACCTTGAAAAAAAGTTTACCAAGGATAGACGGGATAAATATTTAATTATTGCCCTTTAAATGTTAATTTTATAGGAAGGAGTGGATGCCCTAATTACTTGCAGTGGTGACCAATAAGATTTCCTTCCTCCCCTCCTCCCTCCCTCCTTTCCTCCCTCCCTTCCTTCTTTTTAATATCCTTATGAACATGAAGATTTATATAGTCAATGTATTTCACACAGTTGCAGTCATTACCCTTTTAGATGTGCACAAATTTAAATCTTTGACCAATGGGAACACTTTCACATTCCTTTTGTGTCTCATTGACACGACCCCATTAATCTTTGATAGCTTTTTTGCTGGTTCAAGATGTTCAGGTTCATTTTATATATTTCTCTCTCCAGACATCAGTAATTCCTGTAAGGAGCCCTGGTTCTTTTTAGTGGAGAATGGTGTTTAGAGACAAAAATCTGGGCATTAGTGATGCTTATTGTTACTACCTTTTTAATAGACAGTCAGGAAATACATATTTTGATGAAGAAAAAAGTCATGAGGTGATACTGATATTTCCAGTTTAAGTTTAACCTTACAGAGACTACATATTTTCTTTGATTTCATTGTCATTTCTGTTTTATGTAATTACTTATTTGCTGTATCCTGCAACATGTGTACTTTCAAAACATATTCTACAACATAGGAAATATAGTTCCAAAATATATATTCTACAATATAAAACTTTAATTTAAACATAATAATGCTGATATTATCACCAACAATAAGAATACTTAATGAAGTATAAGCTTTCTTTGTAGCTATATTTGTCCTTAGGATTTGTTCTACTAAGAGCAGACAGTCAAAATACTATGTTCTAAAGCCACTAGAAATAAATGTTTTTCTCCATGGCCTTGCTACCCTGAACGTGCCCCATTTCATCTGATCTCAGAAGCTAAGCAGGATCGGACCTGATTAGTACTTGGATGGGAGACCACCTAAGAAGAATACCAGGTGCTGTAGGCTTAAAAAAAAAAAAAAGAATTATTTTGTCTGTGAAATTACATCATTACTTGATATACAGTTATTTGTTTCAGTTTGTTTACCTATAAATAGTTATATTTGCAAAAGAAACATTGAAAACATAACTCAAGTCCTAGTAAAAATAGTTATCTGTAGGGGGAGGAAAGGAATAGGTGGGCGAAAGTGAGAATTCTCTGAATATACCTTGTTATATAGGTTTAAGCTTGTATTCATGTCAGTGATATATATTACAAAAATAAAAACTAGATTAAAACATTATCTACACCTGGAGATATCAAATAGTCTGTTGGATATGAGTCTGGTTTTTTTGGGGGGGGGAAGTTGGGCTGGAGATGTAAATTTGGAAGACTGTTTAAAGTTGTGAAGTGAATGAGATTACAGTGAGAAGGGAGTGTAGATAGATGGAAAAGAGATTTATGACTGGGAACTGGAATATTCTATGATGTAGAGGTCAGAAAGAAGACAAGGATCCAGCAAAGGAGGCTGAAGGATACTTAGTGAGTGTGAAGGAAAACCAGATAAATGTGGCATCAGGAAGCTGCATGGGAAAGTGATTCCAGAAGAAGAATGGGACCACCTGCTCTTTCACTCACTTTTTGCATTGCTGTCCTTCTAGTGTGCTTAACCACAGGTGACTTTTTAAAGAATTATAAGAGGGAGCTGAAGTTAGGGAAATGGGAGATATTTAGAAGGAGAGGGCATGTACTTTAATAATGGGAAAGCAAGTCCAATTTAGAAGAGAAATTCAAGTAAGCCAGTTTTTGTAAAACTTTCATTCTTAGACTACCTTATAATAACCTCAAACTTCTCAGTTGACTTTGCTAAACTTAAAAGAAACTCTGGATTTAAAATAGGATCAAGTTAAAATTTAAAGTTGAAAGAAAGAGAATAAACAAAAATATTATTTTCCATGAATTGTAAAAATATACAAAGATTACAACAGTATAGATACCTTTTTATTTTTAAATCCAATTGATTAGTCTAAATTTTATATCCAAGGAAGGCACAATTACCATGATAGAAAGTGAGGGCAGAGTGGGTGGAATAACTTCAAAGTATTCTATACCTTGGACACATTGATCAAAGGCAAAATAATCAAAGAAGCAAGTCTGAGGGAGTCATTACATTATTAGAAAAAGACTCCCTGTATTTCAGTTTATGACACCAAATCTCCTAAGGCAAAGTCAAGAGATGAAAGATATCATAGTTGGAGCACACAATGAATTCTATTAAAGGCTTTCTTCTCACTTGCGAATTTTCTCCAAAATTTTCTTTAAAGGTGAATTTTAGGTATAAAGAATTTCACAGAAGGACCTAAAATATATATGTTGGAGTAGGGGTGGGGATCTGTTCTCTCAAGTTAAATATTGTAGCTTAAGAAAATGGAGAATGGAAGATAAGGAAGGAAACAGCTTAGGAAAAGTACAAAGATGATCAGAGGTTTGTCTGTATTCTTGTTTTGATTAAATGGTATTTCTGCTTTTTTATTTTATAAAACATGGGTACTAAACATCTAGAAGTTCACTGTTTTGATAGTAGGTTGAGAATATATTCATATAATTCTTATTTTAAGGTTGTAATTCTTAGATTGTAATTAAGCCCTAGGGTATTATAGTCACAATTCAGGTGTTAGAACTGGGTGTTAAATGATCTTAGTTTTAAAGTTTAGTTTCAGAGTTGAAGTTCTTGGTATTTTGCTATACAAAAACAGCATCAGAAATAACCAAAGTAAATCATATCCAATGCAGAAACTATGGGGAATATAGAAAAGTACAAATAAAGAGCAAAATCATCTGAAACTTACCTACTTAGGGTTGATCACTGTTCTTTCAATTCATTTCTATATGTATACTTATATGTAAATGTATGTGTATGTTCAGTATTTATTTTTTGTGTAATTTTATTTTAGATTAATATTGCATCATACAATTTCTTTAAAATATACTCCGATATTTCATATGATGTTCTTTATTATTTTAAATAATTATGTAATAAGAATTAAAATGACATATTTGATTTGGGGAATTTGTATGTATTAAAATGGCAGGATCATGAAGAGAGATGTTCAAATTATCGTTGCATAAATAAACCACACCAAAATTTAGTGGCCGAAATTATTTTATGATGATCTCTCACAGTTCTGGGGTATGAGGGGCTTAGCTGGGTTCTTCTTACTTGGGGTCCACCATAGAATTGCAGCCAGATAGCAGCTGAGGATAAAATTGTCTGATGCTTAATCACTTACATGTCTGGTGTCTGGGTTGTAATGTCTGGACATGACATGTGTGGACAGCCGGAAGCTCTCTGGGTATCTCTCTTTCCATGCATCCTTTTCGTGTGGCTAGCTTGACCTTCCTCAAAGCATGGTGGTCTCAAGGTAGCCAGAATGCCCTGCATTGTGATTGACTTCTGCTCGGGCAAGCATTCCCAGAGGATTGGACAGAAGCTTCAAAACTTCTTACAACGTAGCCTCAGATGACCCAGAATGTCATATTTCTGCTGCATTTTATTGACAAAGCAAATCATTAAAGCCCAAATTCAAGGGAAGAGGAATTAGATTCCACCCTCAAGATAGAATAGCAAAGAATTTTCACCTTTCTAGAATCTGTTACAAGTGGCTTCATCCAATTTTAGTGTGGAATAATGCACTTTAATTCCACCTTGCTGTAATAGAAGAGTAATATCAGTCAAGTTATATAATCATTTAACTATTGTTACTTGAAAAGTGGATACTTTTGTTTATTTGTACTTTTAAAAAATAAAAATGTTATAATATAATATTGTATTTTTCATTTTACCCTCGGACATTTTCTCATTCCTATAAATATTTTTATAGAAGATTTTCAGTGACTTCATATTGCTCTGATATATTTTTTTAAAAAGGTTTTAAACAAAGATTATTTACTGGTGTTACTATAGTAATGACAAAATAATTTAAATTGCTCACCTTAAATTGCAGAGGGGTTAAGCAAACCATTATAAAGGGCTAAAATAACTAGAGAGATCTGCTAAAGGAAAGGCATAACTGCTAATGGCTCATTATTAAGTAGCCATTAGGGAATTGTAAATGATTTAGAAAGTAAACTAATCAGGGACTCCTAATGTGAATTCCTGTTTTAGTTGCTAAAAATAATTTCAGCCTAGAGCTCTACTCTTGAATATATATATATATATATATATATATATATATATATATATATTCATATATATATCTCCTTGTGGAAGCTATGATTTTGTAATTGTAAATTGGGTAAATTAATAACAATAATGTACAATTATTGTGCAGTTACTATAAGTTAGGCAATATGCTAAAAGTATTATATTCTTCTAATACTCATGACTATCCTTTGAGGTAGATGATTTAATCCCATGTTTACATGAGAAAACTGAGGTTTAGAGACACAGCTGAGTTTTAGAGACTCGAAGCCACTCCCCAAGCCAACACAGATGGCAAGTATGAGCCTGGATTTCACAGAGGTAGTGTGACTGCAAAACAAGTGTGTATAAGTTTGTGTAATATAGTTTTTTATTTAAAATAATAAAGTATTGATCACAATTTGGAAGAAGACTAGCTTTAGTTCAGAGGAGGATGCAAAGATAAATAAAGCATGACATCCTTTTTTAAGGAGACCAAAATCTAGTGGATGATGGATGTCAAGGAATAATATTATAAGGGATTTATAAGAGAGGGGTGCTCAGCTCATCTCTGCTATGAGAATGCAGAGTCAGGGGACAGGAAGAGGGGATGTTGGGATGTGTAGTGCTTATTTTTGGTTTGAGACATATTGGAAGGACTGGTAGGATTTCTGTATGGAGATGCCCAGCAGTCAGTTGAAAGCATCTTGAGCTCAATATTGGGGCTTCATTGAACAAGGATTGTTGCCTACTACAGTAAAAATAGTTTTCTAGAAACTGTGGGGTATAGTTAGATGGAAGTGTCTAGGTAGTTGACAATGTGAGTCCAGCTCTGCAGAAGGTAATTAGGTATCAATTAGAGAAAATTATTCTGTGGTCATTATAGGTTTGGAAAATGATAGGTTAAATAAAGTTAACTCTGTGTTTAGGCCTTTTTGGTGTTTATTTTATGTTTAAGTATTTTGACTAAGAAAATATCTAGAGTATCCATACAAATTTATTTCCTAATTCACAACAGAATTCTTTAGTCTGGTCAAAATGTGGACATAGCATTGCATAGAACACACTTTGGGGAATGTTGATTGTAGCTTATGTGAAAATTTAAGAGTTGGAAATGGGAGTGTTTTAAAGGGATGAGGAAAACCTGAGATTGCTCCAAGGGAAAGTTTAATTTGATATTGAAAGGAAGGATAGAGTTGAGGTTGAAGCTTGAAAAAGAAGCAAGGCTGAGGATGGGGAATTGTTTGTAGGTAGGAAGACTGCATTTGGGGGACAGGGAGAGCTGGAGGGAGGGAAAGAGAGGAGAAGAGAAGAGATAGAGAGATTAATAGGAGTAAAATCTTGAAGAAACATGAAGGGATGGAGTCAGAAACATAGGTGTTGGATTATTCTTACAGAGGAGTATGGGTATTCTATATTTGGAGACTATCAAAATGGAGACAGAAAATTTTGGGGAAGTGAAATAAAATCCCTTAAGTGTTTGAAATACTATACAGTTTTAAAGTTGGGCAATTATTGATGGGAATTTTGATGCGGTAATGAAAGCAAAGGAGAATAAACATTATTCTAATTTTGAGTGTATTAAGATGTGCAATTTATTTCCCAGTACTGTTCACATATCAGTGTTGAGGGTATAGTTAGGAGGTAAAAACTGATCTAAAGAGGATTTACCTTTTCTTAGGTAAAATTTACCTACTCAGGATAAAATTCTATTTTAATGTCTTGATTCTGGTCATATTTACTGCTGTGTGCCCAGAATTTAGACAATGCCTGGCACATAGTAGAGAGTCAGTAAATATTTTTTGAACATTATTGAATGATGAATGAATGATGGATGCAGCCATAGCACATCAGTAGGATTCACATGCCACACATGGGTTTCCAATAAGCTCTTCTAAACTTGTGTGGATGCATGAAAAGACTAAGCTCTTGAAAGGACCTAGCACTAAACTCTGTATAGGGACACCATTGGTTGAAGAGACTGCTAAAGAAGTGACATGGGCAGTGGAGCGGCCCTCCTCTGAAAGATAGTGCTGACTTGTGTCAGGAGCTGTGGCCAGTGTGGCATGAGGGCCACGGCCTGAAGCAGCAGGCCTGGGCAGATGGAGGAGGACCAGGTTCAAATAGGGCACCAGGTCCTGAGGCTCAGTGGCAGCTGGAGCACTGGTGTTTGGGAGACACCAGACCTTTAGGAATGTGTAAGCCTCTTGTATCCTTGGAGCATACAAGTAGGGGACCTCTAAGATTTCCTTCCAGCATGGTGTGTGGTATCTTGAGCAGGATTTAATTTAATTTGGAGAATAACATGGTGACATATTTGCACCATGGGTGTTGTGGACTAGTCCACACTTGTTACATACTGAAGATTCCAATGAATTAATATTTTTATTACAATCAACCATAAGGAAATTTTAATAAAACCTAACCCTGTCATCCCCCAACCCCCAGCATAGTACTGAAACAGAATTTGGGCTGCATTTAAAACAACAAAAACACTATATTATTTAAGAGGAAGAAAAGAAGAAAACATTTAATTTTGGAATATATGTAGGCTGTAGATCATGACCATGAAAGACCCAAATAAGTGGAAATTTAAGGTAAGAAAAGAAAAAAATTAGTTAAGAAATCGGTGGTTAGAGTGAATGCTTTGAGAAAAGCAGAGATGAGATAAGTTATAAAGCATAATCATGAAAGCAAGAAAAAGTATATTAGGTATTTGCTTCTCCGTAAAGATGAATTAAATGTTACTCATACCTTACATAAAATTAAAAATCATATCTTGCAAAATGTTTTATGCAGCTTAGACTCATCTCAATGATCTGTTATTGATAAACTCCAAGTCTTTCCCTGAACTAGAAAATTTTCAAACTTTGACATAGAATTTTTAAATGTTCTGATATATATTATTAACATTTTTATTAGTGAAAAACAGCCCAAGTTTTCTCTGGAGTTAGTGGCACTTCCAGAAGGTGCTTAACAGTGTTTAATGGATTCAGGAAGAGTATTTTAGTATTTGGAAATTTTGACCTGCTTAATAGAGGTACTTTTGTAATCTTACCAAGCATTAAAGAGAATTATCAAAATGGATTTTAGATTTTATCGTGATACTTTTGATTTGTAAACTAATATATAATTGGACAGTGAGAAAAGCTCAGTCTCATTGATTTTCCTTAGAGATACGAGTATATTGACATAACATTGTAGCACACTGAGATGACATAAAATCTGTTTCTTATAAATTCAATGCATGTGAGACAGAGAAATAAATTAATATTGTAAGGTCATTGGCTTTGTGCTTCCTGGGGTGGAAATATTTGTAATCCAGTCTTAGGTTTTACAAGCGTCAGTGTTGTAGGGGATTGTAAAAGTTGGAGGAAGAGTAGAGGGTGTTCAGATACTTTGGTTTCATATCAAAGCTTTTATTTTAGCGTTAGAATTTTGTACAGTTCTTGAGGCCCTGTGGAAAATTTGAAAGCGTTAGTTGAAGGAATCGAGTACCTAAAAAGTATTTTGTTTTAAATTAGGAAAATGGCTCCTGGCAGTGACAGTAGATCACATGGCACATAAATACCTTACTAGGTGAAAGAGAAATTACTTAGCTGGGTCATAAGTGATCTAGTATTTTACCTAATTCATCTGAACATCATGTATTTAGCAGGTGTGGTCACTTTAAGGAAACTACTTTACCTTAACAAAATTCAGGCAAAACCAAAGAACAAAAGTTTTATTTTTTTCATATATCATTGTTAAGCTCACACAATTCTGTTTTGTGTCAAAATTAATAGGTGAAAATGATCACCAGAAAATAGAATGTTATGACCAAAATTAAATAAAAGCCTATTTTTATTAACAGACTTCTATAAAATAAAATGCTTTAAAAAAAACTTCTTCTACTTGGAAACAAGAGAAAACTCAGCTCTTCTAAATAAATCATGTTTTACAGAAGAACTAATATTTGCAGTAACAAACTAGAATATCATAACAGCAAGAACTTAGCTTATCAAAACCTGTGAGATACAGCTAAAGCTATACTTGGAGCAAAACCATAGCTTTAGAGACTAAGCAATAATGAAAACTAAATTTATGTTCAATTTATGAATTAAAAATATTTTAATAAACCTATCAGGATTGAGAAATTGATAAAGATTAAAAAAGAAATGGATGAATTAGAAAACAGAAAATTTGTGAGCTTGTTAAATAAATGCAAAGTCAAAATAGCCAGATTATTGTCAGTAGTCTTGTTCATTTTACAGAAGAGAAAGTAGACTCACAAAGTTAGATGATTGCCTGAAGTTGCCCAGCTAGTATGTGGCAGAGTACTCTCAGGGCTCAGCTGATAGGCTCTGCTGCATTTTTTTTCAGCATGAAGATTGGCATTAACCAACCAGTCTATCAGTCTGAATTCTGGTGAACAGTTTAGACCCTCAATAGCTAGACAGTGACTTGTAAGTGACATGGCTAGAGATGTTACAATTAACTGGTTGAGGAAATATAATAAAAATCAGCTGTCAATTGAAGAAAGGTCCTCACATGGGATAGTTTAGGATGCCCAGTCCTGTTTCCTTTGTTCTCTTAACTGTGTTGACACAGAAGGTCCAGCACTAGGAATCTGGCACCTTATGGTATACCGGAATGAATTCCTTCCCTTCGCCTCACAACTGCTCTAATGCTGTAGCTCTTCTTTTTGCCTCCCTTTTAACAGTTGAGGGAATTTGTGGCCCAGAGAAATGAATTGACTTATTCAAAGTTGGGAAGTTGACAGAGAGGAAAGTGGGGCCCAAGTCTGACTCTAAGGCCAATACTTGCTTCTTACTTTAGAGGTAACTGGGGGCAATAGCAGTGTCCAGCTAGAGGATTCATGGCATCTGTGGAAGCATCCCCAGGTAGGCACTGCCAGGAATGCTCCACCGTTGTCCTAGTAAATCAAATTCCTGGGACACCGCAAGGAGACAAGGAGTGTGTGTGCTTGCATGTGTGCATGCATGTATATATGTTGGCACACACTTTTGCCTATTTTTCCATCTTTGAATGACGTGAATAGAAAAAATATTTTACTTCCCTCTTTGACCCTAATCTGAGGAGACATTGACAGGGATGCAATTTCTCTGTCTAAATAACAGCTGCCGCTTAGCCAACTGATGTCAGATAGAAATGTGGACTCGGATTTGCTAGTTCTGAGTATTTTTCAAAATTTATAAACCCATTTGTTAAAACAAAAAAATCTTCAAATTTTAAATCTTGGCAAATTTTTTTTAGTATTATTTTGTAAATACAGTTTGGACCAAAAAACACATGTCTGTAGGCCTCTCCTAGGTTGAAACCTGGATTGATAACATGAAGCTCTTTCCCTTTGCTCTCTCCCTTAACTATTTTGAGTGAAAAGAATTCATATAGAAAATTCAAGCGCCTAGATTCTTCAGTAATAGTAGATAACATTCAATAAGTATGTATAAAGTAGAAAGAAACAAAGTCACTGAGAGAACCTATATATAATTCTATCTCTATCTATCTATCTATCTATCTATCTATCTATCTATCATCATCTATCTATCTGGGTAATACTGAATCTCGGGAAAGAAAAACTAGAACTAATTGAAACTGTTTTCAGTAAGACCTTAATTTCAAGAAAATTGCTTTTGTGATTTTGAGTTCTAGGAGGAATCTCAAATTATGTTTGTGAAGAATTGTAGGTGGGAAAAATCTATCTTTAAATTCTTATAACCTATTTTCATAATATGAGAAATTGTTTATTGATTGTTTTGAAAATGGAGGGGTGTCATCTAATGGTGGTTCAAGAAATCTTTATATTTCAAAGGAGAAAAAAGGCAAGTGTCATACTTCTTGACAGAGATACCTTTCACACGCTTGGATTTGACAGCTGTGTGAAAAAATCTTGACTTACTTTCTTGCATCTCAGTTTGCCTCAGAGGATTTAGTATAGTAAATCTTTCATTCTGTGCTTTGTCAAAGTGGGGTAGAGAGAGCATGAATGAAATCCATATTCTTCTAGAGCCCTGCATAGCTCTGGAATTGAAGCTCTGTACACTGTTTGTACTGTTTCCTTGGTGGCATTTGTAATCCAAATATGAACAGCTTGGATGACTTTTGTCATGTTTGTTTGCTGACTCATGTATATGGGTGTACATGGTCTCATGGAAAATATCAAGCTTAAATATTTGGAAATACGATAGAAATCAGAAGTCCAGACACATTATTTAAAAGATTTTATGAATTGCATCAAGTATTTACTTACCTGACTTGCATTAAGTGACATTTTGATTTTCCTGGAAGTACTGACCCAAACTGTACAACTGTTCACCGAAATGGCTGCTGTGGATTCGAAGTCCTATGTATGTGCCAGATGATTTGTTTTAACATCATTACTCTTCAGGGGGGAAAAAAAAAGAAAAAAAAAAGATCATTGCATTAAAGCATGCTTCACAAAGATTTATAAACATACTCTTATACAAATGTTAAATGAGCATGTCACAGATTTTATTCAATCCATTAATAAGGGAACCAGTAAGGTGTTAACACTAGTTCAAAGAGCTTTTGAAGAGCTAAGTATTTAAAGAAAATTAATAAAGGAATGTTAAGATTTTTAGGTTATAAAACTGGTTAGTTTCCTTTTGGGCAATAAAACTGTGACCTTTAGATTACTGTTTTCACTGGACAAAAATAATTTGTACCTTAACTGGATGAAAATTTCCAAATTTATATGGTAACTTCGCTAAGTCTGAAACCTTTTATCATTAATAAACAGTTGTTGAGTTGAACAAAATATATTTTTTTAAGTCTTGGATGGATCTGTGCCCTGTATATTGAAAGTATATACCACACACATTTTTTTTTTTTGCCTTATGTCCAGGTTTTGGGTACTTTTTTTTTTTTAAAAAATGGTTAATGTCAAGGGGCCTCATGTCTATACCATGCTATGGGAATCAAAATCCAAATAAGACTATTGTTTTTGGCCCAGACAAAATTAAATAAGGCAAGGGAGTTTGAAGAGAGTGTCTCTCTTTTTTTTTGTGACACCATATTTTCCCTTTGCTTTAAGATGAGTTAATTTATTCATTCACTCATTTTTTCATTAAATAAACATATCTTGAGGGCCCATTATATGCCAGGGAGAATGCAAAGGTATCACAGATGGGCAGAGTCATTCCTGAAGGTGTTTGTTCTAGGGAGAGAGATGGAATAAATGGAAATTATGATAAGTGCAGTGAAAGGAAAGGCTGAGAGAAAGATATAAGACAAGTCTTTTTACCTACAGAGACTAGAAAGGTCCTTCTAAGAAGGTAACATTTAAGCAAAAGCATAAAAGATCATGGGAAAGGGTCATGTGAAAGGTGGGAAAGAAGAGAGGCTTAGGCCTTGGGGGCAGCCAGCCACGGTACAAATGTGAGAAAGGGCTTGACTCTTTCAAGGATCTGAAATACCAGTATAGTTTAGTGAGGAGGAGAGTAGTATTTGATAGAAAACATAGCATCTGTTTATACTGGATCTTGTGGTCCATGGTAAGGAGTTTGCATTTTACCTTAAGTGTAGTTAGGAGCCTTTAAAGACTTTTTTTTTTTAATGCTTTTTATTACAGGAAAATTTAAACATACACAAAAGTAGAAGTCATAATATGATGGGTCTCTAGGAACCTATCACTCAGATTGGGACTAGATCTCATGTATTTTGACTCCTAATGCATGATTAATGCAAAAGTAGGTGAATGAATAAAAATTAGCTAGCTGAAAATATGAAGATGATGAATATAAACTGTTTGTAGCACTTAATGGGAGACTCCAACATTTTTTATAGAACCATGAAAGACAAATTTTAAAGTGATTTTGAATACTTGGGAAAATATGAACCTTTTCATATGTATTTTTTATGTTGGATCTACCTAAACCACCTAAAACTTTATAGTAAAGGGTTGTTGTTTGTTTGTTTGTTTATTTTTTAAATAATTGGATAAACTCACAAGGATAGAAGAGGAATGATGAAAATAGCAATGTACTTTTTGAGCAAGAAGGCGGATGAATGAGTAGTGATTGGCTCAGCAGACCCACAGCAGCTTAATTCTAAGCTAGTAGACCACGGAATAGGTAAGTTTGCAAAGAATACTCAAAAGGTATAGGAAATGGTAGCACCAGGTACCTCTGTAACAATGGGTGGTAGGTGAGCAAATAGATGAGGTGACAGCTGCTCCAGGAGTAGTTGGATTTCTAGAATCATTATCTATTCCATTTTACACTGTCGCTGACTATGTCCCATTACTGTGACTGTGCTATTTATTCTCTGGAAATGGGAAAATTGGTGTCTTGACTGGAGATGCACGACATGTTTAAGGGTGAGGACCCCTAGAGAAAACAGATGATCATTAGATGATTACTGACTTCCCAGACTCCAGTCCCTTTCCCACCCTTAGTCCCAGAAGTCTTTGTAATTATATCTATATCTTCTTTGGAGAACCTGTTCAACCTGAGGGTAGTCTTTTCTAAAGGTACTAAAATTGAGACATTCTAATATAAGGTTTATCCATTTCACCCAGTGTTGACAAGCTACACTCTTCCACACATGCTCAGAATTTCAAATTGTTATTTTGATCTCTTGTTCTTAATCAGATGCAAATATACAGATTCATATGTTCAGGCCATTCAATCCTTATTTTAGTATCCTACTTTTTGTAGTTAACCAAGAATTACCAGACATTTAAAGAAATCCCCTTATATAGAAATTAAATTTCGGAATAAATCACAAAGCAACTTAGAGGTAACAGACAAAAAGAGAACAGAAAATTTTGAAAAACAATATTGTTGAGAGATAAAAGAACGGGATACCATTAAATCAGAAACTGAAAACAATAGCATAAACAAAAAAATTAGAATTGAAATTTAGTAATGAATTAAGTTCTCAGAAAGTAGTATAAAATCAAAGAATTAGAAATTAAAGAAAATAAAAGATGAGAAAATGAGAGTCAGTCCTAGACTATCAATATTAAATAATAGGAATTTTAGGATGAAAGAACAGTGAAAATGGAAGGGGCACAAGCATTGTGAAATAGAATAAGAAAATTTTCCAGATCTGTAGGAGTGTCAGATTGAAGGGGACCAACTGAGTCCTCAGCCAAATTAAAAAAAAAAAAAAGAAATTCCAAGAAAAATCCTGTGAAATTTTATAACACTTGTGGACAAAAAGAACTATACAGAATGAGGACAACACAAATAAGCAAACACATACCACACTTTAGAATCAACAGGATTTGGGTTTTCCTAACAGCAGTGCTGGGAGTTTGAAAATACTGAAACAAAGCTTTCAAAATAATAAAAGAAAATTATTTTCACCTAAAATTTAATACCCATTGAAAGTATTAGTTAAGTGGAAGATTAATATCACAATAATTTCTAACATACAAAACCTAAAACATTTATCTCTACATACTCTTTCTTAGGAAGTTACTGGAGAATGTTTGCCATCAGAACAGGGAAGTAAACCAAGTAAACCAAGAAAGAGGAAAACATGGAATCAACAAAGAGGAGATAACACACAGGAAAGAATCAAAGGGGAATCACAGAATGATGTAAGGGGGAAGGAGGCAGGATGACTCTTGTGTTCTAGGTGTAGAGGTCAAGTTAGTCTTGATTAATGTAGATTTGACAATGTGTGGTCTTGGAAAGTGCAGGTTGCTAGATTTTGTCTACCTTTCCCAGGAGAGTGAATTGATAGGTGTATTGAAAGTCAATGGAAGCCACCATTTTATTGATGAGATCTACAATAATGATGGTGTGTATTTAAGACAATAAATGTGTTCCCATTATGATTGTCTACATCAAAGCTTAGTATCTGTTAACCACCATCTTCAAAAAAATGTGTTGATTTCTGTAGCCTGTATGCAGAAAAAAATAAAATCTGTCACAGGACTTTTCTCTTCTGGACATACATCTTAATATATGTATAGATTCTTTCTTGAGACAGACAGATAATAAGTTGATAACAAATTGACTATGAGTAGGAGAGGCATAAGGATGGTGGGATGTGGTGTGAAGGAGACTTACTTTTCATTGTTTACCTTTTTGTTTTTTTAATATAATATGGTGTGTATATATGTTATTTAAAGATGAATAAAATAAAAATTTATTTCTTAAAAATTTTAAATAAATAAAAAATAAAGGTAATAAATATTACTTATAGTTTGAATAACAGTGAGGGACTATCTCCTTTATCATTTAAAAATATTTAGCATTTTCTCCATTTGTAACATTAGATTTTTTTTGAAAATTATAAATTTAAGTTATGTTTGGTATAAAAGAAAGAAGAGGTCAATTTTTTGTAGTACAAATAACACAGATTAAAAATTCTTTGAAGCTGAATAATTGATGATATGAATGATGAAACTTCTCTTATTCCACAGGAGTAATTCTATAGTTTTAGAGTGCCCTTTAGTAAATGTAATAGAATTCAAGTAATTCTAAACTTGAAAACCTTGCTCCATTAGGATCATATTTTCAGTATTAATTACCTGGTGGTCACACCATGGGAAGATGCTTGCTACAGTATTGACAAGGCAACAGCTGAAGCTAAAAGGTCAATATATTTCCTTCAATTGTGAACTAATAATCTTTGTGTTTTTACCTTGTCTTATCACTCACAGATATTCTTAAAATTGTTTATTCTGAAACTTAGAAAGACAAGATTAACTTTCAAATTGATGAAAGATTTTATATGAAAGTTGATTACTGCAAAATCAGTAAAATAAATTGAATTCTTATGATTTTCTTTACATCATCATCTATTGGGTGCTGATTCTAATTTATTCTATTCCTTATTCTTATTGCAACTTAAAATAGAAGACTATTTTATTTACTCAGAATATATTTGCAGCCTTTTCTAAGGTACTCATTAATAAGAGGCAAGATGGGAGGAAGATAATGTCCTAGATAAATAGGATTTAGAATTCCATGGTTATTATGATATATCGTGTTGGCAGCGTTTTATAAATGGCATTTAATATGTTTATGTGCTAAGTAATCCAAGTGGAGAATAAAGTTGGCAATTACCAGTAGGTTTTCAAGAGGGGAAAAAAGCTAGGCATCCAGGACAAAAGCAAGAGAAAGGAATTAATGCCAGAATTTGAAGAATCATGATGTTAGGGTTCTTCGTGACACTCAGAAAGGCATTAACTTTTTCAGGACATTGAGCCAATGCGATGTACTCCTGTCCTGCTTTATTCTATCATGGAGACATCTTTGATTTGTCTGCATGTCCTAACTTTCCTTACTAGTGACTGTCAGTTTCGAGCTAGAGAGGAATATATTACAGACAGTGGTAATAATTGCATGAGAACAGGAAAGGTAGCTAGTGTGGTCCTTTCACAAACTTATCTTTTTAGTAAAATTTAAGACTGTCTAATGTCAGAGTGGAGGAGGAAGGATCTTTCACTTGTTATATTCTAACATGCATTTATAATGTCACAGATTGGAGATTAGTGGATAAATATTGATGTTGAAAATGACAGAAAATCCAACCCAAGCTGGCTATATAAAAAAATTAATTTATTGCCTCAGTAAAGCTTGATTTATGAACCTAAGCTTGATTATCAAGACTTGGTTCCTCTCCATCTCTTGGCTCTGTCTGGCTGTGTTGGCTTCATTTCCAGGCTTTGGAGGAAACTGGCCGCAGCCAATATGATGCTGAATCTAATGGTAGAGAGTATCTGTATCTTTATGTTTAAGCAAAAGTCTCAGAATTTTGTCTCATTGGCTTCTTTGGGTATGACCTGAATCTTACACCCATCCCTGTGAGCCAAGGACGATATCTTATGGGTCCCTGTGTCCTCAATGATTAGCACAGGGTGTTGCACAATGTAGAATAAATGCTTTGTATACAAATGTTATACTAAAATATAAGCTGCTCTTCTGAAAGCAACCAGTTTGCACTGTAGGAGCTACTCTACTATATTTCTGATTTTAATTTTGAAATATTTTTTGCAGAATTTGATGACTTGTTGAGTAGGCTAAACGTGATTAGTAGAATCCAAGACCCTAAGACTTTGTACCTGCATGCTATCAGGACTCTATCAGAACTTCATAGGGTATTCCAGGCAAGTAAAAGCAAAAGTTTATTACCACTGAATCAGTATTACAAGAAATGTTAAAGGGACTTCTTTAAGAAAAAATAAAAAATACGAATAATAAAAAGGCAATAACTACATCTAACAATTACTTTAAATGTAAGTGGATTAAATGCTCCAATCAAAAGACATAGGGTGGCTGAATGGGTAAGAAAACAAGACCCTTACATATGCTGCCTACCAGAGACTCACTTCAGATCAAAAGACACACATAAACTGAAAGTAAAAGGATGGAGAAAGATATTTCATGAAAATGGAAAAGAAAAAGCTGAGGGAGCAGTACTTACACCAGACAAAATAGACTTTAAAACAAAGTCTATAACAAGGGACAAAGAAGGACTCAATAATTTCACATCTGGGATTTATCCGAAGAAACTCAAAACACTAATTCAAAAAGACGTGTATCTATATGTTCATTGCAGCATTATTTGCAATAGCCAAGATATGCAAGCAACCTAAGGGTCCATCAATAGATGCATGGCTAAAGAAGAAGTGGTACATATATATAGTGGAATATTACTCAACCATAAAAAAGAATGAAATCTTGTCATCTGCAAAACATGGATGGACCTAGAGAGTAGTATGCAAGTGAAATAAGTCAGAGAAAGACAAATACCATATGATTCCACTTATCTGTGGAATCTAAAAAACAAAATTAATAAAATAGAAACTCATAGTACAAAGAATATTTGGGTGGTTGCCAGATGGTATAAGATTTGGGGTTATGGGTAAAGAGGGGGAAGGGATTAAGAGGTACAAATTGGTAGTTATGAAATAAATAGTCATGGGGATGTAAAGTACAGCAAATGGAATATAGTCAATAATATTTTAATTACAATGTCTTGTATCAGATGAGTACTAGATTTATTGGGGCAATCACATTGTAAGTTATATATACTAATCAGCGTGTTGTACGCCTGAAACAAAATAATATTGTATGTCGACCATAATTGAAAAACAAAAAATTATTTAAAAAAACAGTATAATTCAGGAAATAAGAAGCGAGAAAATAATCCAGATCTTATATTGTTTTAACACAGTAAGAGATCTGTTAAGAGATATATCTATTAGCAGGAACAGTTTACTGAGTGAGTGGGAGGTGTGAAGAGAACATAGGTTATAGAAATGAGAGGATTTGAGTATGGAAATATCATGCCATTACAGAGCAGAGAAGTGACTCAATTATGCCAAACTTATTCTTTCATAATTGTGACAGACTATGAATTAAGCACATTATGACCTTTAAATATATGTCGTTTGGAATTCATTTTATAGAGTTTTAATATAGGTGGTCTCATGCGTCATGTAAAACTTATTAAATCCAATGAGAGAAAAAGTGACCTGAAATCGATGACTTAAATGTTGTGTCAGTTACTAATGCCTTGTCTTCTGAGTTTAATAAACAGAGTTCTAAAGATTAGATTTTTAGTATGATAAAGGAAAATGTACCTAGTTACTCTGAAAAAAGAAACTTCAGCGTTTGTGTAATTATGCCTCTCTTCTAATGGGAACTTCACTTTCACAAATTTTTCTTCATCTTTTAATTTCTGTTGAATGCCTGCTCTGCCTCAACAACTTTTCTTACAAGCTGAAAAGATGAAAGCAAAGGAGGTTCAATTATCATTGATGTCACAGAGTTTGAGGCATTTCCAATCATGCCTGTTTGTTCATTTTGCATAATCCCAAAACTCACTGATGTTCACCAATTTAAAATCAATTTACTGACTTACCCACAAGTCCTCGGAGCTCTAATTGCATGGGAAACTGCAAGAATATACCATTTAAACTCATTGTTTCTGACATTCAGAGATGCTGTTATATTCAAAGTAGTCAAGGGAACTATAATTTCAGTTAAATAAGTGTAATGTTTATCAGAATAAAGTGCATACTTTTAGGAGAGTCATAATTATCCAGTTTCATAGTAGTTTTGGTTATTGTACATAAGTTTAAAATAGTCTAATGCTTAGAAGCATGTAGCATAAACAGTCTATCATATTGTTTGTAATGGTGGTGAATAGGACTAAAATGTAAGAGGCAATATAGTTTGGTCATGGCATAGAGCATCTGAAGGTGGACTCCTGGGTTCAAATCCTGCCTAGCTACTTACTTAGCCTAAATAACATTGCATGTGTTAACTAATCTGGTAGTTTCTTCAACTATAAAATGATATTAATGAGTTATTATATATAAAGTACCTAGAACAACACTGTATAAACATTTGCTGTCTTATTACTTTTTGTAGGTCATTATAGTTTTTCTTTAGGATATATGGCATCTTAAAATGCAATATGGTAATATGTAGAAAAATACATGAGGAAGTCTGCAGTAAGTTCATACTGCACTGAAAAATTTAGTAATTAACTTAAAGCTACAAATGTGGTCTATTGTATGTCCATTCCAGTATACACTCCTCATACTCTTACTCAGTATATTTCAAAGTGTATCCCAAGGATCAGTTATATTAGAATCAATCAGGCCGCCTGTTAAATGCAGATTCCTGGGCCCTACCCTAAACTCACTGGATCTGAGTTTCTGCATGTGAGCATGAGAATTTTAACAAAGGTCTGAGTGGATTCTTATGCAGGAAAAATTTTGAGAACTTATGTTCCCAGTCACTCATGATTTCTCCTCATACTGTAACTCACTTTCACTCTTTCTCACTTAGAACTTTTTTTAGGTGTCTTCTTATTTCTCATCTCAGGGTACTATCACATTTCACGTTCAAGGAATTGAGATTTTTTGTTCAAAGTCACAATAGCTCCACGTTGATCTTTTACTTAGACACCCAAGGCCCCAGTTGCTACTTCCTCATCCCTCCATTCTTTATTCTCCCTAGTTCATTTCTTTCTCACTATTTGTCATAAGTGAGGTGTGAAATCATTCTGGCTTTAGAATTCCCCACAAGATCTTCATTTACCTTTGGTTTAGCCCAGAACTGCTCCCAATTTCCTGCCTCGCCCAGGTATTGCCTTTTTTCTCTCTCATATTTTTCATTTCCTTTCTTTCGATAAATGTTCCTGGCTTAGAAGTCAAGAGTTTGCAGCTGGTGAGGGAGAACTCTTTTTAGTTCTTTATCCAAGTCCCTTAGCCCCATGACAGGCTTTCTTTAGAGAGAAAGCACTGGTGTAAGAAGTTCCCTAGTTTCCCAGAATCTTTTTCCCTATTGCCTGTGTCTCTTTCCTAGACTCCATCTGAACTCTGCATCTCTGTCTATAGATTTTGCTGCTCTAAGCATGTGAGATGTTAAGCAGTCTCAGACTGCGTTGTTTGAATATACTTGACTGCAGAAATTACATTTAAACCCTAAATATATCAAGAACTTATGTATTTTGTGGTTCTTAAATATAAAGCCATGCGCAGCCGTGTGGAAATACCATGAATGTGAAAATTTTATTACTTCTTGACCAAGGTAAAGATTAATAGGAAGCATTTTGGCTCATAGAGTTTGTAATGCAACTCCCCTTTAAAAACGCATGAACTTGTTATGTTCGTGTGACTGATCACATAATCCATTGGAATCTTAATGATCCGTGAGAAAAATTGTTCACATTTTTTAAGGTACATCTACATTACAAAACAGCAGTGCTTTCAAGAGGCCACTGCACTGTTGTGCTTTTGAAAGCACTTGAATCACACAGTGCTGAAAGTAGGAACAATATTGATGACTCATAAACATGCAGGTTGTAGTAAGATGAAAACAATAGAAGTTATGGAAGTAACATGCTTTGCCAAATTTGCTTGTTTTTAAAGCAACATGGACATTTTCTAAGAAGTGGTGTTAGTATTTTAGCTAGTAAAATGGGAGAAATTTAAGTTCTGGGAATTTATGTGTTCTTTAAAAAGATTAATGTTTCTTTGGAATAACCAAAAACTTTTAAAAAGCATGCTCAGATAAGACCAATTTAAGGAAAAAGTAGACACAACTATGAAATCAATTTATAAAGTTTTAGGTTAAATGCTTTATATACGAGTTTCAAGAATTCTCATATTTGAGTGATCACCAAATAGATGAATAAGTTCTATTAAGATTATCAATCCATTTGATAATTTTTAAAGTTTTTGCTCGTATTTTATAGTTTCATTTGGGGGAAGATGGGCTTTAATTAGTTTTCATGTTGCTGCTTAGGTTTTTCTAGGAATAATTGGAGGGCCGTTTTTTTAAGCAAACTAAATTTAGTAAATAAGTTTTCAGCTAGTTATTATAAACCTATTATCTTGATATATAAGTTAACAAAAGTAGTTCTGAATAGTGAAAGAGAACCATAGAAGGGTTTGGGATTTTTAATTTATTTCTATGTTAACACATTTGAATTGGGTAACTTAGTATTTGATGTATTTATGTCTTAGTTGCTTACTGTCTAAGTCTTTACTCTTTATATCTGTAGACAACACAATTTTTTGAAAATAACGTTAGATATGTTTTTGTGAACAAAGTTTTTTTTTTTTCTTGTAGGGATGCCCTCTTCGTCTTTTTTAGTAAATCTTCTTTCAGCTTTATTCATCGCTTTTGTGTTTGGAGAAACAGAAATAAGGTTTGCTGGACAAACAGAATTTATAGTTAATGAAACAAGTACAACAGTTATTCGTCTTGTCATCGAAAGGATAGGAGAGCCAGCAAATGTCACTGCAATTGTATCGGTAAGAAGTGATTGTACCTCTATTCTTATTGAAATAGATATGAAAATTTCTTAGTTTCTGTTTGAGATTCTGAATAGTTTCATCATGATAAGGTAGCATGTGCATATGACAATAATAGTATATTAAAAGTATAGACTGATTATTTTTAAATGTTCATATATTTTAAAACAAAACACAAAAATATCAATAAGTATTTCTAAGTAAAAGAACATTTTATTTTGGGTAATTTGAATTCTAGTTCTCTGCTTGGATATATTATCTATTGTCAGGTAGCTTTAAGAAAATATATGAAATATTTAAAAGTAGAAACATGGCAATAATTAAAAAAACCCTTAGTTATGTCAGAGAGCTCTTTTAGGAGAAATCAGATATGTTAAGTAGACGTTAGGTAGAATTTGTTAAACTATTGATCTCACACACAGTGTAATTATTGGATGGATTCTGTGTGCATATGTTTGTGTTTATGTTTAACCAGAAAGTAATGTCATATGCCACTAAGGATATTGGTATATTTGAAGTCCAATGCACTTAAAATTTTTGTTTTCATAAATAGGTTTTTAAGCAGTAGGTTAAATTATCACATTGTGAAACATTATGAAAAGAGACAAAGAAGAAAAATCTACCTCTGAGACAAACCCAATATTATAATTTCGTGCATTGCTTTTCATTCTTATTTTATGATATATATGTATATATTGAATTCATTTTTAGTTTGAGTATATATTATATTTGATAACCTTTTACATATAATTTTGTTTGTATCCTAATGATTTTTTCAGATTGCTCTATTATTTTCACAACGTTTCTTGATGGTGGTGTCATGATTTCCCAATTATTCTTCAACTGATTTTCATTGAAGTTGCTTCCAATTTTTGCTGTTATAAATGAAACTATTTACATGTGTCGATTTTTTGCATATTTTAGATTGTTAAATGATTTTTTTGGAGTTCGATTACTGTGTTTTTCCCTTTGTTTCAGTGGCTTTTGATATGTAGTGCTTTCTAAAAGACTGTGCCATTTTTTATATTAAAGTATGAGTGCAAGTTTTCCAACATCCTTGACAATTTACTTGGATTTCTCAAGTATTTAAAACAATTGATTTATATAAATGAAGACTAAAAATTAACTATATGCATCATTAATTTTTGTACTAAATAATAGTTTCATTCTAGTAACTGAGTTATTAGTTTTGAGTTTTTTAGCAAAATAAATCTCATTTAGATTTTGCACAAGTGGTTGCCCCATTATAATTTTATAATTATTTTTCTCTTGAAAAACTTATTAGCAATACTGTTATTATAGAATTAGGTCTTAAAAGTTAAGGCAAAGTTTATAATGATTAATAAGTTTGTTGGGTATTTATTGGAATTGTGAGAAAATATAAATAAACTGCACATTGGAAGTTTTGGAAAGAGCAATTTCTTTGAAACTGATAAGGAAAAGATTTGATTTTCCTGATATATTTTGGCAGGCTACTTTTAACTCTTCTTTGGGAGAGTTTTAGCTATAATAGTCTTCTTGCTAGGTTTGCTCTAATCCACTTCAGGTCAGTCAAGAGGCAGAGAAAAAAATACATTACTTTCCTTTATAATTATCGCCTTTCTATATGATGATTCTTTTATCTTCCAGAGCATAAAGAAATATTTTTTGTGTTAGAATCATTTCTTTTTGTAACGCTTTTTGATGGTGATTTTTATCAGTCATTAAATATTTGTTGTTTTTTTTTTTGGTATAACTTATCTATAAACATCAGTGTCACTTGATGATTCATATTTTTTTTTCCTGTTGATTGCTCCAGTTAGCATCAGTCTTATTTGTCCTCACTGTGTTCTGTAAGAACTATCTATTTTGCATTTGATAGCTTTATGGAGAAGACACCAATGACTTTTTTGACACATATGCTGCAGCTTTTATACCTGTTGGAGAAACAAACCGGACAGTGTATATAGCAGTATGTGATGATGACTTACCAGAGCCTGATGAAACTTTTATTTTTCATTTAACATTACAGGTAAATCTTTCTCCCTCACCCTCCCTTAACCTTAAATTCATAAAAATCTTGTAACCCTTAAAAATCTATTTCTATAGAGATAAGCCGATTTAGGTGACCGGTGGTTGTGTTCACAGAAACCAGAACTGAAAACCTCTCTGGCAGTTCCACGGTCTAGTTATTCCTCAGACAATCTTGTTTAGAAGATCCTACAGCTAGTTTTTGGATCCATTCAGCTTACTTAGCAACTGGCATGACAGATGCTTAAGAAAACCCGTTCTTCCTTTTGGCCCTTTTTTCTTTTATCCTTCCCTGCCAGATGCACAAAGAATGACCATGACTTTTGAGTTCAAAGGAAAGGGGCACAAAAGGCATGCATGGAAGTGGGAGGTCCCTGTGCTTTAGAATAAATTCAGAGTACCCCTGGGAAAAATGCTCGAATAGCTTAAGGTTTAATTGTTCCTTTATGGGTTTATCTGTTAGGTTGAGTCAACAACTGCCAATGCTGCTCTAGTTAATTTTGCTGAAGGGCATTGAGAATTTTTTTTAGAATGATTATATTGGTATGATTAAAATTTTTATGAAAATGATACTTAAAACAGTCATGTTTTGCTTATTATCCTCTTTTTTATATTCCTTTTTGCTGCTGTTGAATAGCAATAGAAATGTTGCAGACAACTCTTCTCACATTTATTAGAAAAATGCTTTAACTATTTTTTTGATCTCTAGCTTGGCTCTGTGATTATGGAATAGCTAACTATTAAGTTTTAACACCTTCTATAGTATAAGAAAAGAATCATGTTTGAGTAGAATTTCATATTGCTTGCTTAATTCTCTTTCCTATTAGTAATGAGATTAGAGTAATTATAATAGTTTTAGTATTACCAGCCAGTGATTACTTATAATTATAATAATTTATATTTTAGTAGTTAGTGATTAATGATTTCAAAACTTTTTGAAGAATTCTTGTTAGGATGTTTTTACCATATTGACCTAGTTTGAAAATATTTTATTAATCTGTACATTGAAAATATTCTTGTATTTTTATTCATACTCTGAGTAATTTTTTAAAGACAGAAATTCTGTTAAAATGATTATTATTTCTTCTTATCTTTAATTTATTAATATATATTTGGGCTTTTATTTTAGAAACCTTCAGGAAATGTGAAGCTTGGATGGCCAAGGACTGTTACTGTGACAATATTATCAAATGACAATGCATTTGGAATTATTTCATTTAATATGGTATGTTTATAGTTTGATTAATCTTGTGGTTGCTAGATAATAGCTTATTTTTAAGTTGTTATAATGTTATTACCTATTATCATTGTCTTTTGATACTAAATAAAATTTGCTCTGACTTCATCGTATTCTACATTCTATAGACTGTCCATTTGTTCTACCTAAGATTTTTTTGAATTGAAAAGGCCTATACTATCATGGTTGTTACTTGCCCTAATCTCTTTCTGCTGATCATTCCACCTGACTCACTGTTACCTCCTTTGGTGGTCTCTAACTCGGATGTTGTGTTTGTCGGTTCGGTCTGTTATAACAGAATACTATAGACTGGGTGGCTTAAAAACAACAGAAATTTATTCCTCACAATTCTGAAGTGTCTGGTGAAGGCTCACTTTCTGTTTCATAGACAGCTGCCTTTTTGCTGTGTTCTCCCATGGCAGAAGGAGCAAGGGAACTCTCTGGAGTCTCTTATAAGGGCACTAATCCCATTCATGAGGGCTTTGCCCTCATGACCTAATTACCTCTCAAAGGCCCCATCTCCTAATACTATCACATTACAGGTTCGGATTTCAATGTGTAAATTGGGAGTGGGGGTGCAAAAACATTTAGTCTATAGCAGATGTCATAAACTATTTCCTTATGCTTGATTTCCCCAACTGCCACTTAAAGAAAGTGTTGCCTATCAGCTTCCTCTGAAAATTTGGAGTGACTTGGAAATGAGAAAAATGTATTGAAAGAATACTGGAAAAATCTATAGCAGGCATTACAGCACTTAAAATATCTGTAGTTAATTTCTACCACCAGATTTTTCCATTAATTAATGCTTCCTAAAGGTTAAAACTCCATGTCATCCCCTTCAATTTTTCTCAGCAGTTCAATTTTTTCTCCCTTATCATCAGATTCCTATGTTCCCGGCCAATCCTAGGTTCAGAGGTTTTATCTTTAAACACAAACACACAAGACAGGTCCCCCCTTGAGAGAAATTGTAAGCAGCTCTTTTTTTTTTTTTTGTCATAATATTCATTTTTTAAATTTGATTGGGATTGTATTTGTTAATAAAATTATATAGGTTTTGAGTGTACAATTTAATAATACGTCATATGTACATATATCGCGTTGTGTGTTCACCACTCAAGGTTAAATTTCCTTCCATCATCATATATTCGACCCCCTTTACCCTTATTTACCTCTCCTCCCCCCTTTCCCTGGTAACTACTGAACTGTTGTCTATGAGTTTTTGTTTGTTTGTTGCTTTCAGTTTTACATCCCACATATGAGTGAAATCATATGGTTTTCAACCTTTTCTCTCTGACTTATTTCCCGTAACATGATAATCTCAAGGTCCATCCATGTTGTCTCAAATGGCATATTTCATCTCTTCTTACAGCTGAGTAATCTTCCATTGTATATATGTACCACATCTTTATACAGTCATCTACTGAAGGACACTTCTGTTGTTTTCATGTCTTGGCCACCGTGAATAATGCCGTGGTGAACATCAGGGTGCATGTATCTTTATGGACCTGGGTTCCCCGCCTTGCTAAAGTCACTTGGCATCGGTGGTGTAGTGGTGAGCATAGCTGCCATTGAGCTCTTAAAATAAAACAATTTTTTTTTTCTAATACCATTGGATTTTGTCACTAAGTATTAGACTATAATCACTTTCCTGATATGGAAACTTTTGAATCATGTTACTAATTATCATTACTAAAAAATGATGTGATACTCCTCAGCTTTTTTCCAATTTAGAATGCTAACTACAATTGGTGGATCTTATGTCATTATCTTACTACCTTAAATTATCTTCAGAACAAGGTGGACTATAAATAAATATGATCTTTATAATTGTAGTATCTTTATTAAACAGGATATGTGAATAACATAAATATAGTAGACATTTTGTAACTTCCACTCTATTGTCATTTGCAGAAATTAATTAAATTATTTCTATTTAAATGCTAGTGAATTATTAGTTAATTATAAAGCAGGCTTACTTGCTTTCTTTCCTCCCTACTGCCTTTCCTCTGCACTCACCCCCAACTTCATAGTGATTCGTTTAAAGGATTCTTTTTTTTTTTTTTTTGAAAGTGAATATATTTAAAAGTCCTTTATATAAGACTGGACAAATTTTGAGTTATAAGAACTTCCTTCAGGACCACAAATGGAAATATAGTTAAGAAGAGAAATATTTTTACAGTAAACAAAAATCACAATAAATCACTGTCCAATAGCTGGCTTGCTTCTCCCCTGTTCAAAAGGGTTGCCAGTTGAGACTAGTAAATATATAACAGTCCCCAAATTTGTCCCCAAAAGTCCACATATTTTTCATTAATGCAAGATTGAGTTTACTAAACACAGAACACTCTACAATGTCTGAGAAGATATTTCAGCCATTGTTAACTTAAGATGGAGCATTTTCCTCAGAGAATAAAAAGATCCCAAGGTGGCATAAGGAGAATCGCCTGAATTTCTGTAAATGGAAGCCACCATAGAACAAAAGGCAAAAATGTATTTCAGTAAACTTTTCCTTAGTTCTCTCAGTTCGCCAATACTGAGATGAATGAAAGCCTTTGAAGGTGTCTTAGTAATTAGTGAGAAATACAGAATGATTTGCTATCCAAATCTACTTGGCTTGCTGTGGTAACACAGGTTCCTGGCAATGTTCTTATGCCTCCAAAATGAAAAGAAATGGGGGGATGGGAGTAGTTATTATTACTTTCCAAATTCTCATCCTCCTATTGTCTATAAAAATGTTGTAGAATCATAGGCCAGGGTCAACATATTAGTGGAGAGTTTTAGGAGCCTGAAAGCCTGAAGGAATCCCATACCAACTGACTTGGCAGCTTGAGGGAGGGCATATATGTGGAGTATTAGGAGGGAGTGGTTCCAGCACTAAATCCAGAGTCCCTAGGGGAGAGTGGCACCCTGACGACACTATATTCTTAATATTCAGTTCTGATCCAGTAGAACATGATACTCAGGAGAACTGAAAAACACCATCTTGACCAGAAGTTCTTTTTTTTCTTTTGGTTTTGACATTATACATCTTAGCCTCTGAGAATGAATTCTGTAGTCTCCAGCATTGGTTCCAGGTTCCTGACTATTGTCTCACTGCTGCCAAGCAGCCTTTGATTGGGAAGCTGTCCTGAATGATTAAAATTAAACTATGTAACTGTTGAGCTCATAATAGATGTTAAATAGGCTGGCATTATTTCCCGATCTAGATAATGAATATATTGATGATGAAGATAACATTGTTGATGATAATAATAGCCAACATTTCCTGAACCCTCCCTATGTGTCAGGTAATAGGCTAAGCACTTGATATGAATTATCTTGTTGAAACCTCATCACAACTCTTGAGACAGGCATTTCTATCACCATTTATAAATGATACTGGAGAGATGGGCACCACTGCCCTAGGTAGTGTATACCTGGCTACTTCCCTCTTCCTACTCTTCTACACCAACTTTCAGCCAGCCAATGCACATTTCAACGTTTGAAGTCCTGGCTTTTTCTTCCCCTCAGTGATCGTGACCTGAAAACGTCCTTAGTAGTTGTCTGCTTTTCAATGGTGAGCTGACTGATGAAGAAGGAATAGTGGTTGGGAGAAAGGCTGAGTGTTGGTACTAATGAGCTGCCCTGGTCTGAAGGTGCAACTCATTTCTGTGACCTGGGTCCCTGTGAGCATTTGAGTTTGTCATTTTTCAACTGGATAACCTTTAAGATTCCTCAGCAAAACAGTTTGATGGTAGAACCAGGACAAGAATCTACATCTTTTGTTTGACTAGTTTTATGTTCCTTTAACACTATTGTTTTTAACCTTATAAGTTCTTTTATTAGCTGCCTTAATTAATGCTAGGAAATAGCACTTTCTTAAGAGAACAATGTGGATTGATTTGCCTGAGGAAATGTAGTATTTCTAAGGTAACATTTTGTAGCACCTCCTACAGCTGGCTGATCAGTGCCTGATTGTCTTTGCTCTTTCCCATAGCCTTTCTCAATCATAGTGAGTGAGCCTAAGGGCAGAAACGAGTCTGTGCCTCTTACTCTCATCAGAGAAAAAGGAACCTATGGAATGGTCACTGTAACTTTTGAGGTAAGTTTACTCTGAAATCATTTCAAATGGTAACACTTTAGAGTTCATACCAGATAGCTACAATTTTAAAAATAAATATGGCCTTTAACCAAAATGAAATAAAAGTGAATACTTTTATTATCTGATACATTTCATGGTTAAGTTAAAAATGCTTTCCTTGCTTTCTGAATATACTATGGAACACGACATCTCATTTTAGGTGTAGATTAATAATAAACCACAAAATAGAATAATAATGTTAATTCCATAAAATTCATAAACTTGTATGATAAACCTTTTGAAGAATATAAATAAAAAAAAATGCCCATGGGTTACTTAAGCTTATATAAAATTATTTAATATGTAGTATTCCCCCATTTGCATTACCCATTTCAAAAAATACACTTAATAGATGGTGTTAGCAGAAGTTGAACTCCACCGTAGAGGACCATAGATATTATAGCATTTGACATGAATAAGGTAGGCTGTGGGTGAGATGCATTTCTTAGGGTGCTGCCTGTAACCATTCCATTTTATTACTTACTCAGCACATGCTCACTGTAGTTAGCTGTTCTATGAGGTAAATATTTAAATCTTCAACTAATTTTTGTTTTATAAGATCCAGAACATAATCATATGCTATTTTCAGACATTAAAACATTAGGAAGTTCTGATACCAGATTCTATCTTAATTATAATATCAATAAAATGGATAATTGGATTTATGTAATGTAATTCTACAGAAGCATAGAAGAGTTTTTCTTGAGCTCATGGGGGCCAACATCATATGGTGGTTATGTTAATTACAGAAGAAAATAAAATGGCAAGAGGCAGTAATGAATGAAAAACATAGTAAACACTAATTACGCAGTAGTCTTGCAAGTTCTGCACAGGAAGACTTAATATTTCATGTACTTAGGAATATGCACTTAGATAATACAATTTTGAAAATAATATCTGATAATGAATATGAGAAAATTAGAAAAAAAATGCTTGTAGAAAGGATAAGGTATCATCAGTTATAGTGTTTTCAACTTTGCTATGGACGTCTGAAGTTATTTTACTGGGTCTTGAGCCTTTTGTTTTGTTGAAGTAATTACAACTAACATTTGTGGAGCACTTAATATTGCCATATACTGTTCTTGACACTGATGCTGTTTTCAATGCATATAAATAGCAACTCTTCCCATCACTCAATCTCCACATGCCCTTTTAATTTTTTTCTCCATGATACTTATCATCATCTGCCACATACACATTTATTTACTTATCATTTGTTCTCTTTCATCAAACGTGAGGTCCTGGTCAACAGGGAGGTTGCCTTGTTCACTGCTCTAGCCTTAGTACCTAAAAGAGTTCAGGCACAAAGTACTTAATAAATGCTTTTAAAAAGAAATAATTTTGTTAAATCTTCACATGTGAAATGGACATTATTATGTTCATTTAAAAAACGATGAAAATGCTGCACAGAGTGATTAACTACCATGCCCAAGGTTATACAGTCCATGATGGAACTGGTATTTGATTCCATTACCTAAGAGAATTTACTAATTTTGAATACCTTCTTCTCAAGAAAAAAATATGTTTTTTTCTCAAGCTTAATAAAATGGTTGATGAGAAAGAGAAAGCTCTTAGAAACCATGTTGTTTGATGTAATTATAGTCATAATCTATAATTATACATCTTGCCTATTAATTAGAAGGGAGACTCGCATATGGATTAGTATGATTCTTGTAGAACATTTCTAAGGAAACTTCAGATTTTTGTCAGCTGACATCACAATAATTCTTTTTTACTCTTGTGAAATATTTTGTATGTATTGATGGCACCGTTGTGTTTCTTTGCAGGTAGAGGGTGGCCCTAATCCACCAGAAGAAGATTTGAGTCCCGTTAAAGGAAATATCACCTTTCTCCCTGGCAGAGCAACAGTGGTTTATAACTTGACGGTGCTTGATGATGAGGTTGGACAGTGTTCAATGCTTAAATGGGACAGGGACTCTTTATTACAAACATGTTGAGAACATCATGTCAAGTATTAAATGTGTTCAGTATTTGAAATTATTTAAGAACAGTCCTATGTAAAGTTATGTATATTATAGTATATTATGGCCAGTCATACTTTAACTAACTATAAATAACTATTTTGGAATATATCTTGGAATATATTTTGGAATATATCTATTTTAAAATATATTTACATTATTGAATTAACCTTAAATTGTATGTCTAAAAGCTGATGAACCTGGAGATAACTGGCAACTATACATAATACAGAATTTTAAGCATTTTATAGATCCTGATAACTGATTTTTGTTAACAATTATAGTTTTGAACAGGTACAGCAGTACTTACCCAGCATAAATATTATAAAAACAAAAATTCAACTGTAATTGATATTCTTCATTTGAATATTTTAAATGTTCACAGGCACAGGAAGTCTTTCATTAATTTTACATTTCACATTGAAGGTTACCAAGGTTTGAGATATATAACACAGTTTGTTTAATTGCTCAGAAAAGAATGAATTTGAGCAGTAATGTGCAAGTATATCCCTCTTGAGCTAAATAGAAGAAAACATGACTTAATAAAAAATAAATCTTAGTATTGCCAGGAAAATAAGGGTAATAGCTGGGAGTTGATAACCATCGCTTTACCTTCCTACAAAAAAATCATGAAACCAAATCACAGGTCCTAAGAGAAGAGAAAAAAATAAATGAATTAGAAGACATTATTAGAAAGGAGTGGCCTGTTGAACAAATGAAATATTAGGTAGTAGTGATAACTCTAGTTCATCTGGTTCCGGAAGCTAATGAAAACCATTTGTTTTTAGATCCTGGAATATTGAAAAGCTTATAATTTGGGGCAGTGATTATTTATACGTTTTAACCGTGAACTTAATAGATCATCTTCTGAGGATCTAATGTACAGCATGGTGACTGTTGTTAATAATTATGGTATTGTATACTTGAAAGTTGCCAAGAGTAGATCTTAACATTCTACACACACACAATGAGTTAAATATGTGAGCTGATGGATATATTATCTTGATCTTGGTATATAGCTTTACCTTTTACAGTGCTGTTAATTGAGGTACAAAGATGTATTTTTTTCACTTTTATTCATAAAATAGAATTTATAGTGAAGGAAAGCTCAAACAGCACAGTAGAGATTATCCCTAAGATTTCTATGCAGTTACCAAAAAAAAAAAAAAGTTTCATTTTAACAATAGCAACATTTTCCCTAATAGCGACTCTTAGAGCTTATTCTCCATAGAGGCATGATATGTATTTGGAAATCACATGATTGATTTCATATGTTTAATTCTTGAATTAGAAACCATTTAGAGAGAAACAAAAATAAATCACGGTGGAAAACTAACAATTCGTATGTGATATTTTATGTAGTTTTCCAGATTCTTAGATGTTAGTTGACCTTGAATGGTGCTTCTGACCCTACCCACCTCATAAAGCTAGAAAGAATATATGTTCATTTTACTATCAAATCTTTAAAGTTATCTAAAAGTTGATCAAGATCAGAAGACATTATGCCTATATTTCATTACCTGTTCATATCATTGCCTTATGAAGTTTCCCTTCCCTATCTAAAATATGTTACGTACCTTTAGAAAATATTTTAGTAAAGGGATACTAAAAAGCCTCTACCTGCTCTTTTCAGTTAAATATTTTTTATTTTTATGTAATTGTATTGAAACATAGTGACTTTTTACATTTTGGTATTTTTGCAGGTGTTTTGGCCATTAGTGTTTTGCCACTGTTTATATTTCTTTGACAGGTACCAGAAAATGATGAAATATTTTTGATTCATCTGAAACATGTGGAAGGAGGAGCCGAGATCAACACCTCGAGGAGCTCAGTTGAAATCATCATTAAGAAAAATGACAGTCCTGTGAGATTCATACAGAGTATTTATTTGGTACCCGAAGAAGACCACATCCTCGTCATTCCAGTGGTTCGTGGAAAAGATGGTAATGGAAATCTGATTGGATCTGATGAATATGAAGTTTCGATAAGTTATGTTATTATAACTGGGAATTCAACAACGCATGCCCAGCAAAATTTAGACTTCATTGATCTTCAGCTAAACACATCTATTGTTTTTCCACCTTTTATTCATGAATCACACCTGAAATTTCAAATAGTCGATGACACCATACCAGAGATTGCAGAATCATTTCATATTTTGTTACTAAAAGATACCTTATGGGGAGATGCTGTGCTGTTAAGCCCTTCTGTTGTACAAGTCACAATTAAGCCAAATGACAAACCTTATGGAGTCCTCTCATTCAATAGCGTCTTGTTTGAAAGGACAGTTATAATTGATGAAGATACAACATTGAGGTAAGGTTTATTTTAAACCTGTTGCTACAGTTATTTTAATATTATTCTAAGATTTATGTTTGTGGCATTGGATACAATGCTGAACTCTTAAGAGTATGTCATTTCTTCTCCCATAGTCTCACTGTTTTCTTTATTATTTTTGGAGTGATTTAAATATGCAAGTAGATTTATGGTAGTTTCTTAGGATACATCTATGTATCAATTCCTTTAGATTAAAAACAATCATTCTTTATGGTATGGATTCGCTTTTACCAGTGCCTGATGGCCAACTGGACATAGAAAAGTCTATCCAAGGGAAATAGAGAGTATTGTATGACTGTATATATTTCTTTTTACAAAATTCTAGATTTGAGGAAATCACAGTGGTTAGAAATGGTGGCACCCATGGGAATATTTCTGTGAACTGGATACTGACAAGGAATAGCAGTGATCCCTCACCAGTAACAGCAGATATCAGACCAAGTTCTGGAGTGCTCCATTTTGCTCAAGGGCAGATGCTGGCATCAGTTCCTCTTACTGTTGTTAATGATGATCTTCCAGAAGAGGCAGAAGCTTATCTACTTCAGATTCTGCCTCATACAGTACAAGGAGGTGCGGAAGTGAGCGAACCAGCAGAGGTAGATCTCTTGTTATGCTTTACTCATGTGAATATTTCTGTTATAGAAGAGACAAAGAGACAAAGAAAGATCACACAAATGCTTAGTTTGATGTGACAGGAAGAACACTGGTTTCAGAAATAATGGTTGCTTCACATGTTCAAGGTTGTCTCTTCTGTAAATAAAAAGTTTACTCTTAAAAAAATTCTGCAAACTATAAATTAGGAAGGTTTTCAAATTTGTTTTTGACTCATCTATTACTGTAGCGCATGTAAGAAGTGATTTTTAGACATGATGTATAAGTAAATATTAAAGCTCAGATTATTTTTAGACATGATACATAAATAAATATTAAAAATAAGAATGGGCTAGAAAATAAACAGTTTGGTAATCTCAGATAGGAGAATTGTGCATTTCAATATTTTATTCTTTATCTACAGCTTTTGTTCTACATTCAGGATAGTGATGATGTTTATGGCCTAATAACATTTTTTTCTATGGAAAACCAGAAGATTGAAAGCAGCCCAGGTGAACGATATTTATCCTTGAGTTTCGCAAGACTAGGAGGAACTAAAGGAAATGTGAGGATGTTTTATTCTGCACTTTATATTCCTGCTGGAGCCGTGGACCCTTTGCGAGCAAAAGACGGCATCTTAAACATATCCAGGAGAAATAGCCTCATTTTTCCAGAAAAAAAAACCAAAGTCACTACAAAATTACCAATAAGAAATGATGCATTCCTTCAAAATGGGGCCCACTTTGTAGTACAGGTACTTTAATGATTAAAACAATATCAGCTTTGTTTAAACTGCAAGTGTACTTATCTATATGAGAGTTAGCTAACCATTATTTTACCCTCATTTAAAGTTTGGATTCTACTGTTGGTTGCTATAAGTTACTTAGGGAGTTCAAAGAAAGACTGTATCTGCTCCTAAGACATATAAGGATGAATGAAACAAGGGTTCTACTAAATAATATTTTAATCAGGTCAGAATATAATGGATAACGTAATGAAGTAACTCACAAACTGTTAATGGGAAAGGGCTGTGAGAGAGAGGAGTGAGAGAGTTGTCATTCTTTTGAATTGATTTGGGAAAATGTGACATAGGAATGGGGTTTGTAGGAGAAATAGGTTTTTCATGAACAATATTGCAGGGAAGTAATTCTAGAAATAAAAAGCAATATGAGAAAAATTGTGTACTGTAGGTACTTTTAAATAATATACTAACAGTCTGTTTCTTTGTCTGTTAACTATAGATAGCATCTCTGCATTTTCATCTATTTAGGAAGAATTAAAGGCCCCGTAACGTGTTCTTCTATCTTATCTCTTTTATTTCTTAACTTTTATTAACATTATTTTTACTGTCAAAGTTTAAAACATCTGCACTCACATTTGATACTGTGGTTATGTTTGCTATGCATTTGGTATTGGTTGATTCTGAAAATTAGAATGCTATAAAGGGTACTTATTAAATTCTGGTAATGTACATAAATTTAATACAGATGAAGATTGGATGGATCGGTAAAAAATGTACAATCTTATGTCACTGTACATTTTGCTAACTGAATATATATCAAATGAAATCTCATTGTTTCATTAATTTTTAAATCATGCCACATTTAAATTTGTTTCATATTTTTGACTATACTTTGTTTTATAGTTTATTATTGCTTTCTCTGAAGTTTCTAACTTCCTCCTTTCCATATACCATCCTCGCATGTAGACCTTCCAGCTTCATAACATATAATGAACACTGAGTTTACTTGTACTGACTGTTTCCTGCAGTTGCTTCATACCTATTACTTAGTACCATTGTAACGAAACTTTTGAATTTTCTTTATCTTTTGTCTTTTCCTTAAATTGTGTTTTAGTTGTGTATATTTAGTATATTTGTCCTCAAATACATGTCCAGAAAAGGTATGTACAAGGTAAACTTTGAATTTGAGCAGCTGAAAATGAAATTTCATACTCACATTGATATTTGGCTTGGTAGAAATTTTCAGATTGAAATAATTTCTTCTTTAGAACTTGGAAGGAATTGTCTTTTAACTTCCAGAGTTGCTGATAAGAAATTAGAGGAGAAAGAAATTATTTACCTCTGTAGGTAACTTGATCTTTATCTCTGAAAGCTTTTTTTTTCCTTCAAATCTTCTTGGTGGTCTAAATTCCCAAGGCTGTGTCTCACCTTGCTTAGCACTTGGTTGGGTGAAACCTTTCATTCTGAAGACTCTTGCCTTTTTTTTCCAAGCTGGGCCACCACTCATGCTTGTGTTGTTTGTGGATCTCTTAAGCATTCCTGGTGAAGGGGTCTAGTGGGTGACTTGTTATAGAGATTCATAATTTGTCACTGTGTAGGGGATACCTTTTTGTAAATGTCTACCCAAAAGGAGACCTTTTGCCAATGTCCCCAAAGGTTTTGTTATTAGTGGTAGGAGATCCTGCTTTTCATCTTTTCTACTACTGCTGCTGCTGCTGCTGCTGCTGCTGCTGCTGCTGCTGCTGCTATTATTTTATATTGTGTCTCCTCAAAATGGGAAAATTATGATATGATGCATAGTTCTGTCTGTGAGGATAACCCATGCTTTGGAGACCCTTGAATGTGTCTTCTAGGAGTGATGGTTGAATAGAAAATTGTGTTATTCACACCATTGTGCTCATTTTCCCCGAAGCCTATGGAATGCCCTTGTGAAATGATGAGCTGGATGGTGGGGGGGGGGGTCTGGATCTGTGACATGGAATTGAACAAGTGGTCATGCCACTGGCCCTGTTAAGCAGGAAGTTAAAACAACTAGAATGCTGTCACCAGAACACATTTGGAGATATGAATAGAAATTTTAAAAACAGCTGTAAGTTTCGTCTCATACAAAACATGCCATAACTTACTTTTTAAAGTTGCTTCTATTAATAAAATGCATACTAATCTCACCAGTTTTCACTTAGGGTAGCATTTCCAAACTTACAGGTTTTTAAGAGTCCCAGGACGTAATAACTTGTCAAGTGGAGTTTCAAAATTTAATGGAGGTTTTATGTTTGTTTTTATTTTTTGTGTTGATGCTTTCTTTCATTTCCTCTGCTGTTGATGTCCTCCGGATTCAGAAAATTCTCATTAGGGTACATTGTCTCAGTCTGTTTGGACTGTTATAAAGAATGCCATCATAGACTGGGTGGCTTATACAATAGACATTTATTTCTCACAGTTTTGGAAATTAGGAAGTCTGAGATCATGGTGTCATCATGGTGGCATTTTAGTGAGAACCCTCTTCCTGATTTGTAGACTGACATCTTTCTTACTATATCCTCATATTGTGGAGAGACAGAGGAAGCAAGCTTTCTGGTATCTCTTCTTTTAAGGACACTAAGCCCATCATGGTGGTCTCTAATTAACTCACAAAGGTCCCATCTCCAAATACCATCACTGTTGGGGATTAGGGTTTCAGCATTTGAATTCTGAGGAGACATAAACATTCAATTCATAGCATATGTTTAAGGTTTTTATGATATGATGCATAGTTCTGTCTATGAGGATAACTTAGTATTCAGTTCTCCCTTCTTTCTGTCTCCAATTTTGCATAGGTCAAAACTCGTATGAAAACCAAATTAGTAAAACACTCATATGAGAACCAAAGCATTAAAACAAGCAAAGATTTTACAGTTGCTTTTGCTTTCTTGGAGGCCTGGGCATCCTGGCATCCTATAGTAGTTGCAGTAATGTAATATGGGTTTGAAAACTGATGTTGAAGAAATGTTGATTTTGAATTGTAGAGAAATTTTATTTTTCCATGTTTAGCTTTCTGATTTCTCATGCTGCCTTAAAACCCTTTTTGATTGTTGATAGATACCCCATTACCTACGCCAGTATTAGTAACCTTTATATTAAACTTTTAGTATTTTTGAAATATTTAATATCTGTATCCAAGTAGCTACGGAGAATTCCTTATTAAACAAAACCTTATTAAGAACCTTCTGTGGGTCAGATATTATCCCGGCTGTTTTATTTAGGCATTCTATATGAACATGACAGAATTTATTTTTGATGACACTTGAAAAGTAAGGAAAGAATTGAAGCCTTGTAATATCTGAATTTTGGTGATCCTGAGTTAGAAATCTATTTGTGCCACTAATTCCAGATTCAGTTCTTTATCTGCCTCTGTATTCAGTTAAAAACAAAGGTCTTATCATACGGACAGTTAATTTAACACTTTAGAAAAAAAAGTCATTATTTGTCAGTGACACAGTTTCTTGAGATTCCAAACAGCGGTAGGCTCTGGAAGGCTGGTTGGAATTGGAAGGTTGTGTAGTTCGTACAGTACATAATGGATGAGCAACTCAAAGAATCAGAGGCATCAGACTCTGCATGGAAAGTTGAATGAAACTGAAGAAAGGAGAATCTGAGACATGAGCTCCTTATTCTTAAGTAACCTTCTCAGCTAAATACATTGGTCTGAGATACAACTTTTGGCAGCCATGGGATTACCAATGTGCTGTCCCAGTTGCAAACTGTCTGAAAGCCAAGAATGACTCTTTATGAATGGAGCGGTTTGATTTAGCAGATGCTTACGGAACCCAGACAAAAGGCTTAAGAGCAAGAAATAAGCCATGTAAAATTAGCATTTTCCTTTTGATCAGTTCATTTCATGGCCTTCTATATCCTTATATTTTTCAAAAATATATTTAGAATTAATTATGTAACTTTTTGATAAATGTAAGATATAACTTATTTTCTTTCTTTTAAGAAAGTTTTGAAGTAAATATATATTGAGTTTTTTCCCTCGATGTTTTAAACATTTTTGTCAGTTTAGTGCTTGTGAATATACAGGAACGAGAGTGTTCATTCACACACATGTGCTTATATACAATCGGTGTATTTTAAAAACATCTTTGCCTCCAAATAATACACAGTTTATATTCACATGCCATTCAAGTATGTGTACACACACATACACACACACATACACACTGTTCTTTGTGCTATTTTTAAAGATAAATACATAGATATATGGGCTCTGTGTGTGTGTGTGTGTGTATTTATCTAGAAAGAATCACAGTTATACTTCTGTTTTTTTAACTGTCTTTACATTTTATTTATTTTATAAAGGCAGTATACTAAAGAATCACATTGTCAGTTTTACTTAGTCTGTATACCAATATTTGGCAAAATTGACCAGCCTAATTTCTTTTTTCTTTGACTCAAATGAATGTGGAATTATTTTTATATCTTTTCCCTATATATGATTTTCAAAGGGAAGTGTGCAGCATTTGAAAAAAAAAAACATTATTTTTGCCCTTTAAAATGTATATTTTTCATCCAAAAAATGTGAGTATATGCAGGATCAGTACCAATTCTGTCCACTTGTGGAAAATCAACTTAAATCACCAGTCTCTACTAGTGGTTATTTAGTGGCATTGTTTCCACATTACAAAGCCTAACAGAGGGCTCTAAAGAGTGGGAGATCCATAGGGTCTCATTAAGTTCAAAATTGTGTTTTAACTTAAAATCTCTGTGCTTTTTGCAGTCCTGTAATGATCATCTATTCCTACACTCAAGTAAGCATTGTGAGGATTGATAAATTGTATTTTGACAAGTTAGAATATTAAATGATGAAGGTTTATGACATATCAGGATTCCTACAGAGCTCAGTTTGTGTTAGAGAGATGAATCAACAAATATTTATTGTGTAGCTGCTACAGTTTCAGATTTATGTCATGTACTGGGAAAATGCTGAGAAGTACACAGACCCTATAGAGCTCTATAATCCTGTTGTAAAGAGAAAATTTGGAATACACATGATGATAAGCAAGCAATATATGAAATTTATAATTAAGTCTAAGTTTAGCAAATGTAACAGTAGAAGACTAGAATGAGAGAGAATAAAGAGGGCTAGAGAATCCAAGGAAATCTTCATGGCAAAGAGGAAAATTTAACTGTCTTTAAGACCAGTACATTTTGGACTTGTGAGTTGAGGAAGAGAGGCCATTCTAAATGAGGAGAATACCATGAAAGTTACTCTGGTGGTAATGTTCATTAATTACAGGGAAATTGCATTTCTTTAAACATAAAGATGTGTCACATTTGGAATTTGAATGGTCTTCTGATAGTGAATTTTCTCCGGCAATGGAGAGGAATGGGTGATTGGAGCTGTGGGTCAGTGGAAGAGAGGAAGAGGATGGGGACTACTCTCTGGTATTTGATTTAAGGTCAACGTAGTCCAGTGTATGTGACATGAAGGAAAAGCAGCTGGAAGTGCTGGTGATGGTAGTGGTAAGAGGACATAAAACAGAGATAGTGATTTCTATTTTGGACGTTTTATCTGTAAAGTGTCTGTATCACATGTCAAATCTAATGGCAACTGGTTATAAAGTTTTAGAACTTGAAGGAGAAATCCACAGAGTATTAGGAAAGGGGTATAAAATTATAGTATAAAGGACTTAGAAAGAACCTTGGAGAATAATAATAGTTGAGGAGCAGAAGGATCTCAAGAAGCCAGTGTAGGAGATTGAAACAGGATCAAGAATGAAGGAAAATGAATTTGCCAATTTATTGGTGGCCTTTATCCATGTTTACTTTGTTTTGTCATGCAATTAAGACTTTTTTTTATTTTAAAATTTCTGTTTTTTTTTCAATTTTAATTTTTTTGTTTATTTATTATAGTTGGAAACTGTGGAGTTGGCAAACATAATTCCCCCAATCCCACCTATAAGTCCTAGATTTGGGAAAATTAGAAATATTTCTTTGGTGGTTACTCCCGACATTGCAAATGGAGAAATTGGCTTTATCAGCAATCTTCCAATCATTTTGCATGAACCAGAAGATTCTACTGCTGAAGTGGTAAGAAGACTTTTTTTTTTAACAGTGGCGCATAATGAATGTGCGATAACGTAGACATTCTTCATAAGGTTAGCATAGAGTAAACAGATCATGAAAAGTTTCACCATTTATAGCAAATGTTCAATATGTAATTTCACATAAGTAACTGACGAGTGTGTGATTTCCATCATATTTTGCCATGTTCAGTAAAATAAAATTAGAATTTTATTTGCTCACAGTAAAAGTAGTATATTTTGATATAGCTGCTTTTGGATAATGCTATGACATTTGATAGAGTGATAGCCAAATCATTTTTTTCTTTTATTGGCCAAATCATCTGTACCACAGGTGGCTTTGACTCATTTCATTTCTGAGCATGCCTGACACTTGCCTTGGGCAGGACTCGGGTGGCTTGACCATGTTTGGTGGTAGAGGTGATGGTGGTTAAGTTGTGGAATGCCTAATCTTAGGAATTTTATATTATAAATGTGGGTAAATTATTGCATATATATATACACACACGTGCACATACACATACAATACAAAAACGTGCTCACACGTATCACACTCCTGCTCTCCACCCTGGTTGAATTTCCTGCCATTTATTTATCTGACCTTCAGCCTTTTTATTCCCTAAGCCACAGTCCTTCTCCAAGTCTCTCACACTTATATTTGACTTAAATTGGTTTGGAGTTCAGATTAGGAATGAGGAGAGCTCTATTTTTTTCTTTTTATTATTTTATTTTAAAAATTTTAATTATTAATTTTATTGGAGTAACTAGTTAAAAATATATAGATTTCAAGTGTACAGTTCTATAATATATGATCTGTATATTACATTGTGTGCTCACCACCCCAAGTCAAATCTCCTTCCATCACTGTATATTTGACCCTTTACCCTTTTCTGCCGAGGAGAGCTATTTTTGATTTCAAAGCCTCATGTCAGAATATGGTGAACACAACTCCTTTGTTTGTGTGTTTGATTCTGTAAATTGGCAGAGAAACTCTATTTTTCAATATGGTTTTGATATTTTATATTTTTCTTAATATACTATTTCCTTCTAAAAAAAAAACACTAAAAAGCATTTAGCTTTTCTTAAAGAGTGGATTGTTTTTATTCATTTATCATATAAAGCTGTCAATTTACCAATTCATATTTTTCTCTTGAAGAAAATTAGCTTTTGGGGAAAGTTTTGAGCTCCTTGAACCTGCATTCTTTTCTCTCCCGGGAAACAGCAGAAAGGATGGGAGTTTTCCCTTTGTTCTCTTTGTCCTATCTGCAGCCTGGGCCACATCCACTTCCTCCTATAATGTAAGGGTCCAGCTCTCTGTTACTTTTTTCTGTCTTCCCTAAGAATCTTACTTTGCTCTTTAGTCTCCAGCCCTGACCTTTGTTAGCCAAATTAGCAGAATGGTTAATGAGGAAAATATCTTCCTTTTTTTTTTTTTGCAAGATGGGCTGTGTTAAAGGAAAAAGAACAAAGAGGATACCTTTTTTAGGAGCTTAAAAAGAATTGCATATCTACCATTAAGTATTCATTTAATTCTTTGTTTAAAAAACTTCATGATCTACAGTATTTTTTTATTTTATATGTATATGTATGTATGTATATTACTACACTTAAATATATATATGTATGTATATATAGTATTGCATTTACATAAAACTACCAAATACAATTCATTTCAGAATTATTATAATAGCCTCCATTTTCTTAGCTCATTCTATGAAGAGGTAGTCTAATCTTCACCACAGACTTGCAAAACAGGGAACCACAGACTTTACTTCATATGTGGAAATTGAGGTCAGAGAGGTTAGGTAATTTGCCCAAGGTAACTCAGAGCCATGATTTTAGTATCTGATTTTATTTGTAGCGCATATATTGTATTGGTTAGGAACATTTCTTATTGTTACTTATTGTTATTATTTTCTTATATTGCCCCCTGTCACTTTAGGATGAATTTTACATAACATAATTTTCTAGTTTTAATCATACAAGTTTATTTTTGTTTATATTGTAACATTAGATTCTTTTTTTCAGAGAACTTCTCATGGAAATTTAGCCAAATTGTTCTCTTGTTTTGCATGACTTTTTGGCTTTTAAAATATTTAAGTCTTTTTATGAAGACAAATCCCTGTTTAGGTGTATTTTTGGGTGGAGGCAATTTTGTAGATAAATTTGATTAGCAAAAACTAAAACAAAATAGTTCTATCTAAAATTACATTTAAGCTTAAAGAGAAGATTTAAATGTGTTTTTAATGTCATTTAATGGTTTGCTTTTCTATGCAGAATACATGTATATTCATATAATAACGTGAACACAGTCACTGAAAAACATAATTTGTGAGTATATATTTCAGAAGAAATTGTTCTGTTTCTTTCTTATAAGGTATACATTCCCTTACATCGGGATGGAACTGATGGCCAGGCTACTGTCTATTGGAGCTTGAAGCCCTCTGGCTTTAATTCAAAAGCAGTGACCCTGAATGATATAGGTCCCTTTAATGGCTCTGTTGTGTTTTTATCTGGGCAAAGTGACATAACAATCAACATTACTGTCAAAGCTGATGACATACCAGAAATGAATGAGACGGTAACACTTTCTCTAGATAGGTAATAACCCATTTAGTTAATGTATAGTAATATTTATATGTTTGAATTCTCTAAAATAATTTTGTTTTTGTTTTCTTTTATTTCTATGAAGTAAAAAAGAAAAACTAAGTAGATAATGTTATGCTGGTCTTCTGACTTTTCTCTTTGTTGGTGGCTTCCAGTTAGACTGAATGTTATGGCATCATGAACTTTTACCCTGCTATTCACTGTGCGGAAAGATTTCATATAGAATTTATGGAAGGTTTCACATAAATCTTAAATTACATAACGAATATGTTGCTATATTAAAAAAAGGCAGCAATAAATAAAAAATGTTAGATTAAGCAAACAAATCTGCTGGCTTGATTTTCAGCAGAGAAGATTAGATCATTTTTGAGTGAGTAAAAAAGTCTTAATTGTCATATGATAAAATTCTCTCTTCATGGAATTTAAACATTAAATAATGCTTATTTTCCAGAGAGTCAAAATTAATACAAATATAAGGGGTATTTTTTCAGTAGTAATAAGGATTTAGTTAACATTTCTCAGTAATTTATATTAAGAAAATATCATAATCCATCAGAGAGGTTTTTTTTTTCTCAGTAATTCATAAAATCCTTTCCAAAAATGAAAAAAATACTGGGTTTAATTGATGTTAATTATTTTTTAAAAAGTCAAAATGAAGCTTATTTACTACAAATCTCTATGTTAAAGTTAATAACATGTTAGTGACTTGCAGGCTTTGCAAAATTCATATTTTAGAAACAGCAGAATTCACAGATAAATTTAATAGACATTATTTTGTCCTATATTAATCAGGACTAAAGTAGTAATTATTTTATGTAACCCCTGGTCTACTCTATGTTTTACTAATAGCCTCTTATAGGTTTTTCTTTGTAGATGTTTTTTGTAAACACATTTCATAAACCTGATGAGTAGTTGTTTTTTTATTTTTATGTGAAAGAAAAATACAGAATGTAGGGAACATATCTATTGAATTTCTACTGTTCATTTTCTTTTCTTTCAGGACCACATTATGCTTACTTCTTTATAATATAAAAAGTGAAACAAAACATCAACAAAACGAGCAAACAAAAAAGCAAAAGACAAGTATAGCTCACAATGTCTAAATGACTTATGGTTTTAATACATATTTTACATTAAATCTTAAGGAAAGGTATTTCATCTGATGAAAAAAATCAGTGAAATATAATGAAATGTGAACTGAAAATTATGATTTTTTTCACTTATGTGCTTTATGCTTTAAATTAGGTTTGAGCACTTATTAAATTATTACACAATCTTAAAAAATTTAAAGAAAAATGAACAGCAAATATAAACCAAAAATGTAGTATCCCATAGAAACTTTGTTAGCTCAGATGAGAATTTCTGCTCTGAACTGTTTGAGGAATGATTTAAATTATACCTCTGCAAGTTCATAGTGACTATATTTCATATTCTATTAAAGTAGTCATTTAACTTTATCATGTAAACCTTCGAAATTAATTAAAATAATTTTAAGTGTTTTTTTGTTCTCCCTGTCCTATGAGTAAAAACAGTACACAACAAAGTACAAATCGTGGAGTAGAAAATTTCAGAAATCATTGGTTCTTCTCTTTTTAAAAGAGGATGTTAGTTCAATTTATACTAAAATGTTTTAATTCACTTGGTAACTAGTGCATACTTGTATTATCTCAGTTGTGCATGGATGAGAATGAGCAAATTACATTTGAGTATTCTAATATATGTAAATAAATTTATATTTAGTTAAATAAATGTGAGAATAAAATTAATTATTTTAAATAACATTTTTAACATATTTTTTGAAACTTCCATCTCAAGTTTGTAAATTTTTAACAAAAGTAAAGTGAAAGAATGAATGAATGCTTTTAAGTGTGATTAAAATAAGTTACAATATAATATTGCAACAAAAATAATTAATACTCTATTGTGATGCAGTTTATAGTTTTCTCTTATTGTCAGATTTAAATGCAAATTCTCTGTATTTCAACTAAATATAGATAAAAGTTGCCCTGGTATTGAAAGTTTATAATGCTTTTAATAGTGTACTGGTTAAAAATATTTTATTGTTTGGTTTTCCCCAAATCAACAATTTCATTATTGTAGTTTATTTCAGAAAATTTTTTTTTGATATATAGAGTATATAATCCCTTATTTATAGAGTGTCATTTGATTTTAAAAATGAAGCAATAAGTCTGTATATTTTGACATGGGTTTTTCAATGCTGTTTGAAAATATTCTACACTGGAAAGTGTTTATATTTCCAGATAAAATGTTATATTTGTCATAATTCAAAAGTATAATGATACGGCTTCTTGAGTATATTTCTGTGCAAACAATGAAAGGTATATATTTCTCTGCTTATATACTTTTTATTTTTTCAAAGCACTCTGGCTTTAGATCTGAGGATGGATGTTTTTATTTTATTTTTTTTAAACCTAATTAAAGCTGCTAAGTAATTATAAGTCAGGCTGAATGAAATTTGCTCAGCTGCTGTGGTTTTGTGAGCATGCACAGTGCTTGGCAGGCGCCAGCGCCCTGGAGCAGGCCTAGAAAGGAATGTCTTCAATGGGTCTTGCATGCTGGCTGGCCATGGGGTCATCTTCCTAAGTGGGAACTGTCGAACCTCTTGCTAACATTTGTCAGTTGCAAAGAACCCAGTATGTAGAATTCCCATAAAGTAGACATAACTAGCTTATGGAGGGGAAAAAAAGGCTTTCTTTAACTTTATTTTATCCTACTGTGCTAAGTTTCTAGCAGTATTACTAAGATTTTGGCAAATTGTGTCTCCGTCTTCTTTTCTCCACCTCCCATGCTTCTTTGTGTATTGACAGAGTAGAAACAGAAAGATTTATTGTATATTTTGGGTAAGTGTATCAGATAATGCCTGGTTTTTGGTGATTCAGCATTTCGCTTTGCAAGCCATTTTTTTTTGGATAAGTGTCGTTCTGCATGACTATAGATCTTGAGAAATTTTGCTTGTTCACCTGCCTGTGCATGATTCGTGTGGTTTCATTTTTTAATGATAAGAGGAATGTACATGAAGATTTTTTCCCTAAGAGTTTTAAATTATGAACGTTTTTAAGATATCCGATAAAAAGTTTGAGAATTAGTGTATGTGTTTTAAATTATTTAAAATTTTAACTTTCCTTATAGTTTACACATAATATAGGCAGCAGTTATTGTGCTTTGCTTGTGAAATTCTTACCTAATATCTCTGTGCATCTTGTAATTTAACAGAGAATTCGTAATCAAAACTCATCTCTCATTGGTTTGTAGCCAAGCAATTTCTGCCTACATTTTTCAGTTGTATAAAGAACCTTTAAAAAATTTGTGTTTTTTACACAAAGATAGTATATTTTCAGAAAATCTAAAAATAAATTTATTTGTTTAATGCTCAGAGTGGATTCTTATATTTTTATATTCTGATCCAATTTTCTTTTCTCTTAGTTTATGTGTACACAAGAATTTTTAATTATTAAAAATATTGATGCAAATTTGCTATGAGAATCATATGACCGCATTAACAATATAACAAATAGCTGTCCTCTTATTTGGACTAATCCTTCTATGGCCACTGGTATGCTAGGTATTGGTTGCCAGGTTTCCAAAAGCTAGGGAACGACGTTAATTCAGATTCTTTATTACACAGGAAGTAAGCTGTTCTTTCTACATATTAATTGTGGCTTCATTGTGATTTTGAGGTCTGATCATGAGTACTTTTTGGTTCAATAGAAAGTGACATTTGGAAAGGTTTAGAGCAGCTTGCAGGATTAAGAATTCTCAAAGAACATGCAGGCTTTTAAACCCTCGGAGCCTGTAGTCTCATTCCCTTTGATCACTCTAATTATACACTGAACATAAAAACCAGAAATTTAAAAAAAAACATCTTGTTTTAATATGTTCTTTGAAGATATGTATGGGAATTGTTATAACATGTCATGCATATGAGATCCATTTTGTTCCATTTTTTATATGTTCTACATTTTCTTAAAAGAAAAAAATGCATGAGATTAAAATTGAGGTGAATAGAAACATATGAAAGTTTACAAAATATTTCTAAAATCTATCACAATTTTATTTATTTTTCATCAAAGTAATTTTTTAAAATAATTAATTTATTTTAATTAGTTTCAAGTATACAGTACGTTGGTTAGACATCTATATAGTTCATAAAACAATCCCCCCAGTTGTTCCCTCCCTCTACAGCCCTCCACCTAGCCAACATATTAATGCTAACTGCATTCTATCTGCCATGCTCCCCATCCCCATGACCACCTATCAACTCCTAATATCAAAGCAGTTTTAGTCCATGTAGTTATCCAACTTTCATTCAGTTAATATAATCTTATGTAATGAGTTTATTTTTTTTTAAAGAAATTCAAGTGTATGTAAAGTTAAAACAATTTTAGTTAAATATATTTTCTAAATACATTACAAATTAGGTTTTTCTAAAACTGGTAATAAATCTGGAATTTGGTACTTTATAAAAATAAACTGTATTTACAACCTTTGGTTACTGTATTCTTGTATTCTGTACATATGCAGTGTTTGGTTTCAGTCAAATGTAAAGGGTATAATTAACTCAGAAATAGAAGTTCTTCCATAAATGTTATGAGTAAAACTGTTTTGATCTTAAGTGATTTTAATATGCTTAAATTCAATTTAAGCATATTAAAATAATCTCCTTATTCATTATCTGAAAGTTGTAAATACTGCCTTAAAAGCCTGCAAAATTCAGAAGTAAAACTATAGGTAGTGGGCACCTTTTTCTCCTCTGATTTCTCCAGGGTTAATGTGGAAAATCAAGTGCTGAAATCTGGATATACTAGCCGTGATCTAATTATTTTGGAAAATGATGATCCTGGGGGAATTTTTGAATTTTCTCCTGCTTCAAGAGGACCCTATATTATAAAAGTAAGTTGAAAGAAACTTCAGTCTATTTTGTACTCACAACTTCAGAAGAATCCTAAAGGATCTGAACGTTTGTGGATTTTTCTTTTCTTTTCTTTCTTTTTTAGGAAGGCGAATCTGTAGAGCTCCACATCATTCGATCCCAGGGAGCTCTGGTTAAGCAGTTTCTGCACTACCAGGTAGAGCCTAGGGATAGCAATGAATTCTATGGAAACACAGGGGTCCTAGAGTTTAAACCTGGGGAAAGAGAGATCGTAATCACCCTGCTTTCAAGATTGGATGGGATACCAGAGGTACTGGATTTAATTTTTCCTTTGTGCTTTTATAGAAAGTTGATAGTATCTGTTATAAGTATAAATATTTTGAATGTTGACAAAGACACAGGAAAGGAAGTGGGCAAGAATGGATTGAGAAATCCTTGTGGTTGGAAAAGGAAAAAAAACAAGCTTAGAAAACAAAGTAAGACATTCAAATTTGAATGGTATATGTTTGCCCTATATAAAGAAATACCAAACAATATGAAACTTTCAGTGTGTGATCAGTTTTCATCTCTTTTTAGCTGTGTTGTTTTATTTCATGTAATCTGCATTGACTGAACATTTAATGGTGTGGTTTTGAACTGAAGAAGTTTTTCTTAAAATTACTTTTTTAAAGACAACAAATTTAAGTTTGATATTAATGGGACGAGGCATAGTCCCATTATGTTTACACACCAGTATATAAGTAACTTTTAAATTCATTTTGTTTTATTTATTCTCATTAGTTTAAGTGACTAGATCATCAGTGATAAGTTTCAGTCTTCTAACTAATTTAGAATAGTGTCATCGTTTATCTTTTCCCTTTTTGGATAACATATACTTGTATCTGGTGTCTCTCCTAACTGATGGAAGAATGTTAAAAAATCTTTTTAAGGACTGTTATCAGCTCTTTTGTTCTTTGAGTGAGTTATGTGTTTCTGAAATATTAACTATATTTATATTCTTGAATATATATATATTTTTACTTGTTCTGAAAACTTCAACTTCGTATTTTTCCTAATTTGACATGTTTATTTTAGTTGGATGAATACTATTGGGTGGTCCTCAGAAGCCATGGTGAACGGGAAAGCAAGTTGGGAAGTGCTACCATTGTCAATATAACGATTCTGAAAAATGATGATCCTCATGGGATTATAGAATTTGTTTCTGATGATCTAATTGTTACGATAAATGAAAGTAAAGGAGACCTTACCTATAGTGGTAATTTATTTTGCTTCTTATATTCTATTATTGTTTACTAAATTGGAAATTAATAATTTAAAAATTTATTTGCCAAATAGTTATTTTTAGTTGTCCATCTGTCTTAGAAATTACATGTAATGCAGAAATTGGTGCTTTAAAAAAATCACATTTAGGATTGCTATTTTTATTTTTTACATAGCATTGTGATGATATGATGACTTCAGTTATATTTTGATTTTAATTAAGCATATGCTGTGTAATTCATTGAAGAATGAGTTGAATCAAATAGGAAAAAAACTTTAAAATTAAGAGTTACTGCTAGGGAACTATTGCAGTGGCCTGGAATGAGAAATAGTTTATTTTTAGAGCAGTATCTTTCTGGGTAAGAAAACTGCTTTTGAGTGTGCAGCTTCCTCTAGCTGCCTTTAGCAAATATCTTTATAGGACCTTGTGATAGGTGTACCTAATTAATCCCAGTCTGTTCTGTATACTGAATGACTTTTAAAATCCAAAAATGTGATTGAAAAGATTGAGTCCATTTATTTTATCAATTGTATGCCAACAGAAGGAGGACTAAGCTAATATATTTTTATTTGTACTTTGGAGGCTATGCTAAGCAAATACTTGGCTTTGATGTAAAAGAGGTCTTATTTTTTACTGTTGCTTATTTGAGCTATTTCTTTACTCATCATTTTAAAATTGTTTAATATGCATATTCATGTATATTCTGCCATTTGTATTTCACAGCTGTTTATGGTATAATAAGAAATCGAGGCAACTTTGGTGATGTTAGTGTATCGTGGGTGGTTAGTCCAGACTTTACACAGGATGTATTTCCCGTCCGAGGGACTATTTTCTTTGGAGATCAAGAATTTTCAAAAAATATCACCATTTACTCCCTTCCAGATGAGGTAAATGTTGCATATATAACTCTCTACTTGTTGCTTAATAATTATTTTTTATTAAATAATTAAATATATGGTAAAATTTTGTTATGAATATATTGATAAAGAACTCAGGTATGATAGTGTCTGACTATAAGTCAAAAGAGTAATATTTTTATTTTTTCTGAAGGCATTTTCAACTCTTAGAACTGATAGTGGCCAGTAACACTGCCTAGGTGTCAGATATCAGGGATTCGGTTGTGGGAGAGGTAAAGCACTTGCCTTGTGCTTAAGCCCTTTGACAACAGGATGCCTGCCCTCTGCCAAGGACCCTACGGTACATTCTCAGAGTCGGGACTGTGGACCAGTTGGGTCATGGACCCAGCAGAGTGTGTTTTGATAATGAGGAGAAAGAACTCAGTGGGAGTGGACCTTTCTGAGGGGAACTATGCTTCAAACAGCTACGGGATCCTGTCTCCTTTGTCCCTCAAGACACAAAATTCTAACACACTTTTGTTATAGGACTTGGAGAAGACCACCACATAGGGATGAAGTGAAAAATAAACAGTGTCCACCTGGGGATTCATTTAGACTCAGAAATGTGGGGAATCTCATCTTGTTAGGACATGAGAATGAGGTGTTTATGACACACTGGGGTGAAACTTCAGTAATGTTTGTAAGTGGCCTTTGAGAGCTGGCTGAGCTTTTGTTGCTATTATGGACTCAGTTCTAAATGTGTTTTTCTGTTCCATTTTTTTCTTTAAAGCAACATATATCCCATTTTTGTAAAGAAACAATGACTGCAATGTTTCTATTTTTCGTTTACATAAGGCAAAATATTTACATTGAACTTTATAATAAGTCAAAATAAAATGGCTGTTTGGATGAACGCACATTGAAATTTGGGAGGGGTGTCTTAAGTCCTACTTGAATAATTTAGGGTTAACATTAGTACTTTTATTACTAGAACTAATTTTTTAAAAGATAAAAATTTAGGAATAAAAAATGGAATTATTTGTATAAATAACTTGACTTAAAACATATGCAACATTTTCCAAAAGATTCCAGAGGAGATGGAAGAATTTACCATTACCTTACTTAATGCCACTGGAGGAGCTAAAATAGGAAATAAGACTACTGCAACTCTGAGGATTAGAAGAAATGATGACCCCATTTATTTTGCAGGTGGTATTGCTATTTTGAGTTTACATCTTTCTTAAACAGAACATATATATGTATTTTTTTTCAACATTTTTAACTGAATAATTTTGATGAAGCATGATTGATACTTGATTAAATATGATTTCATGATTTGACCATTATTTCATTTTTTTGATGTTTCAACAGATATTTTTAAAGATCTTTTGAAGGAAAAAAAAAAAGATACTGTTTTGTTCTCCCCCCACCCAAATTCCAAAGTATTTTCTTTGCTTTATGCAAAAAAGAACAATCTTCCATGTAACCTCTTCCAGTACATGGTATAGCCAGTTCAGGGTCTGGGTGTTCTACCTAATGAATGATCACTTACTATAATTACTAATATTGAATAGACATAGAAATCAAGCTTTCTCCATTTTTGCCACTCTAATGATTTCTTTAAAACTGTCTTTGGCACCTGAGACATCATTTAGTTTTGTTTGTGAGACTCAATTGGTGTCTAATTCTTTCTTAAACCCTTTTTGCCAACTGTTCAACTTACAATTGCAGGAATCTTTTAAACCTCTTGAATTTTACTGATTCATATATGCCTTCAGTTAACATGTACTTAATTAATTAGTCTTGTGTTCAGCTTTGTGCTGACTGCTTTGACAAAAGTAAAGCATAAGATATCTGGGCCTTTTCTCAAGGAACTTTCAGTCTTAATTTGGAAATGAAGTGTATTAGTAGTAGGAAGAGGATTTCATATCATGTGTAATTTACTGACAAATTGAGTGTTTGAAGACAATGGATTTTGTAGGAATTAGGGCAAGAGGAAGGCCATTGACTAGAATTAATCAGAAGATGGCCTCATGTAGGAGTTGGGACCAGAGCCAAATCTTAAAACAGAGTGGAGGGCATTTTTTTTTTTTTTTTTTTTTTTTTTTTTTTTTTTTTGTGGTGGCAGGGAGAAACAAAGTGATCTGAAAATATATAGCTGGAATCAGAAAAGCTCACATTTCTTCTTTTCCCTATGACTCTTTCAGAACCTCGTGTAGTGAGGGTTCAGGAAGGTGAGACTGCTGACTTTACAGTTCTCAGAAATGGATCCGTTGATATCGCCTGCACTGTCCAGTATGCCACCGTAGATGGGAAGGCTAATGCAAGGGAGGGAGACTTTGTTTCTGTTGAAAAAGGAGAAACACTTGTTTTTGCAGTCAGAAGTAGAGAGCAGAGAATATCGATATTCATTAATGAAGATGGTATCCCAGAAACAGATGAGCCCTTTTATATAATCCTCTTTAATTCAACAGGTAAATAAACTGTATTTTTATAGCATATCTGTTGTTTCAATGCTTTTATTAACATGACATTAAGTACACTGTCCAGTAGTGGTACCAGATAGTATTTAACTGTTAATCTGTGACTGTTCAAGAGCAAAATTGTTTTTTTGGGGATGTGGTGAAGAATATGGGTTCAACCTTCATTTACTTGGTATACTCTATGGCATTATTTTTAATCTTTTTTCACAATATAGCATACATAGAAAATTATATAAGGACTAAAAATGTTCTAGCCAAAGCTGTGCTAAGCCTTGTCTAGTCAGCCAAGGGCTTAGGCCATCAATGATTCTGTAACTCCTTTGCCTCCTAGCGTGGTGTTAGGCATACTGGTTGGGAAGTTGTATTCTGTAGGTGTCTGAGCCCAAATGGCTGTTTGATAATTCTCTAGAGCTGTTAGTCACGATGAATGATAATTTGTAAGGGAAAGGATAGTCTTACTCTTCTTTAACATACTGTAAATGTAGCAGGATTTTTGACCCCAATATTTGGGCCCTGAGAATGTTTTGACCTCACCTTTAGTAAATTAGAGGGGCTATAACTTCTTTTTATGTTTATTTTATTCTTTAGGAGTACAGATAGCTATTTTTCCCTGAACCATTTGAGAGTAAGTTGAAGACATGATGCTTTTCCTACAAATAAAGACGTTCTCCTTTATAACCACAGTATAACCATTAAAATCAAGAAGTTAATATAATCATTGCCTCAGATCCCATTCAAATTTCTCCAGTTGTCCCAGTTGTCCTTCCTAGCAAAATGAACCTTTCTTAAATCATGTATTACATTTAATTGCCATGTCTCTTTAATCTCTTCAATCTGGACTGATTCCTCAGTTTTTCTTTGATTTTCATGATCTTTGTAATATAGAAGATCATAGGCTAGTTATTTAGTAGAATGCCCCTTATTTGGGATTCATTTAATGTTTCTTCGTTATTAGATTCAGGTTTTTCATCCTTAGTAGGTAGGAATTTCATAAAAGGTGATTCTGCACTTATCATAGCCCTTCAGTTGCCACATGATTTTGTTTTGTCTCTACTGCGATGTTCACTTTAGGCGGTGACAGCCAAGCCTTCTATACTATACTTTTTTTCCCCTTGGAATTAGTAAATATTTTATAGGAAAGATATTTTAAAACTGTGTAAATATCCTGTTACTCATCAAACTTTCAATTTTTTCATTGATATATTTATCACTATGGACTCATGATTTCTTCTCTCCCTCACCCCCTATGATTTCTGTCTAATGCAATAAGATTTATTTTGCAGTCAGTATTTGTTTTGATGGCCAAATTGTCCCAGATTTGGCCAGTGGTAGCCTGTTAGGGATGACTTCTTTGTCTTTTTGATATGTCCCAATTATTATTTGAACATTTTCTTATTTTCTGACAAAGCAAGATGTTCCAAACTCATCTTATACTTTTCCTGTCACAACTCTGAAATCAACAATTTCTCCAAGAAGCTCTGGTTCCTTTTAGTGAAGAATGTTATTTAGAAACCAGGATCTGGGTACTAGGTATGCTTATAATTGTGGTTATAATGCACCTAGGCTCTGTTAGTGTACAGATACAGGGAATATATGTATGTATGTATGTATGTTTTTATGTATACATACACACAAACTTTTACATCTCTAGTTCTATATCCAGCTGTTTATATTAAAAACCATTAGTTCATACCAATATCTCCATTTCTGTTCAATATCAATGTTTATTCTAGTTTTTTCCCCTTCCATATTTGTCCCTTTCTTTTCTGATGGTGAGAAATAACAGCTCCCATTATCTTTCTTTATATTTAGTTATTTGATCAATTCTCCCTGTATGTAACCACTTTCCCATTGCTTCTTTTACCCTCTTCCCACAAAGAGATTACCTTTCTTACCCCACGAGGGTTCTCTCCTGCTGCAAGCCAAGCCCCTTCCACCATGTAGATGCCTTCCCACTCCACTCAAACCCCGCCACCCAACAGCAAGCTTTTCTCCTATGGAGATGCCCTCCTCACCCTGCATGAGCTCTAGCCCTTGTGCTGGTCACTGTTGTGCCCAACCCTCACCCCAGTGTGAATGACCTCCTTGTGCTCTACCTGTGCTGTTCGGACTGAAATATTCAGAGGAAGAGAAAAAGAAAGAGAGCACTTAATTTTTATTTGTGCTGTGTTTCTCTTTCATCTTCTTTGTCTCTCTCCATTTGTCTCTTCTTATCCTCCTTTCTCTCTCATTTTTCATATGACTTAACTAAGGACATCAAAAAAGTAAAAAGTAGGAACTATTTTCTGGTAAGAAAAAATTTGAGCTTGCAGAATAAAGGCCACAAAAGAAATTTCACAGTTGCAAAAATAAATTAGTCAGGTCTTATTAGATCAAAAACATTTTGGTGATTTCAATCATTATCCTAATATTTAAATGAAAAATTGCTATAGATAAAAATAATTTTGGTTAAGTAAAAGTGGAAAACAAAGTTTTGCTGTGAAATATATAGAAAGTTGGTGAAGAAATGATGTCTTAATAGAGCTTACTCTATAAAATAAGTTCTTGATTCCATTTATGAATTTGGTGTAATTCTGATGAAAATTACTATGTCCCTAACATTTTTGGTGTCAAAATGTCAGTGAGATTAAACTGTTGTCAGGAACAAAATGTCACTGTGATTAACATAGTGGATCAAAACATGATGAACCTCTTGTAAAGAGAATGGAAAATGACTGCTAGGAGAGGTGAAGTGGGTTTATTTTTTAAGAGGTATCATTGGGGAAATATATTTTTGATGTTAAGAGAGAAAGAGAGAGAGAATGAGTGAGCAAGCATACATAAGCTGTGACTGGACAACTGGCCTGAGGTATGTGTGTGTGTATACTACCACTGCATTTGTCTTTAGTATTTTTCCAGAAGCGCTGACATCTGAGGATCTAATGACTTTAGCTATGAAGACTTAAATGACAAAAATCTCTAGAATTTGTGCTTTTTACATCATTTCTTAGTTCTTTCTCTCTCTCTTTTTTCTCCTCTTTTATGGTGTTAAAACATCTAGGGCCTGAGGGATCCATGATGGGGGAGATGGAGGGGCAGCATCTCTAACATGATCTGTTTATGCCTTATAGTTATTCACAGTATATGCCTCAAAATTGAGTTATTGGATCAAAGGATTTGGCCATCCTTAGAGCCCTTGTTAAATATTTCCAGTTCTCCCTGAAGAGGAACTGAATGAGTTTTTAGCATCCCCTGTACATGTTGTATGACAAATGCACATGATAGTAGAGCCCTGCCAGAATTTGGTTTTATTATTTTTATTTGTTTTTGTTAGATCTTATGACAATATTTTATTACTTTATGTTGTCAATATTTTCTATATAGTGATTTACTTCCTATTTTTATGTATTTTCCCCCTCTTTCCATTGGCTAATTATCAAATAAGATTGAATACAATTGTATAGTTACATAAATTTTTTTATGTGCTTGTTTGCTCTGCATGTGATTTCTGTTTCTATAATTTTAGTTTTAGGTGTTGTCCTCATCTAATTTTGAAAGTTTTATTTGTATCAGTGTAGCTAACATTTACAAATAACTTCTTTGTACCAATTACTCAGCATCTAATCTGCTAGAGCATAGAACTTATTAAGAAGCATTTGTCCAAAGAATGTATAGTGAAATTTGTGTGTGTGTATATATGTTTTTGTGTGAGCTAATATAATATGATATTTGTTATGATACATTGACAAAGTGTAAAGTGCTGTAGAGGCACAGTGGAGATGCACTTAACTTGAGAATTCAAGGAAGAATTCCTGGAAGAGTTGTTTCTTGAACTGGGTCCTGAGACTTGATAAGAGATGAGTAAAGATGGCAAGGACTTTTACTCACATATGGAACAGCTGGAGCAAAGAAGAAGCGCTGTCAACGTTAGGGAAGTGATGAGAAGAGACCTAATGAATTGGCAGTAATGGTGCAAACATGCTATGGAAGGAATTGGAGTAGAGAGGAATCAAGTTCAACACCATAAAGATGGGTTTGTTCTGTTTATGACCAGATCAAACTCTGTTGCCCAAAGTAAGAGATCTAAACTTAAAAGAGGAACACTTAAGCCAGCGATTCTAATAAATATGGACAGGAATAATCCTTTCCTTATTTTTTTATGAAATGAAAGAATCTACCTCAAAAAGCTGAAATTAGGTAAAGCCATATTGTTCATCTCTAAACGATTGAAGCAATGTTCCTGTTGTGAAGAAAAGTAGTATGTTTTTCAGTAAAATAATTCTTTTGTAATTAAACATTTCTTCAAAGATAAGTCACATTAAGTTTATTTAGGCATCTCTCTTTATGACCTCCACTGAGGAAATTCTTGCTGAAATTTGCACTTAATTATAAACTGTTTCTTAATTTAAAAATACTAATTTAACAGGAAGTTAACTACTTTTTGTTATTTTGACTTTTCCATTTTTAACTTAGGTGATACAGTAGTATATCAACATGGAATAGCGACAGTGATAATTGAAGCTAATGATGACCCAAATGGTATTTTTTCTTTGGAGCCCATAGACAAAGCAGTAGAAGAAGGAAAGACTAATGCATTTTGGTAAGCATGTTTGGATTAAAAAATTTTCAAATTGCATAAAATAAAATAAAAATTTTGTGCAAAAATTTCTTTCAAAATGAAAAAATTGGTTAAGAATTGAATAATTTCATAGTTGGTAGTCTGATTTGTAAAACTTTTTTTATTCGATTGCTCTTTGTTAAAACAAACAAACAAACAAACAAACAACACTAATAAAAAACAACAAAAATAAGCAGGACTTATTCTTCTCCTTCCTTACCGCAACTTCCATCCTTTGTCAGGACTGAGTGTCTTCAATATTCAAGGTCTTCTGGAACTCCTCTGTCAAACTAACTTCAACCTGTCCTTTGCTTTTGAAGAATATTTGCCAATTCTCACGGAAATATTTTTCAGTTGGGCTTAGAGCTTAACTTTCACTTTGGATTTTAAAGACTATGACTTTTAAGACTGCTTCTCTTGATATTTATTTAAAGTTCTACTTCATTCTTCCCTTTCTTCATGGTTGCTCAGTAAGGATTGGCTGGCTGGTTTATATTAAAGATGGTTAATAGAAAAAGTACGCTTTTGATATGACACAGAAAGCTCTCATTAGATTTATATTCACTAGTAGATTTTTCATAAAAATTAATTTTCTTTATTATGTAGGATTTTGAGGCACCGAGGACACTTTGGCAATGTTTCTGTGGCTTGGCAATTGTTTCTGAATGATTCTGCTTTGCAGCCTGGACAAGAATTCTATGAAACTTCTGGGACTGTTAACTTTATGGATGGAGAAGGAGCCAAACCAATAATTCTCCATGCTTTTCCAGATAAAATTCCTGAATTCAATGAGTTTTATATTTTAAAGCTTGTTAATATTTCAGGTGCTGTGTTTTCTTTTATTTTTACCACTAAAATTTAATATTTTATATTTAAATAGAGCTGTAGAGAAAACACAAGTGAAGAAGTGAATCTTGATTGTCTGACTTTAAATGTCAGACTCTCCTGTGTTATTTTTAACATTCATTTTGTTGTCCTAGCTCAGTTAAATTTTATGGATGGAGACTTGTATCCATCTTCAGACTTGTATATAGATTTTTTTCCCACCCAAATATAGTATCTTCCATAAAACATTAATGGAAGTTAGGAACTTAAAGCTTGGTCTTTGTGCCATAATTTAAACAATCAATTGTCCCATCACTTTCAGTTTTAAACACAGGAATTCAACCTCTCTAGTTAATATCCTTTTTTCAGGCTTGACTGGTTATTAATAAAATTATGCCGAGCCAGAAAATGTGGTATAAACCATATGCTGACACTGTCATTCACTGATGAATGGGTAAATTATTTAACCAGAAGTTTGCCAAACAAATTGCTTTAATTTTCACCTTAAACTAGAAAGTACTTCAAATTCTGGTTTCTCATTCATTATAAATTTTCTAATTATAGGTGGGTCCCCAGGCCCTGGGGGCCAACTAGCAGGAACCAACCTCCAGGTGACAGTAATGATTCCATTCAATGATGATCCTTTTGGAGTTTTTATCTTGGATCCAGAGTGCTTAGAGAGAGAGGTGGCAGAAGATGTTCTCTCAGAAGATGACATGTCTTATATCACCAACTTTACTGTGCTGAGGCAGCAGGGTGTCTTTGGTGATATACGTGTTGGCTGGGAAATACTGTCCAGTGAGTTCACTGTTGGTTTGCCTCCAATGATAGATTTTTTGCTGGTTGGAGTATTCCCCAGCACTGTGCATTTGCAACCGCACATGCGGCGTCACCATAGTGGAACAGATGCTTTGTACTTCACTGGACTAAAGGATGCATTTGGAACTGTTAATCCAAAATACCATCCCTCTAGGAACAACTCAATTGCCAACTTTACATTTTCAGCTTGGGTAATGCCCAATACCAATACGAATGGATTTGTTATAGCAAAGGATGATGGTAATGGAAGCATCTACTATGGGGTAAAAATTCAAACAAATGAATCTCACATGACTCTTTCCCTTCATTATAAAACTTTGGGTTCCAATGCTACATATATTGCCAAGACAACGATCATGAAATATTTAGAAGAAAATATTTGGCTACATTTTCTGATTATCTTGGATGATGGTATAATTGAATTCTACCTTGATGGAAATGCAGTGCCCAGAGGAATCAAGAGTCTGAAAGGAGAAGCCATTGCTGATGGTGAGTGTTATATTTACAACCAAGAAACTGAATTTGGAATTTTAAAAAATTTGATATCTTAAAAAGGCAAACAGATATTTAAAAATCTGCTTGTGTGTCAGTTTAATTTCTTTAAATAAAACTGTGTGCCTATCAAGACCATAAATTCTGTGCTGTGTGTAGCAGAAGAGTGTCAGGTAAAGTCTTTGCCCTCGAGGTATCTGGAATATGCTCTGGGCGAGAGACATGCAAACAGATCACTTCAATGCAGTGTAGGAAGAAAGGAAAAAATTATGGAGGAACATTTATTCCTCTTGTAGTAGAAGGGGTGGGGTGTGATATTTCAGATAGAGAAAAGGGCAAAGGTGTAGAAATGGGAAATAGCATATTGTATCTGGGGAGTTGCTGCTAGCTCAGTATTGCTGGAGATGAAGGGTGGTGAGGATAAAGTTAAAGAGGAATCGGAAGAGAAATATTACATTTAAAAAGCCAGCAGTTACAGGGATTAATAGTATCAGGAGTAAACTGGTGAATTCTGTGGAGTGCTTTGAAGAGACAGTCTTTGTTTTTAAGCTGCATCTGTGTTGTTTCCTGGAGAAATGCATTTGTGTGTTTACACACCAATATTGGTTATCTGCATTATAATCACCACTTCCCTTCCAGCTCCTCTATCCTGTGATTTGATTCTGTTTTTTTTTTTTTTTTATTTAGTAAGAAAGTAGGACAGAACTTATATGGTTATAGCTTAATGGGATATTTTTGTTTTGAACTTCCTACATTAGATATCTGGTTATCTTTTTTTTCCCTAGTGGGAAAAAAAATGGGTAAAAGAAAAAACATGCACACACTACAGATTTCAACTCCAACACTTGTGCTCACAGCACTATGCGGCATTAAGTAATTCACCTTTTGATTGTGTTATATACATATCTGTTAACATTGGTTCCTTTGGTGATAGCATGGTGGTAGAAAGAGAATGGGAAAGCCAGGGGGACCTGAGGCCTCGTGTTTCTTTCCTCTGTTTAGCTTATTGCAAGGAACTTATATTGTTTTTGTAATTTGTAACTTGTAAAGAAATTTAAAAATGTATTTACATATTCAAGTTATTAATGAAATATAGTATATATTATAGATAATAAACTATATAAAAGTATATAAGTGTACAGGTAGATGAATTTTTTAAAACTTCAAATTCATCAGTTTCAGCACACATGTAATCAGCCCCCAGATCAAGATGCATCATTCCAGAAACCCCTTTTGACTCTTTTCCAGTCATTAGCTCACCATCTCCACCTACTATTGCCATTTCTAAGAGCATAAGAATAGCTTTTCCTGTTTTTTCATTTATATAAATAGAATTGAGCAGTGTTTACACTTGAATGTCTGGCTTCTTTTGCTCACTCTTGTGTATGAGGTTCATCCATATTTTTGCCTACTGTAGATATTTTACTCTCATTACTATGTAGTCAGTTCAGAACCACTGGAGAAGGCATGGGACAGTGCAAGATACTTGCGACAACCCCAAAAGCATAGTCTGGATAATGACTTGTAAGACTGCCTTGGTTGATGATATTGATAAGAAATATTACTTGTACATTTTCTCCAAATCACCACCAAGCTCTCATCTTACAAAACTATCTTAGTTGAGTTACTGGAGAGGAAATAAGTAAAGAAGAAATAAGAATTGGTGAATTCCCAAAAAGAGTTGTTATTGATAATTGGGCTGCATGTTGTTATCACCATGAAAAAGTCCCTAAAACTTCACATATAATGTTGTTCCTGGGAAGAAAAAGAATACTTCTTTAGAGTTATATTTGATCCACAAAACTTTTTTTCTTGAATTCTCACGACTTTGTTTGTTTGTTTATTTATTTTTATGACTTTATTTAAATTAAGATAAAATTCTAACAGATGAAGCCTTCAGGTTTGTAAAGAATAGTAATACTAAAGTTTTAAAATTGTGACTGAATTGAATCATTCTATTCTTAGATGTAAAAGGAAATTTTAATATTTCCTAAAAGAAATGTCTGTCCAAGTATAAATGCATCTATACATGCACATATATATACATATACACACATACAGACACATGTATATAATATCCATTAGTATAAAATATATTAAATCCTAGTGATTATTTTACTGACTTCATTTTTCATCATAACAGAAATATCCTTTTAAAAAATTATTCTAGTCCTTCCTGAATCACACTTATAATTTAGGACAAGATACTTGTAGGTATTGTAGCATTTAAACCTATCTCTAATTTCAGGTCCTGGAACACTGAGAATCGGGGCAGGAATTAATGGCAATGACAGATTTACAGGTCTGATGCAGGATGTGAGATTCTATGGGCAGAAACTGACCCTTGAAGAAATTTACGAACTTCATGCTATGCCAGCAAAGAGTGACATACACCCGGTTTCTGGATATCTGGAGTTCAGACAGGGAGAAACTAACAAATCATTCATTATTTCTGCAAGAGATGACAATGAAGAGGAAGGAGAAGAGTTATTCATCCTTAAACTAGTCTCTGTTTATGGAGGAGCTCGTATTTCTGAAGAGAATACTACAGCAAGATTAATAGTACAAAAAAGTGACAATGCCAATGGCTTGTTCGGTTTCACAGGAGCTTGTATACCAGAGGTAAGTAATGACCTTGGAGAATTTTTGAGTTAGAAAATTCATTGTAGGTGGGTTTGTTTCTTTCATTTGGCAAGATTGCTTGAATATCTGCCTACTCTGCTCCCAGAAGTATGCTAGGGCCAGTGGTTACAAATGTGTTTGCTCTTATAAGTTCACAATTTGAATCAAAAGCTTAATGAGCTGATAGAACTAATGTTAGCAAATGAAACTTTAGCAGTTACCTTTAAAGTTAATGTACTTTACAGAATGTATAATTATGCTCTTCATGTAATTTACTTTTTAGCTACTATTAGGATACCACATTAATAAATAATATACATTGAAAGCTTCTATGAATAATTGCAGTTGAAACTTTATTAACATGTTTTTTTTTAGGTTTTTTTTTTTCCCCACATGTGAAATGTACTTAAGTAGTTAGTTACAACATTCTTCCCTGTTGCATATAAATGCCTTTCTTATCAACCTTCTTGGCCAGCTCAATTCATTAGGCTGTTTTACTGTCCTTATCAGTTCTTTCCAAGTTTTCAAAGATTCGTAATCATCTTGGTTTCCTGTTCAGTAATGTGAGACCTCATGAAACTACTTCACAGGTGTCTTGTGTGATAGCAACAGCTCAGTGTCTATGAAAAGATGCCAAAGAACAAGAGAGTCTTTCCCTTTGCAAGTCTATTCTTCCAAGGTATATATGCAAAGTGAAATGGTTAAGAAGAAACATGAATGGTTAGAGCTTGGAAATACATGTGGGTCGTAGGCTTCATTGTTGTTCAGATTGGGATGCCTGACTCTGGAGTGTATTGAGCCTCTTAGCTTTTTGGTTCGGTGACAAGCTTGAGAGATCTTTAAATAGTTGTCTTTTTCTATACTAGAAATAAAATATCCTAGAGTGGGGGGACAAATGTCATCTAAATCTATAACTTAAAAAATAAATATGTTTATTTATAATGATAATACTTTTAAATATTCAGTCATCAAAGAACTTTACATGTTAAGATTTTTTATACACCTTTCTGACAGTCCATAATATACTTGCAAAAATAGTATTATTCTCTTCATTTTATAAGGTTAGCAACTGAGACTAAGGAACCTGAGAATATAACCTAAGTTAAATTAAATGAGACAGAATCAAATACCTGATTCAAAACTTGGCAGTTACTAGTACTTCAGAAATATTTTCCCCTCTCTCTCTCCCTCCCTCCCTCCCCCCCGCCTCTCTATTTGCTCCTAAGATACAATGGGAAGAATTAGAATTTGAGCCTATGTTTTGTGACTTCTAACCTGTTGTCTTTCCCCCTATATCTTTAACATCATTACCTCTATTTTAAAAAAAGACAGGTGGCTTCCATCAGACTGTGAGGGCTATTATAGTGCTATGTAAAACCAGCTTTCCTTCCATTCCTTTCACAACCTGACACCTGCCTATGACTCGGACTTCTTGTGTAGTTCTTTTCTTGTGTGTTTCAGTCAGACTTGCCTTGTTTCAGTTCTTATCTCAGGGCATCAGTACTCGCTAGCCTTTCTATCTGGAGCACTCTTATTCCAGATCTTCAAAATTAGTTGTTTAAGTCTCGGCTCCAAACACATCTCCTCAGTGAAGACTTTCTTACTTAAAGTGATCCCCACCTTCTCCCAACTGATCACTTTCCATTTCTTCACCAAGTTTTACTTTTATTTGTAGCATTGCTCCCACTCTTAAATTACCTTTGTTATTTATACCTATTTATTTACTGAATACCCCTTTCCACCACAAAGATGAAAGAGCTCTAAGTATAATAAGATCTTACAGTTCATTATTGTATCTCTAGCACCTAGAATGGCATATAGTAGGTACTCAATAAATCTTTGATGAAGTTATGAGTGTATTTTAATATCAACGTGAAAAGACTCATAGTTGAAATTTCAAACATGTTTAGATTTAGTTAAACTTCATGAACAACCAAACTGGGGGAAAAAAAAAAAAAAAAACAACCACCCATAGGTTTTAAAAACCTGCCTAAAATGAAGAATAGTTTTTGAGTATTTCTCTGGCTTTCTGGGCCATTATAGTAAGTTTTCAATGCTGGCTTATCTCACAAGTTCCATCACTAAATTGTTTGGGTGGTGGTTTAGCTTCACCTAGGTATGTAACTTTGACTGCTCTCAGAAATCTCAGAACTTGAATGGGGCCAGCCAAGCCTTTGATTGCAGAAGAGAGAACTTCCCTAAGTAGGCCACGACATCCATACTATTACAACTGCTAGAAAGAAAAAGAAAACATGATTGGTTATTCTCCAAGCTCACATGAGAGAAATAGAGTATATGTGTATTGAAAAGAGTAAAGTTTAGATGGTTAATTTAGCAAAAGTGTTGTTGAGTCTGAAAGATCAAACATTGGAATTTGATTGTCAGGAATAATACTAAATTTTCATTCCTGAAACTGTTAGAATAGAGGTACAGAACTCTTAACTATCATCTTGGTGTCATTTGAAGCCAGTAATATGAAATATTTTTATCATCATCAATAATATTATTTATTGATTACTGAAGTTCTCAAAGTGTAGCCCAAGGACTCTGGGGGTTCTTAAGATGTTTCAGGAGTTCTACAAAGCTCAACTCTAATTTTATAAAATACTAAGATGTCTTTTTTATTTTATTGACAGTTACACACAAAAACAATGGTTGTCGAAACTGCTGGCTGCTAGTGCCTTTGTGTGAATTAGAGTGGTGGCACCAAACTGTAGCAGTTATTGTCTTTTCCCCACATGCCTGTAGTTTAAAAGGTGCAAATCTCACTTAAGAATATTTTTGATGAAGAAGTATGGAATATTAATTTGATAAAATCTTGAACCTTGAATCCCTGTCTTTTTAATATTCCATGTCACAAAATGTGAATCATAAATAAAATACTTTTGCTGCATTAACAAAACATGATAGTTGCCTTGAAAAAAAGTGCTTATATAGATATTGAGTAGTGAGCTGAATTAGCTGCTTTTTTCATGGAACACCATTTTTACTTGAAAAAATGATGAATTTTAGTTATTTGGACTTGAGTATCTCACATTTTCATGAAATGAATGAAGTGAGACAGTGACTAGAAGGAAAATAACTGATCGTAGGTACTTCTTGACAATGTTAAAAATTTGAGCTTTCACACAAAAATTAGAATTTTGGAACGTTTATATCTGCTGAGGTGAGTTTGACTATTTCCCAATACTTAAAGACTTTTCAGATAAGACTAATGATGATATTAGCAAGTGCAATTTCTTTATTTTGTATAATGAATTGTGTCAACATTTGGAAGATCTGTATAACTGAGTGAACCAATATTTTCTAAATAATTGATGCATAATGTTACAAATTAAATGTGGATCAAAGATTGATTCAAAACGCAAGGTAGACCAATGGAGTTTAATGTATTGGAGTATGATTCCACATTGCAACTCAGCTGCAAAAACCTACCACTTGTCAAATTTTGGTTATAGTATTGAAGAGGAATACCCACAACTATCTGAAAAGACTATTAAAACACTCCTTCTTTTCAATTATATATTTATATGAGGCTAGATATTCTTTATATACGTCAAAATAACAAATAGCAACACACAAATCAATTGTAAAAAGAAATATGAAAATCTAGCTTTATTAAGCTAGGAATTAAAGATTTGTAAAAATATAAAACAATGCTTCCTTATTACAAATTTTTTTTGGTTTACAAAATACAGTTATTTCTCAAAATATGTTGCTTATGTTAGCATGTATTGAATTTATTACTGATGTTTTAAAATGAGATAATAAATCAATATTTAAGCTTTTTTCAATTTTCATTTGGAAAATGGTAAGTATCAGCAGATTTTACCAACATGAACAAAAACTCCCTGGAGTTCTTAATTTTTATGAGTGTTTTGGGGCCCTGAAACTAAAATATTTGAGAACTGCTTGTTCAGTCTATGCCTAGAATTTGTCGTTAGAGTTTAAATTTTATGGTTATTTGCTTTATTTTCAGAAATGAAAATCACTGTCACTTCTGTAGATTATTCTCCATTGTGTTGCAGTAACATTGGAAAGTTAACTTTTTTCTTATCCCTTCAAAAATACTGGAGGCAATAGAAATTCTTTAAAGACTTCTGAGTTATGTTATGATTTCACATTTTTTATAGATTTATATGACAAAGTAATATTAAGATTAAAATGGAAGCATAATCATATGTTAAATAAATATTGAAAATATGTGGAATATGACATACTACTTAGCATATTGAAAGAGGTAATTATTTTCTGATTTGCCCTCCCTAACAAGGAACACCATGCCCTGGAAAATAGGAGATGCTTAATAAATGGCAATTGAAAGAATGACTAGACCTGTATGTAGTTTAGAGCCCTGATAGGGCCCCCAGGTAGTTCTTTGGATCCCAACTAGGATCTGTATAGAAAAGGTGACTGATTTTTATTGGATCTATAGCTCAGTAACCACACTCTCTTGTTGTCTTCAATATTTTGTTATTCCATATACTTTTTAAGTTATTTTCTCTCCACCTTGTTTTAGCTCTGTTTCTGTATGTCCTGCAGTCTTATATAACACATAATTATGTAATGATATTGCTTTTCAAAATAATTGATAGAACTTGCTATTCTCATTATTTTATTTTTATAACTAATAACTTTGGAATATGTTTTATATTTATAAACTCACAGCCTAAGAATAAATTTAGAGACATTTGAGAGTAATTTTGTAAAAATGAGAATATTATTTAGCTTGGACTGTATTTGGTTTTAAGTGCCTGCTATATGTTATGTGAATAGATTCCTTTAGATATAAGTGATATTGGTATAATCTGATATCACAGATCATTACCCAAGCATGAAACAAAATAAAAAATTAATTGGATGTGTAAGTGTTTAGCTTTAATCTTCATTTTAATAGAGAAAGCCAATTTATGGTTCAGAAACATACATCTTTTTTCCTTGGAAAATCTATATCAAGAACTCTTCTCATTGTTAACCTTTGTAATTACCCTTCTGTTGATCTGAAGATTTAGCAAATTCCTGACTCAAAAGAGAAAACAGTAGTGGCTACTATTTCTTGTGAAAAGCATAGTGATGATGGTTTTGATGGTTATTATTTGATGTTATGCCTCTTCATATACTCGCCTAAACAGTTGCTTGTATCATGATTCTAAAGTCAATTAGATGAATATCTTAATAGTAAAAAAAATCATCTTTTAATGATGTATTCTCTACATTTTGATCATCTTCTGGTATTAATTTCATCCTCTGGTCTAATATTTCCTAAATTGGACAGGCTTGGTCAGAAATATTCATATTTCTGGATACCATTCCTCATTCAGGATCCCACTGCTGAAACAATCTCTGGCAGGAGGATGGGATGGGAAACAAAAAGCTGAATTTTTAAACTATTTTAAAATGAAAAATTTCATACATAAAATAGAAAAATTAGAGAATGGACCCCAGTGACTCATCACCTAGCTTCAAAATTTATCAGCCTTTTGCCAGTGTTGTTTGATCTTTTTTTGGCTGAAGTAATTACTAAAGCAAATCTCAGGCATTATGTCATTTCTCCATAAATTCATAAGTATGAAACGTGGATTTTTACCAAGCATCCTTACCTGGTTTTTATATGGACCCTCGACATTTGAAGTTTCTTCCCTAAATGGAACTTCACAGAGTTTGCTGTATAAATTATTGATTCATTAAATTTTTTATGAAATTTTGATGTATATCACATATTGGCACAAGTTGTATTAAATATAGTCTTTTTTTTTCTTTGTAAAACTGAAAATGGTGGGTGACAGATTTTGATGGAAGGCTTTTCTAAATAAAAGTGTGGTTACATAACTTTTCCCCATATGGTTCCTTTAAGCAAAAGGCTTCTGCATGGTAATGCAGAAAAAGTCCTGTATGGTAATGCTTACTGACTTGGTAAAAAGCTGTAAGGCAACATCATGGATTCTTGGATATACATTTGGATCTATTTAATCCATGCATCTTGGTGAAAAAAGGAAAGTCAAATATCCACAAGTTGAAATTAATGTTTTTTCTTTTTAATTTAACTTATTCAAAATGAAGAAGCTCAGGACCATTTGATCTTAAAGCCATACTCTTTTTCCCACCACATTTGTTTGTGTACCAAGTGGCTATGATGAAATGATGATATAGATTCCTAGGTGGAAATTAAATGAGCTGCTGTATTGAGCACCTAGGTCTCTGCTGCTGCTTCTTCAGCCTCTTAGAGTTGGAGGGCTCCACCTATAAAAACAGTCAGTTCTGCCATAATGTGATAAATAGGTTTCTAAAAACCCCATATTATGCCAAATTACATAATTAAAAGCAAAGTATTTATGGGAAATTCGTGTTAGAATAACACTACTCAAAAACTTGGTCAGTGAGATGTAAAAAGTGAGATAAGAACCTAATAAAAAAGTCTTATATGATAATGTTCAGTACTTAAATACTACAATATATCTGTCATGTACCTTGAAAAAATCCTTAAGTTTGCTTGTAGAAGTGGATATCAGAGGAATCATAGCTTTTGAGTTATTGTGAAGTGATAGAAGGAGGGTTATCTGAAATCAAAAGGAAAGTCATCACATTAGATACAGATAAGAGTGGATGGTAACATATGTGTTGAGCTGAGGTAGTTGGTAGATGTTTGAGGAGTGTGTGTGTTTATGTATTTCTACATGGCTTGTTTCAAGTGAGTATAGTTTTCTCCTGTTTACCATGTTTCTTATGGATGAAATCACAAATAAGCAAATGTGAAATCCATGTTGTGTTAAAAATGTTCTCTGATGTATTAGTTGTGTTGGAACAATTTTATAATTTCAAAACCAGTGTTAGAGCAGAGCTGATTGTATTTGATCCTCTTCTCTTCATCTATACTTCTTTCCCTTGTTATCTCATCTAGTCTTTAAAAACTATTTCTATAATTCTATATTTACATGCCATTTGTATATAGGCTTGAATACCATTTATATATTGATGCCTCCCAAATTTATGTCAATCTTGGCCTCTCTAAAATTTCAAACTCATTTCTCCAGCTGTATACTTGGCACATATCTTGGATATTTAATAGATATTTCAAACTGGACATATTTAAAACTAAGCTCTTTGACCTTTAACAGAAAACCTGTTACTAACTGATGGAGGAGCAAAAATCAAACCCCCTTCAAAGCCTGCTGCCTATCATGCGTGACTTAGCTTATCTGTTGGTGCTTGGTGAACATAGGCCACCATCACTCTACTCCTTTATTCAGGAGTGGCTCTGAAGGACAAGGGCAGAGTTATGAACAGATCACTTAGCTATTCATCTTGTGTGAAGGGAGAAATGGTCTGAAGTATGAAGATACCCTTATCTCTAAGCAGTACTAATGATGTAGTGGATTGGTTAGGGTCTTGGAAGAATCAGGACTAGAGATAAGAAAGTGTAATGTGAATAGACCACTGAGAGTAGGCACTAAGTATGAGGGGCATTTCCCAAAAGGCTCTTCACAACCAGGGAGTTAGGATGATGCATTGATTGGCTGTCAGCAGACTCTACTCCACTGCCACGATGCCATTAAAAGAGTGATGGCAGGGACTGAGATGAGGTATGGGCCTGAGGACATGAGCTTCCTCTAATCAAGACTAATTTAGCAACTGTTGCTGCTGATGTCAATAGCAAGTAACAAAGACTAAGCAATTTTCAATGAGTTATTAAGTGGTAGATTGATCCTAGTCAGGCCCTTTTACTTCAGAGGGAATTAATTCTTGGAATTAATACTTTAGCTAATGAGTTTATCTACCTAGTACTTCTGCCAAACCATCATCTGAAGACTGAAGAATGCCTGTTGTATCTACGGAGAACCTGCATCACAGTACCCCAAAGGGACTTGTTTTATGTGAAGGAGATACAACCATGGGCACAGATTCCATTTACCATACTTCACATCACCTGTAACAGCTGGCCTAGTACAACAATGGAATGGCTTGATAAAGACTTAGCTGAGGTGTGGCAGCTTGTACGATTGGGGTGTTGTCCTCCAGGATCTAGTAGGTGTATCCAGTGGCTGATATCTGGTTCTGTGTCCCCAATAACTAGACCATGTGGGCTCAGGAAGCAAGAGATAAAACTTAAACTGGCTCTATCTCTATTACTCTCACTGGCTCACGGCCAGAATTTGTGTATCCCGCTCCCATGCTTTAGGCTCCACTGGATTAGAAGTTTTGGTTCCGGCTGGGTCTGGTGGTGTCCACTAGCAGATACAGTGAGATCTCTACTGAACAATTACTTGGTCACTTTTCATTCTTTTTGCTTTATTTATCCCTGTAAAAGAATTAGAGAAAAATGAATGGTTATAAATATTGTTTAGTAGTCAAAAATATATCTGGAGGAATGTAAAGCCTCTTTAGAGTGATCAAAACTTATAGAATTAAGGTTTTCTAAAAGGATTTCATTGGATAAAGGATAGCATTGTAATTTTATCACTGATTTGAATTAGAATATGCTTATAAATAATTTCTATTCAATTTCAGATTGCAGAGGAGGGATCTACCATTTCATGTGTGGTGGAGCGAACCAGAGGAGCTCTGGATTATGTGCAGATTTTTTACACCATCTCACAGATCGAATCTGATGGCATTAATTACCTTGTTGATGATTTTGCTAATGCCAGTGGATCTATCACATTCCTTCCTTGGCAGAGATCAGAGGTAAACCCTACCTTCTTTGTTTCTTTGAAAGCCTCCTAGAAAGCTTTCTCTGATCCATTTGTTCTGTAATTTATATGCAGTTTCTTGCTATTTAAGCAATTTAAAAAATTTAGGTGATTAGGTATATATCATGTTATAAAATGTTTTTGTATTTATAGTACAAAAAACAGGATTTTCAATGATGTGTGTTATAATCTTACCTGTTCTTTAATCCCAATGAAATAAAAATGACATAGCTTGGAGATTTATTATTGTGGTCATTTTGTTTTACTGATACAATGAGAAACTGCAGAGTTCTTAGTGGTACTCTTTCAGTCAGCCAATGAGAAATTATTATAACTATAATCTCATTTTCAAATTTGGAAAAATGAGGTAATTTTTTTTTGTTTTGAAAGTACAAATGATCTCCTGTTTTATCAAAAAAATTTTATTTCCAAATAGGTGCTCCAGAAATAAATGAATCTTTGTAAGTGAAATTGGGATGCGACCTCTTCCTACATCAGAATTTTTTACATTCTTTTTGTCTATTATGTTAGACTATTCATATTAATATATTTTTTTTATTAAAAAAGGAAATAGCTAATAGGTCATCAGGGATAAATAGTAAAATAACTATTTATTTTAGTTATAGAATAACTAAAATAGAAACTTTGAGGAAATTTCTCAGGGATTTAGGAATTGGTTCATTGGTTGAAAAAGATAAAATTGAGAGAAGATTTTGAAATGTTCTTAAGATTTAAAGAGTTAAAGCTAAAAAAGAGTGATCAAATATTGATAATTTGGGGGAAGAAGGGAACAAATGAAATAATTTGGAACAAAAGTTCCCCAGCAGCAGTCTGTAGATAAATCCATGATAACTATTGTCCTCATTTTCAGTAAAATGAGGAAAATTAGGACAACAAATAAGTTTTCATAAGGGTATTTAAAAGACTATTTTATTCTGATGTTTTTTACTCCTTTTTTGGATTTAAAGTTGTCTTTCTCTTATCAAATAATAAGGATAGCATGTGGAAATTTTTTAATGTTCCTAGTTGGAAAATAGAGTTAATCCCTCAATTTTTCCCTTAGAAGATTTACCAACTATGAAATAAATATATAACCAGAAGCCATTGTTTTATAAGTGGGTTCATATACATTTTGGAAAAGATAAGAATTAATAAAATTTCAGCCAAGAAAATGGTTGTATATGCTCCTGTAAAGATGCATTTAATATTAAATGAATCTTATTAAGAAAGATAATACTTTCTTTTATATTTTTTTTAATTAAGAAAATAATTGACCTTTAAAGCAATGGTAATAAAATTGAATAGTGAGGCTGGTTTATAGCGGTCTTCCTGCTAGATCTACATTAGCCTCTCCATCTAACAAAGCCAGTAACTGGATACAGAGATATCCATTAATGCTGCATGTCTGTGCTTTCTGCCACAAACAGCACTAATGTGGCCTCTACTTCATTACTGCCTTCCAGATAACTGGAGAGTCTATCTAACTGAATATACTTAAATCACACTGAGAAACTTAGTTGTAAGATAGTCTGCAAAGTGTGTGTGTGTGTGTGTGTGTGTGTGTGTGTGTGTGTATGTGTGTGTGTGTGTATTTCTCTGCAGTACAGGAGAGTACAATGGAAATGTATTTTTCAGGTTTTTTTAAATGGCCCATTAGTTAAGTCAATTTAGTGAGTTATGACCAAGATTTTAAAAATAGAATAGAAAATAGAAGAATATACAACATATAGTAAAGGTAAATATTGTTTCGTGTACTGACTTGTCATGTAAACTACATTTATTTTTACCTTGATAGAGTCTTCAAACTCTCCTATTCACTAAAATGAATGATTACTTTGATATGCTTCAACACTTTAAAAATATTTATTGCTTCAATTTTAATGTATATCTTGATGTTTTGGAGTTGCTTTTCACAGCAACATTTGTCAACTTTCTAGAGGCAAGACATCTGAAATCTTCATATTACTTATTGTTCCCTTTAGTTCAAGAGCAGTGACATGATTTGGGTAGTAGGTGTCATTTTTATACTTCTCTGAGCATGTTGACCACGCCATGTATTATTTTCTTAATTAAAAATTAACATTAAAACTAAATTCATATTCTACCTTGGACCTACTGGATCAAAATCTCTAGTAATTTACATTTAAGAAAAAGTTCTTCAAATGGTTTTAGGCCCAATGATTAGTGCTTTGGAGATTGCTTTTGAAGTTAGAGCTTGTTTTCCGACTGTTCTTACCTTCCTTTCCGGGAAAAACCAGGAAGTCATCCTTCATTCCTTCCTAGCCTCACTTTCTATACTAAGTAGAGTCATCAAGACCTTGGTCTTCTATCTCTGGAACAAACCTCAAATCCATCTATTTTTCTTTATCTCCATTGGCACTGCACTAGTTCAGAATCTGATTTCTAATCCGTCACTTCCTACCTAAACCCCTTGTATACTTTCTTGCTCTGTTCACTCATTTACATTCTGCCATATTACTTATTCATGTTACTTATTTTATCAATCTCTTGTTTATGGTACTTTAATTTCATTCCATTTCCTATGGAATGAAGTCCTTATAATCTGACTCCTGATTATCCACTCATATCTTTCACTCCAGCCTTAGTGGTCTAATTGTAGTTCTTTCATGCCATTGTGCCTTTACTAGTGTTTTTCCTTTATTTGGAATGTTCTTTGCATCGTCATTTATAACTGAAACTAATTCTTTAAGATTTGCTTCAAACATGTCTGCTGTAAAACCTTTACCAGGTAGAGTTGTTCCTTTCTCAGTTTATTTTGTACATAACTATATTATGACATGTTTACATTGCATTTTGAATGTTTTTCCCCCTTTTTTCTATAGATTTCTCTCCTACAATAGACTGTCAACCTCTTAGGGACTGCAGCCCTTTCCAACCCTGTCACATTGTAGAAGTCAAAACATGCTTGTTCAATTAATAAGGGAAGGAGAAATTAATTTTCACTTCAAATTTTGACTTAAATTTTGTAGAGCGTGGCTGAGTTACTGCTACTTCCTTTCATAATATTTTTGGATATATTGCTTATGCCAGACTTCTAAGGCCTATTTTGAATCTATTTTTTTTAAATGCTGTTACTGAGTTTGTCAGGCTTTTTTAGTGAGGAACTAGACACTTGTATATTGCCCTTTCTTCCTATCCAACCAACCACATCCTCTGATAACATTCCTCAGTTAGGAACTCTGTACCCTGAGGTGTTTGATACAAAGAATATATGATGTATCATATCAGTATAATATCATATATGGTATATTAATATACAAATGGGATAATTTTAGACAAAGTGTTATTACTTAGCACCCATTATTAATTTCTCAGATCACTCTCCCCATATCTCTCTCTGTCTCTCTCTCTCTCTCTCTCTCTCTCTCTCTCTCTCTCTCTCTCTCTATGTTTTAGTGTTTTAAGTTGGTATAGAAATCAGTCATGTTGAATAGTAACTTCAATTAAATATAATATAATATTGCTATTTAATTTTCTTTTGGTAAGTGATAATTTATACATGCCTCTTGCTTAATGATTCTGGATTTTTATATTTATAGGTCCTAAATATATATGTTCTTGATGATGATATTCCTGAGCTTAATGAGTACTTCCGTGTGACACTGGTTTCTGCAATTCCTGGAGATGGGAAACTTGGTTCAACTCCCACCAGTGGTGCAAGCATAGATCCTGAAAAGGAAACGACAGATATCACCATCAAAGCTAGTGATCATCCATATGGTAACCAAGCCCTTTCACAAGAATAATCCTCTCTGGGTGTACTTGGTCTTGTTAAGAAATTCTTAGGGGACTTTTTGCAAATGATTGAGGTAAAACTTTAGACCCTCTCACTTCTAAGCTCTTGAACTTTTAAGCTACCATTTTGAGAAGCATTGCTTATGAAGGAACATATAAAGATTAGTTTCTGAAGTTTAATAATATACTTTGAAAATATATTGTATTAAAATATAAAATGAATAAAAGTATTTCTGTTTGTGGCTATCAAAAATTTTTTAATTTTAAAAATTATCCTAGTGTCATATGTTAACAACTAATTAAAGTACTTTATAATTTATATTTATTAAGCTTCAAGAAGTGGCGTTGTTACTGTATGTTTTTATTGATTACTTTTTGTCTTACGCTGAAAAGTGATAATTTTCTTAATTGAGAAACTATTACAGATATCTGTCCTAAAAACTGAGCCTGTTTTCTGCATTGAAAAATAATAGTTCTTTTGTAGGAATAAAGCAAGAACATCTATTAAAAAGTCTGTGTAGGAAACCTAGGAGGATCTTTTACTCATAGATACATTTTAAAAAATATGTTGCAAATCTTTAGTTCAAGAATGAATTCTGGGAAGTCAAACATGAGTAAAAGTTTGATAATATATACCTTGAAACCACATCACTATTCTTTTTATTGATACTTCTGTTAAAAATTCTTTCTTAGGGTAGAGACAAGGAAATTTATCATTTTAATTTTTAGCATTCTAAAAAGTAAACATATTCTTTGTCAAAAGCATGTTAATTAGACCTTCACTAAAGTCTTTTCTAAATGAAAGCCCCCAGAATATTATCCTGTTGATTAAAATAATTGTGCAAGATTGTTTCAGATGAATAAGAAATTCTTCCACAGATAATTGGGGCAAGAATGATGCCCTGCCTCTCTTTGAATCCACCAGGCTTGCTACAGTTCTCCACAGGGCTGCCTCCTCAGCCTGAGGACACAATGACCCTGCCGGCAAGCAGTGTTCCTCAGGTCACTGTGCAGGAGGAAGATGGAGAAGTTAGGTTATTGGTCGTCCGTGCACAAGGACTCCTGGGGAGGGTTATGGTGGAATTTAGAACAGTGTCACTGACAGCATTCAGTCCCGAAGACTACCAGGTAAATCACTTAATTAATCCTTCTGAAGTGGTATTTGCACTTGTAAAACAGACACAGTCCTTCTCTTGGAAGAGATTTGGCACTGTACCTGGGACACACTAAACAAGGAAAATAAGCACTGACAGCTTTTTAAATTTATATAAATTAAAGTACTTCAGTTCCTGGAAGCCTGACACTTAAATAGCTGTAATACTGATTTCTTGTACCTTATATTTGTCATAGGCTTTACTCGTATTATTTCTTTTAATGTTATAGGTTTTGATCAGATATATTTAAAATTTTGTTTCTTACACGATATATTTAAAATTGTTTCTTACACATTTTAAATCCCCTCGTCTACCTCCATCAAAAAAAACAAAAACAAAAAAACAAAAAAACAACTTAAGATTTGGAACTAGTTTAAACTGGCCTTCTAAATGTGTGGCCTTGGGAAACTCAATCTTTCCTAACCTCAGTTTTCTTATCTGTGAGAGAAAGATAATATCTGCTAGGCAGAATCACTCTGAGGATTGACAGCAGCATTGTAAGTGTTACCTACTATACATGGCACATGTTTAGTAACGCTCAGTAACCACTACCTATTCTATTCTTATCACCAATACTCATGTTAAGCAAATGCTCATAATTTCTTCTTGGCTATACTTCTCAAGAAGTATTTTATATCCTTTCATAGTTTTGTTTTCTCAAAGAATCTTTTTCTTTAATAAGGTCCACACCATGGTACAGTGTTCAGTAATTTGTATACCCTTTTCCTCCCAAACTCCAGAAACCTTGGCTAATTGAATTCAGTGAATTTTGGCTGTATTCCAGTTAGCAAAGTTTCCGTGGGTTTCTTCTTTCTCAAACTCCTTATTTCTATTCCAGATATTTATTGTATCTTGACCTAATTCGATATGTAACATATTCCACAGACATCTCAGCTTGGCTTAGTGGTATCTTCTGTGCATTCTCTTAAAGAAATACTTAAGTCTTTATATTGATAATCTTCAATTTCAAGATAGTCTGGACATTCCCACTCTCCAGTTGGATTAGCATTTTCTTTAATAACCAGAACAAAACAATACAAAAATAACTGTGTTCCCATCCTACAAGACTGTTGGAAAGCTAATACCCTTGGAGATGTTTCTGAGGATTTTCACGGGGCCAGAAATGTCCTATTTGTCACTTGTTACCAGTTTGAACGATTGCCTTTGCTTATCCCTGAAAACCTGGTAACTTTTCCCTTCACCACTTCTTTATACTTCAGCTATCTCTGGTCTGTGTTAGGACACAAGTTAAGAATTCTTAGACTGTGTATGTGAGTATGTGTATGTGGGCATGTTAGGAGGAGGGAGGAGAGGTGCCAGGAAGGATCATGTATAGAAGAAGAGACAACTGAATATCAGATATCACTGTTCTTAACTTTATTCTCACATACCAAGGTCAGGTGATTCCCACCATCCAGGTGGTGTTTGCTTGCAGTTCTTGAGTGATATTAAACAATTAATTAAAGACTGAATCATAGTTGTGAGAAATGTTCAAAGTTGGAACTCTGGGAGAGAGGTGGGTGTTGACACAGTCTGGTTAGTCTGTGATGTCTATGGGAAAATGATATCTATGCTGAGAGCTGTGAAGTTTAAGCAGGGAAAAACCAGCAAACTATATGAAGGGAGAAGAATTACTTGGGACTGGTAAAAAGGCATGAATTATATGGTAAAAGGACCCGAATGTAGGAGATAACATCTATTAGAGGAATAGTGAGAAGACCAATGTTTCTGGGATGTGGAGAACTAGATCTGGTGATAAAAGAGAAAATATGCAGGGGCTGGCTCATGCTAGGCCTTACAGATGCTTATGTAGCTTTTATTTTAAAAACAATGTGAAGTAATTGAAGTTGTGTATTTATAAAAGATCATTGGGCTAAATCTTGGAGAATGGCTTAGAAGATACAGACTCTGCATACAAAAAAGACTGGTAAAGAGTTAATTTTGTAGAGCAAGGTAAGAGAGTATATAGTGTCTTGGAGTAGGCAGGTAATAGAAGTATTTGGGCACAAGAAATATTAATAGTTAAAATGGCAGGATTTGAGGATTGTTTATTGTGAAGGATAAAGCAAAGAGGGTGTCAAAAGTAACTCCCTAATTTCTGGCATAAGCAACTTGTTTTTCTGTAGTTTAGTGCTGTGAAGAGGATTGTGGATAAGGCATAGATTTTAAGGGAACATCATGAATTTAAAATTCTGACAGAAATTATAAGAAAAATTTGAAATAGGTAATAATATTTAAGTCTGGATATCAGAGGTTAGAAATAGAAATTTGGGAGTTGGAAGTATATGAATGGTATTAAAAGCTTAGAGTATGACATCCTTGAAGAGAGGGAGAGACACTATAGAGAGTCTGATGAACAGTAATTTATAGAGGTCATAGGAGAATGTAAAAATTGTCAAAGAACACTAAAAAGGATGAATTGGAAAGGTAGAAAAAGCAGGAGTATGTGATATCATGGAATATCAGAGAAGAACATGTTTCCAGAAGAAGAAATGGCCAGTTGTGTAAGATTTTGCTAAAGTCAAGTAAAATGGTTTCCTAAGACAGTCACATGTTATGTCTGTTAAGACTTTGTACTCCATTTACAGCTATACCAAAGGTGAAGTTAATTACTTCCTTCATGTATCTTTTAAAACAATTGTTATTCTAATCGAATTATTTTATTACATACTTAACATTTCTTCTGTAATGTTCTTGATTCTAGAGCTAGAGATTGATCTTGGCTGTTTTTGAATCTGAAATATCTAAAAAAGTGCCATGCACATATTATGTGTTTGATAAATATTGAAAAAGGTTAATAAATAAGTGATTAAGTGAATTGGTACTTGGGTTGCTCAGTTTAGCTTTAAGGTCATTAATAGCTCAACAAGATGATACATAGTTGCTCACATAAACTAACATTAGAAAAAATTAAACAACTTTAAAGTTTATGCTCATACATTGAAGAGAAAATGCTTATATAAGAGATAACAGGAGAAAAAAGGGCCTTAAGACTTTGAATTTAAATAACTGTTTTTCTTGTAGCATTCAAACTTTTCTGATGGAAAATCTGTATTCTAAATTGCAATTTCAAGTAGAATCAAGGAAAGATTAATGCCCAATAGACTTGTATTTATTATTGCTTGTAAAAATTCTCAGAATCAAAATGCTATTATTATGTGCTGAGTATTTAAATTGCTCAGTGATATAATTTGATTAGTTCAAAATATACTTGTTCAGGAGAATTCAGTGCATCTCGTTGAATTAATTCTTTAAGAATTTATGGATGTCACCTATTCACATTTTTCATTTACTTGGCCTACATGTTTTACTCAGTAGGCAAATAAGAGAAATAAAAATGTTATCTGCAATACTAGTTGAAGAATATTTATTTGGAATTTATATTGAACACTGTACATACATAGTAAACACATTTTGCACATTTATATATGGAATAATTATAATCTAATGGCCAAATCTTTTATTTGTATTTCAGAGTGTTGCTGGTACCTTAGAATTTCAATCAGGAGAAAGATATAAATATATTTCTGTTAACATCACTGATAATTCTATCCCTGAATTGGAAAAGTCTTTTAAAGTTGAATTGTTAAACTTGGAGGGAGGAGGTAAGATTGGTGACTCAAAAATATCAAATATTTGTTTGTCCACACAGTATGTTGCTTATAGATTCTATTAAAGAAATGCATTCCTTTGAATTAATGGTACTATTATTTTAAGTGAGTGAATTAAGAGTTTTGGGAAAGAACAGCCTGAATGTTAATAATTGCTTAAAGTATGTGGTGGACAATTCTGATGGATCGTTCTTCTTTTGGTAAAAAGAAAATTTCCATCTCTCAACATAAGTTTAGAATATTAGTTTTAGAAATTAATATTCAACTCAGTTTTATTTACAAATTCTTTTTCCTGTGAGGTTTGATGAATTCTGAGTCAATATCTCTAATGTTTATTATAAGGACACCACCTACTGCAGTGTTTTTGTCCCTTTTTATTACCCATTGGTCTTTTCCTAAGGTAGATGTGCTTTTAGGATGAAGTGGTATACTGAATCACCAAATTAAAGTTGTCATTCATAGTCAGTGCCCCTAAAATCACCTCTCCCTGTTCTTCCTTTTTCCAATTTTTATAGTAGCTCCTTTAAAGCTATCTCCAGGTATAGCACAGGTAAAAACTAGTCCTTTTAGATATGAGGAATTATCAATGAAAGTTGTCAACTATACTTTATCCTCAATTCTGATACTCAGAAAGCTCTGATTATCAAAGGTTTTTGAGTCAAAATTCATTTCATGGCCAAACTCATCTGAATTGAAGAGAGCCTACTTAAAATTTTTATTTATTTCACTTAGGTTGACTATTTATATATGTTTCTTTGCAGAAGTATTAAATGCATTTGATTATCAGGTGCTACTGAGGTATCATAGAATACACGCTATGTACCATATCACCTTTATGCATGAAAGAAGTTGAGAGTTGGTATGACATTCATCAGGACGGTTTCTTCCATTGCAAAACCACTGTCATGTAATCTTTATGTTTTGGTAAAGAAAGCCATAGTACTATATAAGCCATGCACGAGAGAGATTGGGCACGACAAAAATATTGTGTTTTAGGATGTAGTGAGACTTTGGGGTATTTCAAATTTCCCCCCAATTTTTTTCCCTGTGTTCCCAAAGCCCAGGTGAAAGCAAAGGAGGACAAGCCAGGGAAAGTATTAAACACCAGTTTCATTGACTACATAATAATAAAAATATGCTGGATGACCTGTTTGGCGGTGGCATGTAATAATACCAGCTTTGCTTGTCATTTAGAGATGTCTTTAGATCCCCAAATCATTATTTTTTGACAAGACTTTGTTAATCCAAGGTCACTATAAATTATTTTAAAAGTTATTTGTATCATTTATAGCTAAAAATACTTAAGTAACTGAGAAAATATTAGTGATTACCTAATATTGATTAATAAGGATCATCAAATATTCTTTAGAAATATTTGTGATCATAGTGATACTTGTGATTTTATGTAGAAATATCTTCCCATATCTCTGCAATATGCATTGCCATGTATTAATTGGGCATGAGCACTGATTTAAAAACCAAACTTGCAGTTTCTCAGTAAGTAATAGTGACTGAGAATCTGATTCCCACCCCCTTCCCCAAGTGAGTTGAGATTGAAGGTAAAGGGATTTAGACACTGGCCTCCACTCCTTGAGTCATGGCCTTGGACTGCATAAGAAGGGGAATAGTTTGTAGAGCTAAATTCTTCTGAGGGTCAAGGGATCAACCCTTATTCCATATTCTTCTGTCTATAAAATTGATTCTAAATTACATAGCCACCTGAATAGATGCTTTATGTTAGCCAGAGTAAATTATGGTTGAACTTCATCCCTCTTTCTTACAACTTGTGAATAACATGGAGACAAAGCCATGCACTGGATATTCCCTGAAATCCATTTGCCTCTTAAGTTTCTAAGATGATTTGAGGTTTTGTGTGCCATTAATTTTTCATGCCTGGAATATCCCAGTCCTGTGGAAAGGAACAGAAGAGCAGAGCATGTCTTAAACTAGCATGGCAGTCAGGGGTACCAGCAGAAACACATTCATGTGAATGTGGCCTTGTTTATCCTACTCCTCTTTTCCATTGCCTTTCCTATCTTCATTGTTTGTAAATTTGACAAAATAGTGGTTAGGGGATAAGATGTATTGGAAGTGAAGGTAAAACCACTTCTTTTTATGATAGTCCTTATATCTTGCCAAAGTGCTTCATTTTTTACAATGTTATTTATTTGATCTTTACAGCAGTTCTGTAAAAAGCAGCACCTATTATAGGTGAGAAAAGTGAGGTACCAAGAGGCTTAGTGACTTGCTGAAGATTTACAGCTCGTCATCTCTCACAGCCAGGGCTGAAGCAGAGATTTTGAGACTGCTTGCCCAGGATTCTTTCCATAATGTCAGTTGCAAAAGGGTGATCAAGTCCAAGAATGGTAGCTATGGTGGAAATTTGTGTGGCTGGAGGGAAATGTTAGATGCATTTCCCTAATTTTGAATTAAGTGTATGTTTACATACACAAACAAATATATTTTTTTAAATATTTAAAATGTTAAAAGCAGTTTACATTGCTGTTTAAGTGAAAATTTAAAATGAAATTGGCAGAAATGAAAAATACCAATTATAGCTTACGTGGAGTATTTCCTGAAGCTATGAATGAAATTTTTGTAATTGGTAGCTTAACTAATGTTATACTTATAACATTTAAAATAATCTATTTTGAGGAAGAATACATATCATTGGGTGAATATTGCATTTTCCTCTTTACTGGATATGTTTTAAGAGCTCTCACTTTTCTCATTGTGTCAATGTGTGTTGTGTGGGTTGTGTCTCTGTCTATCCTTGTAAAGTGACTGGACTCTTTAGGGTTGATGGCAGTGGTAGTGGTGATGGGGACATGGAATTCTTCCTTCCAACTGTTCACAAACGCGGTAAGCAGCGATTCTAAGGCCTTTACTGTTCTACATTTTAATTTTTTTTAAGAGACAACAATACTGACGTTTTTGATCCTACTATGTCCAGGTCCTTTATATATTTAATCTCATAAATAATAACAGCAACTTTATGAAGTATTATTTGCTCCACGTTATACTCACCCGGCTAGGAAGTGATCAAGTCAGAATCAAGGCTTTGCCTGCCTCCAGTGCTCAGTCTCCTGTCTGTAGGAGCCTACTACAGTTTCCTGACTCCAACTGTAATAGGAATTTTGTTTGCATATCATTTAGGACAGTGATTATTGAAAAACATTTTATATAGCTTTGAATACCTAAAAAGAGATAAATAGAACATTTATATTTTCATGTCACATGCATCCATGTGATTTTCTGTATAAGAAGAACCATGAGTCTTTATATGTAGCATTTAATCAAAACAAATGAGAAAAAGGAATTAAGAAAATAAACTGGGAGAATAATTTGCCAGTTAATAGGACAGAATATTGAAAAGAGGATGCTTTTTGAAATAGATTCATGTACAAACATGATTCAGCTTTTTACTTCAAATATTTTTTCTTATTAGGAGAGAATATGTAGTATACTTGTTTCTTAAAGGAGAACTCTTTCTAAACCTCAAATACCCCTTTTTCACAGTCTCAGGTTTTATATTTTAGTCTTAAACTTCTCAGGGTAAAAAATACTTTTTTAGATCTTTATATCTTTTTAGTTATAGGATTGGACCATTTGGTACCAGGAAGGATAGATTTATAATATCATAATATAATGAAATATAGGCCTAGAATTAATGCACATTTGAAAAGCAAGAATCTGTTCAATCAGATTGACAAAAGTCATAGGGAAGCTACTGTTTCATAAAGGTAAGAGTCATTTGGCTCATGTTCTTCTGAGGTCAGCAAAGGTCGTGGGAGACTTTCCTTATACACTCTGTGTGGAAGAATGTTCTCTTTCATAGAGAAGAAAAAAGAAACAAGTTTTCCTTATTCATCTGCAAATGCTTATGCAGCACTTGTATATCATGTTGGTGCCAAAGTAGAGAAAGGTCCTAAAAAGCATGAATATGTGTGGCAACCATTTGTGTCTGCCTTTCTTTCTGAAACAAATTAGAAGTACTCAATGAATGGCACAACTCTTTTCAAAACATTGTTCCTTGCCTTTTTCTTTCGTTTGTAAATTACTGATTAACATTTTCTTACTATTTGTTGAAACATTCATGCAGCCAGTCTAGGAGTGGCTTCACAAATTCTAGTGACAATTGCTGCCTCTGACCATGCTCATGGTGTATTTGAATTTAGCCCTGAGTCACTCTTTGTCAGCGGAACTGAACCAGAAGATGGGTACAGCACTGTTATATTAAATGTGAGTACATTTCCCCCCTCCAGTCCTAGATACTATTGTTCTTTTAAAACTGTTTTATTGTATTATAAAGGTGTGCTTTATGTTAATTTTTTTCTATTAGGTAGAGGGGAATGAGCCTAGTGGCATAAACAATACAAATTGATAATTGAATAGTGATTTGGTGATTGTTTTTATATTTAATTTTGCATACAAATTCGTCTTAGGATTCTGAGGATTCCTGGCTCAGTAAGGAATGTAATGGAGCTGTTCCACATAGATTTTTATATTAATTCAGATAGGCTGTGTTGACTATGTCTCCAAAATCTCAGTGGTTTAGTACAACAGAGACTTGTTTGTCACTCATGATATGTGCCCAACTGAAGTTGGCAATCATCACTTAGGGGTCAAGGATTATAGAGACCACATCTCCATAGGTGCTTCTGTTTCCATGGAGGCAGGAGGCGTGGATGTGGAGAACTGCATACTGACTCACAGCTTCTTTCTGGAAGCGATTTATAGCATTTCCACTGACACGTCCTTGGCAAAAGCAAGTCACATGACCATGCTAATATTAACTGGTAGAGAATTGCAGTCCTGTCTTTTTTTCTCTTCCAGAAGGAAAGAAAATCCAAAATGTTTGTGAACAGCAATAATAATAACTGTGTATAGTATGTGTGTCTCCTCTGCATTGTTCTACTAGGATTCTGTTGTTAAATAACTCAGAGGAGCTAGAAGCTTGCTCAGCTTCCTGAGTGTACACAAATGAAGAAAGATCACTCAAAACATATCTCTTCTGTACTCTTCTGGCAGATCTTCAGTAAACTGTTGTGGAGTAAATTGAGCAACTTTAGCAAGGATGACTAATTATTAAAAAAAGAAAATGTAAAGGAATTACAGGAAAGGATAAAGTTTTATAAAATTCCTATGTCAAATTTTATTTTGGGTTGACATTTATATTTTAAGAATAAATAAAAATTACTTTAGTTGGGACTTATTTGGAGCATTTTTTTAAAGCTTTTTCTTTTTCTTAACATATTGACAAAAAACTGTTATTTCCTTTGATATATTTTATATAATCCTCTGTTAAAGAGGTCTTTTGGTGAATTTGTTTTTTATATTATAGATAAAAGGAAATATCATTTGTTTTTAAAAATGAGTTTTATGTTTAACTTTTCAGGAAAATATTACTCATATATTTCTTAAAGTGAAGTATATACCATTTTTGTAGTAAATGTAAAAATTTTCATGAATGCTTAAATGTAACAAATCTTTAATTACATTTGCTTTATAATATATCTTTTAATTGCAGAAAAGATACAGCTGTAGTTTAGTTACAAGCTAAAAATGCTCAATGAACCTCTTGTTTCACTGTAACAGTTATTTTTTAAGTAGGGCTCTCTGAGGGTCTTCTAAAATGGATACCATGTGGTCCCTGCCTTCAAGAATCTTATATTTTTGAAAACAGCTTATATAAAATAAAATAAAAGTTTAATACCCTCCTGGCATTCTGTATTTACAGACATCTAAGTCAGTGGTTTTAATACTTCTTATAATACATTTTAATCAATATTTTATAGATTATGAGAAGTCATGGAGCTCTGTCTCAAGTAACTTTGCTTTGGAGCATAGACTCTGATCCCGATGGCGATCTTGCCTTCACCTCTGGCAACATCACTTTTGAAACTGGGCAAAAAAGTGCCAACATCACAGTGGAAATATTGCCAGATGAAGATCCAGAACTGGATAAGACATTCTCTGTGTCAATCCTCAGTGTCTCCAGTGGCTCTTTGGGAGTTAATGCTAATGCCACATTAATAGTTTTGGCTAATGATGATCCTTTTGGGGTCTTCATCTTTTCTGAGAAAAACAGACTCGTTGAAGTTGAGGAAGCAACTCAGAATATCACCTTGTCAATAATAAGGTTAAAAGGCCTCATGGGAAAAGTCATAGTCACATATGCAACACTGGATGATATGGAGAAAATGCCTTATTTTCCACCTAATTTAGCCAGGGCAACTCAAGGAACAGATTACATACCAACTTCTGGATTTGCTCTTTTCAAAGTCAATCAGAGTGAGGCAACGATTACTATTTCAATTTTGGATGATGATGAACCAGAAAGGTCAGAGTCTGTGTTTATTGAACTACTCAACTCTACTTTAAAAGAGAAAGTACAGAATCGCCCAAGTAAGTAGCCATCCATTAGTGTGTTGTTGTTGTTATAAGAATCCTGAAACAATGAGATAAGAATTTGGTATAATAGAAAAATCTATGAAAATAGTAAGCTCTAAAAAAAATAGCTCTAAATTTGAAGGGATCATCTTACAATAGTTTATAAGATTTAAATGGAAGTGTGGCACTTGAAAACATTAAATCATGTTTGAAAAATCTGTTATATTTCTAGACTAGATTTTTAGAAGTGTCTATGTAATCCAGTGTGACTGACCTCTAGGACAATTGTACCATATATTTTAGCTTCCAAAACATTCTGGAATCAATCCGGGGAGTCCAAGGACAGCCCTGGGAGCAAGAGCCTGAACCTGTCTCACCTCAATTTAATCTGGAAGATTCCTTAACCAAGAGAGCTCTTTGTATCGGTTAGAAATATATGGATCTGGCAACTGCATAAGGGCAGGGTAGAGGGCTGTGTGGCAGTAAGAAATCCTGTGAATTTGTGGGTCACTGTGAGAGTTGAGAGGAAGGCACTGGTTGGGGATAAGAATGAGGAATGAGGAGTGACCCACTTTGGGCAGACGATCTGGTTGGTATAGCAGCTTCTATTGGAAAGTAGCAGCCATACTCCCTGGGGTTGAGGCTCCATGGCATTGTAGAGAGAGTAGGGTAGAGAGTGGGGCTTGAGCTTGTGGAGCTGAAAGCAGTTATTGTGTTATATAGCTTGTTCATTAGTCACATCTTTCTAAGTGGACATATTACTTTAGAAAGGTGAGAAGAATCTAGATTTCCTGGAATAAGGAACAAGTAAAGGAAGAAAGATTGGTGATATTAATTTAAGATCAATTTAATATCAGTTTTAGGACAATGTTTATATGAAAGCAAATGAAACCTTTTTAAGGAAACTGGAATTACATAATCTGAAGAGTAAGATTCAAAGATCTGCACGTTGACTGTGTTCTGCCATATCAATTAATGTTTTTTACAAGTAAATTTCTTTATCTTACTGTAACATCTGGATAGATATACTCTATAGTAAGCAACATTCTTGCCCACAGTGTGTAGGTAATTGTAGTCCAGGGTCATAGAAGGAAATTTACTTTATAGGACAACTACTAACATTAAAATTTCAGATAACAGTCAAAGGTAAAATTCTCACACAATACTTCACCCCTTTTTTTTCTTAGCAAGATTTAGAGTCAATTAAAATAGCAAATAAATAGTCTTATTAATTAAGAATTATTTCAAGGAACTCACAGTTTTTTGAGTGAGATAGAAATAAAACCAGGAAGGAGTATCACATATAGCAGTGGCTAGGAGCTGTGGATGGTGCTGTCAGGTAACATATTCCAGTATATTATAATAAACTTGGACATAATCATTTTTTGCCCCATTTCCTATGTATAATATGAAAATATTATGGGACTTAAATATAATATATGTGAAAATTAATACAGTGTCTGGTACATGATAAGCATTCAGTAATGTGAACAGTTATTTATAAGATGCTATATACAGAATATCAGTGTGCTGTGGAGTGGGAGAAGCAATGGCATGTGTTTTATGCTCGATATGTTCCTGGAGCCATGCAACATACTTGGGGCACTTCTGAATAGGCATAAGCTATAATGTAAAATAATTAAAGAACAATTAATTGCAAATCTGTGTGATATTGACACAAATTTTAATAGACAAAATAAGGGTAGGACCTGGTAGAGTCTCTGTTCCTGTATTCTGAGTGTCACCATCAACTTTCGGGAGAGCAATGTGAGAAGACTGGTGATCACCTGGGGAAGGGAATGTGGCAGGATGAACAGTCGTGGAGAGAGAAGGGTGTTATACCTGGTTTGATGAGAAGTTGTAGATAGGGAGCAAGGGATCAGACAAATTCTTATAGGATGCCTCTTGATTGTGTCCACCAGGTACTGGTATAATACTTTAGGTGACTCTCTCACATGTTTATGTCTCTGATTCCTCATCTGCTAAGTTCTGACATGTTGCCTACCACATAGAGATGGTGTGGGAATTAAATGACTTGATATAAGAAAAGTGCTTAGAACAATGTGAGGCAAAGATTGCACGTTCAGAAAATGTCATCTATTTCTATAACTCTATGTCACTGCCATTCTTCTCTAATTTAGTTAAATTTAATTGTGTTATACTGATTTATAGTTTGTGACTTTATGATATAATTTAGCATGGTTTGGGCCTATATTATTGAAATGGTGTCATTACTTGTTTGTAGATTAAATTGTCTGAAAATGTTAAAATTTACTTATAATTGCATACTTCCAAATACTACATTTGATAGAGAAATTCGAAATATGAACTCAAAATTGTTTACTTTTAATAAGAGTTTTTTCATGCTTTATTTGTGTTAAAAGTTTGCTTTTTAAATTGTTTTGGCAAGGGTACTGGTTCAACTTGAACCTAGAAAATAAATGAGAGTTTTTGAAAGGTCCTAAATGACTTCAAAATAAGCATTGCTCTCTCGAAAATCAGTGGGAAGAGAGCCTTAAAAGTGCTGTGCACACTGTTACAGCAGCGTTGAGGTAACATTGAAGCTCTTTTCCAAATGAGGCAGTTGAGTGTTAACTAAGAAGGGGCAGAGAGGAACAGGTTTGTGGAGAACAGTGAATTGGTCAGAGAGGCAGTAATTTCACTTAGAGTATGGTGAGTTGCAGCTTATCTTCGAGGGCAGGGCACTAAATTACTCAATTTTGTAACTGAAATGCTGTTTTTTAAAGTGTTATGGCATGCTGGTAGCTAATTAGAAGATCATAATTCTGTAGGTTTCATCATAATCGCTTATAATATTATGTGAAGTGGTGACTTATTATACTCTAATCATGTTTTGCCTTTTGACAAATTTCCAATACTTATTAAAATATCCCTGTAGCTTAACTATTTCTTGGCTAAGGATTCTATAATAAATGTCTCTCTAGAATGTAAAATTACAAGAATAGAGACTTTGTGTTTAATTTACTTTCATATCCCCAGTCTAGATTAGTGCTGGTACATGGTCATCAACAAATATTATTTGATATAAAGAATAGAGAGAAAACACCAAATGATGATCCCATGTGGCTGAAGGACTCTTGCTGAGGCTTCTTAATGATTTTTGGCCAGTTCTTAGAATTTTGATATATTTGATTTTCTTCCATCTTTTAGTTCCAAATTCTCCACGCCTTGGGCCTAAGGTAGAAACCATTGCTCATCTAATTATCATTGCCAACGATGATGCATTTGGAACTCTTCAGCTCTCGGCAGCAGTTGTTCGAGTGGCAGAAAACCATGTCGGACCCATTATCAACGTGACTAGAACAGGAGGAGCATTTGCAGATGTTTCTGTGAAGTTTAAAGCTGTGCCAATAACTGCAATAGCTGGTGAGTAAAGAAATCTAAAACAGTGAAGTGTTTTAGAGGAAAATTTTATCCTTGATTAACAAAGCTACTCAAAGATGTAGTTAGAAAAATCAACAAGAAAACAATACTACTCCTGCATCTTTTTAAAGGCACAGATCTAGAGCTTTTGTCATACATTCATGACTCTGATTTCTGTAGAATTTATGAAAACTTGGCAGAATCATATATGAATTTAAAAGCTATGACCAAAATATGCACAAACCAATGAAAAGTAAACTACAGAAAATATTGTTAGGCTTTCTCTGTGTGTACCTTTTACTTTTCTGAAAGGGATTCATATGTAAATGAACTGAGAAATGTGGGATAAAGTGTAGAGCCATATGATTGCAGTGCTTGGCAACAGTTTTGTCTCTAGACCCATTTGTCTTGCTTGTTTATTTATGGAGAACATGGAAGAGGCAATTGTTAGCATTAATTTTTTTATGTATAAGCAAAAATATTTCACTGGCAAGTGCAAACATTAGGAGACTGCCTTCTTTGGTGGTGCAGTTACAGCATCTAGAGAGAGATTTGCCTAAGAACAACTCAGTTAGAATCTTTCTAGTATGCACTCAAAGGAACATGAGTGTGAATGGATGGGATAACAGGATTGGTTTTTGAAAAGGTAAATCATCTGGATATACTTGCTTGAAAAGATAACGAACCATGCACACCTAAGTGGTGCGTTTGTGCGTGTGCACACGTAATTACATATTTGAGGTGGATAACCCAGAAGAATGTGTGACTGTCTATAGAGGTCCTTACACATTGACAGATGGTAAAGCTTGTTCTGGAAAATTAGCTCTCAGGCTCCACTGGAAGGCTCTCTCCTTTCCCCAATCACTGTTTGACCATAAACAAAGTCACCCTGAGAATTATGCAGTAGCAGCTTTTAATCCAATTTGGTAGGAAAGTTCACAGTTTCTGACTATAACATTGATGATGCTGACATGCCCATATCTCGCAACATTATAATTTATCTCCCCAGTGAGATCAGAATTCTAGTTCCTGTTCTGTGTCTTAAAAGTATTGTACACATTTTTTTCTTTTGTAGATATGGGGCTATCTTGTGGTAATGAATGACTATGTCTCTATCTCTAATCTCTCTCTATATCAGTGTGTATATGGTAAATAGAACAACTTTCTAAAAATGAAGGAATGAACTTGAACACCTTAGGAAATCTTTTTCATTGTTTTGTGATATCAGACCCATTTTTTTTTCCAGCAAAAGAGGTGAAATCTGGTTTAGAATATATTTAGTAAGTGTTCTCAAAAAAGTATTTTGAAGTATATCTATAAAATTTGATACATCATTATTTCCCTAGTATATGGAATGTGTATCATATTTTGGAATAAGTCTTAGCATTTGCTTTTTTTCTTTGTAGGTGAAGATTATAGTATAGCTTCATCAGATGTGGTCTTGCTAGAAGGAGAAACCAGTAAAGCTGTGCCAATATATATCATTAACGATGTTTACCCTGAGCTGGAAGAATCTTTTCTTGTGCAACTGCTGAATGAAACAACAGGAGGAGCCAAACTAGGGGTGTTAACAGAGGCGATCATTATTATTGAGGCCTCTGATGACCCCTATGGATTATTTGGTAACCAGACTAGTTTATGTCTCTCATTTACTTGTCTGTATAGATCATATAGTTCTTTATTATTAGAGATGCAGAATCAACCTATTAGCATAAATATGAAAGTCACAAACTTTTAGACTTTTAGGTCAGATCTGGCCCCTAGGTATGTTTTCTGAATCTCAATTATTTAAAAAATTAATTTAATTTACAGAAATTTATACAAAAATATTGATTTCTGGGCCTTTTCAATAAGTAGGAAAATCTGGCAACACTGAGCTCTCTTTCCTGCATAGCTTCCATTATGGGAGCAAAATAGCAACCTTTGGGCCAGGCTTGTACTGTGCAGTTAGCCACAGAGCTCTCTAGACCTACTTCACTCACAACTGGTTTATGCCTGACCCCTGTGGGCATCTGAGTTTGTGATTTCTGCTTCTATCATCATGAAAAATAATTTGGAAATGTTGGCAGACCTTACCAATTTGTATCACAGCATGTTACTCTGATTTTATGGGGTTTAACTACTTATATTGCTTAAGGGGATAAAAGCAGCTGTAGGGTGTCAGTTGGTTAGCTTTGTGTTGACTCAGTTTTATTTTGTATTTGAAATGAACTCTACTCTGCCCTTTAGGTTTTCAGATTACTAAACTTATTGTAAAGGAACCTGAGTTTAACTCAGTGAAGGTAAACCTGCCAATAATTCGAAATTCTGGGACACTCGGCAATGTTACTGTTCAGTGGGTTGCCACCATTAATGGACAGCTTGCTACTGGCGACCTGCGAGTTGTCTCAGGTAATGTGACCTTTGCCCCTGGGGAAACCATTCAAACCTTGTTGTTAGAGGTCCTGGCTGACGACGTCCCGGAGATTGAAGAGGTGAGAGGAATGGCTAGTATAGAATGACGCTGTAAATCATACCTTGTCTTATAGTGACTAGAACAGATGGCTGTTATTGTGACTTTTATAGAGGATGTCAAATTATTTTTGCAAGAATGTTCAAAATATGGAAGTGTGAAAGTGATCCTTTCATAAAAACAAGACTATTTTAGGAGTAGGTCTTATACACCTACGAGTTTACGAGTGGAAGATTTTTTTTTGTACAATTACATTGTATTTTTCAACATTTTGATTAAATGATTAAACTCAGATACATCTGTCATAATTTTTCTGCATTTTTCCATATTAACTCTTAATTTGTATCCAGTCTCCCTTTTGGCTTGAAGATGGGCCAATCTTAATTTAGATTTTGATTTTTCACTAATTTATTCATTTATTCTTTAACAGTTTTGAGGATTTAGTATGTGACAAATACCATGCTAGATATATCTGTCTGATACTTATTTTTTATGATGAAAAAGCAAGGTGGAAAATAAAAATAGAGTCTCAGTGGGAGAGTTGATTCATCACTAACACATATTGCCTGAAGATAATTTTATTTTATGAAATTCAAGTATTATTAAAGCCTGCATCTCATAAAATTATATTTAATAGCATTTATTTTGTAATGGTATCAAATTTTCATAGAAGAGAAGCCTATAAAATTTCATTTGAATGCTAATTATGTCATTATTCACTCCTAAAATGTTAGATATTAGTTAATACCTATAACATTTCTCTTTCCTTCTCTCTAAATTTAGATGACATTATAATATGATGTTTTTTAAGTTTGTCAGAGAATTTCCATTTAAGAGAATTTGGGAAATAAAACATAATAGATTAACTATTCATAAAACATATATGCAGTATTTTCTTTACAAAAAGGTATAGGACATGAAAGTATGTTATTGAAAACATAAACAAGGATCTTAAAATTAATTCACAAGATTGTATAATTGAATATTAAGGAACTTAGACAGCCTGTATTTCTTATGTATAATCATTTACTAATATTAAAAGTTAATTATAGATTATTATGTTACATGTTGATTTTGTTAATGTAATGGGAGGAGTTTCTTTGAATCTGTTTATATTACATACCATTTTATTCTTATATTTACATGGATATATTTGATTTTTTTCCCCCTGCATCATTCTTCTGATTTCAGAACTGGGATTCTGTTACAGAAATTTTCACTGTATTTTTAGGTTATCCAAGTGCAACTGACTGATGCCTCTGGTGGAGGTACTATTGGGTTAGATCGAGTGGCAAATATTATTATTCCCGCCAATGATAATCCTTATGGTACAGTAGCCTTTGTTCAGTCGGTTTATCGTGTTCAAGAGCCTCTGGAGAGAAGTTCCTGTGCTAACATAACTGTCAGGAGAAGGTATATGAGATGGCTACTTGCGTCTGCGGGGGTGATGGGAATTGTGGGGTTGTATGAAAGGATCTCTTGCACAATTAAATAATTTAGGTTTGGTGATTTTTATATAATGTAAATTATTATAATTTGTTAAATGGATTATGCCTGTTAATATAAAGAGTTCATTATATTTATCCTACCTATTATTAGTGAAATGGATTATATATCATTGAGCTTTCTGACTACAGAAATTTGTTGCTTTCATCTGTGACTGAGTTAGAACTTATATACAACTAACTTCTAAATTAAAGAACATTCAGATGCTGAAGTGGCTAATTTTCAGGTTCTGTTTTTCTGCATTTCTTTTGTGAGGCAGCATACAGTGCACTGAGCTCCTTCAGAAATAGAAAATATGGGGTCTTGGGACCTTGTGTCAAGTAATTATATTTCCTTAAGGTATATGTGCTATTATCATCAATATGTTGTTTCGGGGAAATCTAGTAATGGAAGTTAATTTTCTAATTTTGTTTGATAATTTTAAAATGGGTATGATTTGCATATCTTAAAAGATGCTTGGTTAAAAAAAAGTATTGTTAGATTGAAAACCAGCAACGTTTTCTTACATGATAAAACAACGTTGAAAGACAAATGTAATTAAGAAACATGATTGTATTTGTACAAGTATGTTATACAGTTAAAAAAAGGTGAAATGTGCAATTAGTATTTATCTTCTCTATACGTAGTCCACAGATTGCTTTGAGTGCTTAACCTGTCTTTTAATTGTCGCTCCACATTTTAGCGGAGGGCACTTTGGTCAGCTGTTGTTGTTCTACAGTACTTCTGATGTTGATGTAGTGGCTCTTGCAGTTGAGGAAGGTCAAGATTTACTGTTCTACTATGAATCACCAATTCAAGGGGTGCCTGACCCGCTTTGGAGAACTTGGGTGAATGTCTCTGCAATGGGGGAACCCCAGTATACTTGTGCCACTTTGTGCCTCAAAGAACATGCGTGCTCAGCATTTTCATTTTTCAGTGCTTCCGAGGGCCCACAGTGTTTTTGGATGACATCGTGGATCAGTCCAGCTGTTAACCACTCAGACTTCTGGACCTACAGGAAAAACATGACCAGGGTCGCATCTCTTTTCAGTGGTCAGGCTATGGCTGGTAGTGACTATGAGCCTGTGACAAGGCAATGGGCCATAATGCTGGAAGGTGATGAGTTTGCAAATCTCACAGTTTCTATTCTTCCCGATGATTTCCCAGAAATGGATGAGAGTTTTCTAATTTCTCTCCATGAAGTTCACCTCATGAACATCACAGCCAGTTTTGAAAACCAGCCAACCATAGGACAGCCAAATACTTCTACAGTTGTCATAGCATTAAATGGTGATGCATTTGGAGTATTTGTGATCTACAGTATTAGTCCCAATACCTCAGAAGATGGCTTTTATGTCGAAGTTCAGGAGCAACCCCAGACCCTAGTGGAATTGATGATCCACAGGACAGGGGGCAGCTTAGGTCAGGTAACAGTTGAATGGCGTGTCGTTGGTGGAACCGCTACTGAAGGTTTAGATTTCATAGGTGCTGGAGACATTCTGACGTTTGCTGAAGGTGAGTGATGGTTCTAAATTTTAATTTGTCCCGGTAAAGTCATTGTATTCAATTTTTATGATAATGTTCATGAGAGTTCTTATTTACTGTGTACACTTTTGCTAATACGTAAAAGTACAGTGTGGTTTTGAAAAAACAGAAGTTAGTTGGCTTGTTAATGGGTGACATGACATATGTAGGCTGACATGGCCCTGCATATGTATCCTTTCAGTTTATTAAACGAGGAAGAGTTTTAGGGGATATGTGAATTTTATCCCTTTATATGTGATAGCAGTGCCTTTAAGTAAACAGAGGCAAATCTAAGGAAAGCTCTAATTTTGTAAGGGAAATTGCAAGAATGAGCCATGTATCTACAATGAAACATGTGGCTAAGAAGTTTTGGTTGCTAGAAAAATGTGTATTAACTGGGGAGTATGCATTAGACAAATCAGGAGAAATCTTCAATGAAAATAATTTGTAAGTATAAATACTATGAACTTTGGTAGTTCATATTAAATGATGCCAAGTGATAGATCATCTTGATACTGTTCTTAGATGGGATCACTGTTGTAAATTTTCATGAACAATAATATATAACTTGGTCAACAAATTAAAATTAGGGTCAGAGTCATTGATTCTTTTTTAAAGGCTGGTTGATAATTTAATATTTAAAAATTTGGAAAGTACATAGGTTTAAAATAGTCTTCTTTGCATGGCAGAAAGGGTATTTTTACTTAGATTATTGTTTAAATCCTGATTTGGGCATTTATAGATTCCATATAGTTTTGTAACAGTGTTTTTCTGTTTGAGAAGGTAATGTATACTCATAAAAACATCACTATATACTGAAAAATGAAATAAATGTTATTCATAATTTTATCTCAGAGCAATTCATTGTATCTTTTATTGTTTAACTTTTTGCGTATACTTTTTTTTGGAAACTGGGGGTCGTGATGCATAAGTAGTATACTTTTTGAAATATCTAAAAAGCTTTAATTTTTAAAGTAGTATAAACATTTCTGTGGTAGTTATTTCCTAGTAAATTATTTTGGGAATAATGGGATATGATATGTTTGGGGGGCACAGGTTAGTAATTGGTAACTTTTCTCCCTATTTCAAAAGATATAATGAAAATTTAATGAGGAGGGAGTGAGATGAAAATTTAAAGTTAGATTTTCCAGTGGCCATAGTAACAGCAAAGAAAGTTATAAAGCGATAACATTATACAAATTAGTATTACCTTGAATGGCAACTTTAGCGTCACATAAAAAGGACTGTATTTTATAGCTAACTTAGATACTTAGATAATCTATAGTCTTTGAGACAGTCTTGTTACTCTGAATTCATGAAATATACCAGGGTCATGAGAGCAAGAACATGCATCCATATCTCCTTTCTCTTGCCTTTTCTCACCCTTTCATCCTCTTTCCAGAAAGTGGGTAAGAATTAGGTGAGAGACACCATAGGCTGAAGAACAGAAAAGGTGTTGGGTTTAGGGATGTTCTGTGTATTTTGAGGGGGTCCTAGACCAAATTGGAAAGTAAACTGCTTGACCCTTGTTGCTGTCACCCATCCTTTAAATTCCTCTTCTGCTGCCTTGTCTTTGCTTCATTGCCCCACATCCCGGAAACTGGTATTTGATGCTGTCATCTTATCTAATTACCGAAAGACTCATCTCATTCAGGCTGGTTCTTTCACTCAGAATTTGCCATCTCTTTTCTGTTTCCCATTTTGACCACTTTCCCTAAGTCTTACTCTCAAGGAGGTATTGGCTTGAGTACCTGGTGAAAATTATTCATAGTAATTCCAAAAAGAGAATGAGATTTCATTCTCCTAGAGGGAGCTATTTCTAGACAGAAGATGCTTTAGAAACTCTTTCCCTAGCCAGGTCCAGGCTAAAGACCAGGGATAAAACCCTGATTCTTTGAAATAATTCTGCTCTTTAATGTTTTATAATTCAAAGTGTCCTCCACAATCTGTCTGTACTAATAAAATTTTATAGTGGCTTCTATATGGAAGGATATACAGATTAACATACATTTGTTTATAGTGGCACTAATACTGCTCATGATATTGAACTATTATAATTCACTTACATATTTTTACTTCTTACAGTCAAGGTAATTTTGGGCCTTTGTGAATTCTTTATGAATGCTGATGATTTTGTTACTTTGATTTTTATTCCATTAATTTTTTTATAGGTGAAACCAAAAAGATAGCCATTTTAACCATTTTGGATGATTCTGAGCCTGAAGATAATGAAAGCATCATAGTTAGTTTGGTGTACACTGAAGGTGGAAGTAGAATTTTACCCAGCTCTGACACCGTTAGAGTGAACATTTTGGCTAATGACAATGTGGCGGGAATTGTTAGCTTTCAGACAGCTTCCAGATCTGTCATAGGTCATGAAGGTGGGTTCCTTTTTTTGATGAGCATATTCATTCTCTTTTCCATAGATGTCATTTTTTGTTAGTCTTTTAAAGTTTCTGATGTTTTTTATCCTTTCATTACTATGTAGGGTTGTGTAAGCTAACGTACGTGAACTTCTTTGAGTGACGGCTATATAGTGAAATGTTGAACTACATTTAGGAGCCTTGTGGATTGATATACTGTGTTTAGCATGCTGGTGTGATTTAAAGGAAGTTAGTCAAACCTAGGATGCTCAGCTTTCTCATCTGTTATATAACAGAAAATGTTACTTACTTCATAGGTTTCTTTGTGAGGATTAAGTGAAATAATAAATGTAAAGTGCTTAGCATAGTTCCTGGCAAGTATATATGTGCTTAGTGGTAGCTGTCGATACTAAACAGTGAAACATTGACTCCCTGTTCAAAACAAGTAGTAGTTTGTAGTCAATGAGTATTTTAGCTTGGATTTTGTATTATGTTTATATATTTTATAAACAAAATGCCAAATAAAAAATTACAAAATGCCCTTTTTTCTTTAAAAAACAATAATTTTATCAAATCCTTAATATTTTACATTATATGTAGGGTTTTACATACATAGGCTTTTTTCATTTAAAACATTATAGCAGTGTCTTTTTATCTTTGAATAAGCCTATTTAAGATAAAACTGGTATTTATTGCCTGTTTTCACTGTAGTTCATATTTAGAAATAAAAAAAAAAAACAATACCTCAAAAAGATAAGAAATGGAAAGGATATCATTCATGCATTTGGATATCTGTGTTACAGATGAGAAAACTGAGACAGATTAAGAGATTTGACAACAAGACCACACAGCTAGTTAGTTGCTATGCTGGAAACTAAATGCCTTTTACTTTACTCTCAACTTGCAAGTGTAACTTATTAATGCAAATGTGTGAGCCATTTCCCATCATTCTTTCCTTTTATTAATGGTTTAGAATCTTATGTTGTCAGAGCAACAGTGAGAAAACATGACTAAAAATTTTCATGAGTTCAATCTAAAGACAGATCATCAACTCTCAAAAAATTATTTTAACATAATAAAAGTAAAAACTAACTTTAGGAGAAGTTAATCTTGATAATAATGCTGACAAGAACATCGACTGTTTTCTGTGTACCAGGCATTTCCTGTTCACTATTTCACTTAATTTTAACAACTGTCCTATGAAGTAGGTAGAATGATATACACCAGATTTTCACATAAAGAAACTGAACTTTAGAAAGACTAAGTGGCACAGTTATTCACGGTAGAGCCTAAACCCAGTACTGTCTGAATCCAGAGGCCATGCTATAGGGCAGGTGGTGAGAATCGACTTTGTTTTGCCTGAATGTGTATCTGCTGCAGAACTTCACAATGCAGGAACTTTGGGTAAAATAGTTCAAGCCATTTGAGTGGGAAGAATAAGTGAATTTGAGTAACACTGTCTGTGGAGATAAGGAAATTGATGATAGAATCTGACTTGACTTCTATCTAGGTTAGAAGTGGAAATTGCATTTTTGGAGGTAATAGTTAAAATCAGAAAATTTAATAAGATATTTGTGGATAGAGACAGAAAAGCAAGTTGTCAAGCCGGGAGCCATGTAGACTTCCAGGCTGGGAGGGGTAAAAGGACCTGAGAGGCTGGAAGAGACCAAGATAAGAGTGTGTTTTCATTAGTCTTCAGAAGAAGAGGTAATCAGTATGTCTCATACTGACATGGGCAATGAGAGATTAGATTCCCAAGTGAGTTTGAGGAAATAGTAGTAATGAGGAATTTTAAATGAGAACTTGGGATGGGAAGCAGATATATAAGGAGGGTGAAAGGACATAGAGGCCTTTAGGCAGTGCTCCTCAAAGCATGGTCCTCAAGCCGATGCCCAGCTGCAGAGTGTTTCTACTGGTTTGTGACAATATGTTCAGAAATTGAAATAACCTCTTCTAGAAACTTTATAACAATTTGATTTTCCTGTGATATCCAAAAGTGATATCATTGAGCTTATATTTTGTATATGTGTTTTTGCCATTTAACTTATCTAGTCATTTGTTGTATTTTACAAAAATGTTAGTCTATGATAGAGTGGGCAAACAGAACAAGAAACAAACCAAAACTCCTTGTCCTTCACCGCACTGAGTTTGAGAAGCACTGCCCTAGTAAATACATAGTCCATTTATTAGCTCTCAAAGCAAGGAAAAGAGAAAAATGGAGAAAATAGGTAAAAGAGGAGTATTTTGGATTTATTTTTGTTTGTTGAAGAAATATAGGAAAGAAAATAATCTAGAAGACAATAAAAAGTTAGCGGTACAGAGGGTATAAATAAGATCAGGGACCAGGAGGGATTATATTTAAAGAAAGACTTAGAACTAGACTAGATATGTGATTTTCAACAATAGATAGATATATTTTTTTAAAAAAGAATATCACCTCAAAGGGATTTTACCTGTAAAACAGCTGGTGTTGTGAAAGTGCATCCAGAGAGAGTCTGGGTGGTGATGGTGGTAGTGGATTGGAGGGCACTGAAGAATGCTACGTTTTCCTTCTGGGCATTGGTTCTCCTCTTGGGCATCATATCATCTTGCAGGCACTGGCACCTATGCCGTATTTCACCTGGGCGAACTTAACCTGAAAATCAGATTGTGTTGTTTTTTAGTTTCTAACAGCTGGAAATATCTGCCGGAGATGCAAAGTGGAAAAGGGGATTAGTGACTAAAACAAATGGTCCAAATATGTTATTAGTTAAAAATCTGCTATAACAATCTGTGAGTGTGAATCTGGTGTAGGAAATAAAACAATGAATTGCTTTTATTGCTTGTATGAGTGCTCCCTAGATTTTTTTTTACATTTTCTAAATGAAAATTGAGATGAATTTCTACTTTTTACTTATTTTCCTTTGCCTTTATTCCTAAATCTTTCCTAGAATCTAAATTAATTTATCCATAACTTTATATTTAACCTCAAGAATTCAGTATTTTGTGTGTTTTCTTTCTGTTACCATGAAATTGCATAGAGAAATGTTTGAAATCCATGAAATTTACCAAAGTGAATTAATAAAAACTTCATGGTGATTCTTCAAAGATAACTGCTTAAGAAGTCAGATTTAAAAAAATCATGCCATGTGAGTTTTTAACAGTGCTAACAATGGTTTTGGCCTAGTGTTGGAGTTTCATTAATATGTTTAGATTTAAAATGTAGATGATGCTGAACTTCTAGCTGTAGAATGCATTTTTGATTCATAGGGAGGAATTACCTTAGTGTTTAACAATCTTTTAAATTCTGTAGAATCCTATCTCTGCATTTTTGTCCCAAAGCAACTGAACAGGTGCCCAGTGGTATATATTACTTTCTTTCAATGGTAATGGGCAGTATTTAGAAATATGGGACAATAGATTTTTACTGTGGTTGCAAACTGTGTATAAATGTGCTCTTTATATAAATCTTTGTAAGATATTTTGCTCAGTTACCCAACTCAGCAGCATCATAATCATCATGTCATGTTCAATTAATTTAAACTTTTTTCCTTTCCTTAGAGACAACATGAATCTGTTTTAGGCAAAAATTTGAACAAGAAATGTAATTCTTAAAAATAATCTATATAGAACAGCTATATAGTTGTCTCTCAGTATCTGTAGGGATTGGTTCCTGGATGCCCAAAATACCAAAATCTGTGAATATTTGATATTTTTATTATAACCAAAAATTCAAAAATTGTAGTTTTAAAAATATTTGAAAAGGGGATTTATATTTTACTGTTTTATTTCTACTCTGCTCATTTAAAAAGTGTCAGATAACTAAGTAAAAGTGATATGAATGAATATGCATGGATTTTAACTGTATTTCTATGTTATAAAATTTGAATAAGGATGTGTTCTTTTAAAGCCTTTTAAACATCATTCCATTTTTCTTTTCATAATAATTATTTTTTAGTAACATAGTTCATTAGTATACCTTAACTTGTTTTCATTATCATACAAGACTTTTGAATTGAGTATATTTTCAGCAAGCCACTTGACCATCAGCAGTATTTCCTAGGACCTAACATTCCACTTTCAGCATTTTAAAAGAAATTTCTATCATGATTTTCTTCAGTCTTACAAAGTATTACATGAGGATAAAATACAGGAATGGAAATATCTAAAATAACCTCAATTATCCAGGAAGGATAACTGTAACTTTGGTGAAGTTACAGAGGTTGATGTACAGATCTGACACCTTTCCTTTGTATTTCTTTTTATAAAACAAAATCATTGATGGTATATGTAAGTTACAATTTAAAGAAATGTGATTTTCAGGTATTTGCAAGCATTTTTATGCATGCATGTGTAAAATCACATTGCATATCAGTGTAAGGAATTTGTGTCCTTTTGAAAAGTGAGGGAAGAATTTACTTGTGCTATTACTAGTTTTGACCATGAGAACTTTATTATTTTATTTAATTTACAGAACATTTATGTTCTGGTGCATGTCTTGGAGTGTACTTAAAATTTGGTGCTTCCCATTTTAGCATGTGCTTTTGTAACTTTTACATATTGAACTTCTTGAAGTTCTGCTGTAAGAGGCATTTGGAAGCCAGATTCCTGTGTTAATAAACAATAAGCATGTATAAAGCTTCTAGAAAATTCAGAACAGAAGTGCTTTGTAATGTTCTGGAAAAGGGGCTGTAATATTTGCATGTTTGGGATTTGATTTTTGTTGAGTTCAAATGTTAAATTCATTTTCCATTAAACTTTTATCAATCTGTACATTTCACTTGCAGGAGAAATTTTGCAGTTTCATGTGGTAAGAACACCCCCTGGTCGAGGAAATGTTACTGTTAACTGGAAAATTATTGGGCAAAATCTAGAGCTCAATTTTGCAAACTTTACGGGACAACTCTTCTTTCCTGAGGTAATAGCACCATGAAGAGCTTTACCAAAAATATCTAGAGTAAATTGAGAAAACTCTGACTATGTAGTACAGGATTAGTGGAGATTGACGGAAGAGCTACTTGCTTTGAAACTTAAAGCAAGAACATTACTCACAGAATTTCTAAGACTTAAGGAATTGCTGTTTTTCTCTATATGTATTCAGTAGATCTCCTTTATGGAAACAGAAAACATTAACTTTGTATTTGAACCAAGGTCTCTTGCTCCTCTCCTGGCCTGCCACTCCTGGCCTGTCGATGCCAGCTATATCATTCTGAAGTTCTTGGATAGTATTTGTCCATCTTCTTTTACTCATCACTGTCTTGGAACTTTAAATGCTTGACAACAGCAAATATAGCTGGAAAAACAAATGTATTTTTGTCCTTGACAAACTATTACATGAGGATAATGCTAAAAATATACATTTTTGAGGTTCCGTTTAAAGGCTCTTCCTGATAGTTTGAAAGAAGGTGATTGGTGGGAAATACCTGAATAAAAGCACTTAGTTGGCACCACCTTATTGTAACTCTGTCATCTTCCTCTCTTCTCCACAGTTACTTTGTATGAATTCTTGTTTGGTGACAGGTTTAAGTCTTTTTATTTCTGCTGCCTCCATATTAAGCCAAGCCCCTATAACCTTTGGTTTTGAGTATTGTGTTAGACTTGTAATAACTGCTCTCTCTGCAGCCCTGGTCTGCTTTTCTATGTTTTAGTTTTTCCTATTTACTACTGCCATACACTCTCCCCAACTAATTGCTTTGTCTGAAATTGTCAGTAGTGCTGCATTGCTCATTGGATAAACTGTACATTCATTAGCTCAGCATTCAAGATCTTCCACCAGTAGTTCCTATCTGCTTTAAGCTTTATTTCCCATGAGTGAATGATTTTAATGTAATTTGTTTTTTAAGCCACAAAACATTTGTTTAAATAAAAATATGATTGGATGCACAAATTTTAAGACCAATCAAAGAAGGAGATATTTTGTGTTCAGGAAAAATAGAGGGATGAATTTCTTTCTCTTTGACATAGGGGTCATTGAATAAAACCATGTTTGTACATTTGTTGGATGACAACATTCCTGAGGAGAAAGAAGTATACCAGATTGTTCTGTATAATGTCAGGACACAAGGTAATTTATAATTCAATTTTAAATTTTTTGCTGGTATATTATTCTTTTCAGAAAAATAATAGTTACTATCTCTATATGTAGCAGTTAGATATACACCAATTTAAAACATTACTTTAAATATCATCTGTTCCATAAAAATGCTAGATCTAAAAAACATTAGCTCAGGTTGGGACTACTTATGTTTATGGACTCAGAAAAAAATCTCTAAAAATGTAGCTGAGCATTTCCTTATAGAATAAAATAGATGTCCAAAGGAAGAATTTTTCTGTAACTAATTTTATAGTAGTGGACCAGTTCTAATTTAGACTAATTATTTGGTTATTTCAAATTTAATCATTTTGAGCAAATTATCTGGGTATTTTCTTTGGTTTCTACTTAATTTCTGTAATTCTGGTGAATAGTTATAGCAAATAATGACAATCATATGTCAAGTGAAAAAAAATCATGATTTGCTTTCTATGAGAAGAAAACTAAAACTTAGGTTCTCTTTGTCAACCTGAAGATCTGTTAGAAATGTGAACAAAATAGAACACTTTTTTGCTACTTTAATATGTTTGAGAGAGTGAGGTTATAGTATACATATTTAGAAGTTAATGCCAAATCACTGTCAGATTTCTTGTGGTCCTTGACATTTTTAGGAGTTCCACAAGCAGGAATTGCTCTGCTTGATGCTCAAGGATATGCCGCTGTCCTGACTGTAGAAGCCAGTGATGAGCCACATGGAGTTTTAAACTTTGCTCCTTCATCAAGATTTGTTTGGCTACAAGAGGCTAATGTAACAATTCAGCTTTTTGTCAACAGAGAATTTGGATCTCTAGGTTTGTGTTGCTCTAGAACGAATGGGGTTTCCAGGCAGGTGCTTTTTTAATATCGTACTTGTGTGGATGAAAGCCATTGCTGAAATAGCTCAGGGACAGGAAAAACTTTAATATGTATTAATTCAAGACAGGACTTTATAACTTCTTTATTTTTTGAAAGATTAAGGAGATTTTTCTATTGTCATAAAAATGCTATCTAACAAGTGATAAAATCTCAGCATTGTATAATAATAGGCTGGTTGTGGGTCCGCTTATCTAAGATAAGCTTGGGATGGCTCTACTCTGTATGTCTCTCATTCTTCTGGGACCAGTAGAGGTACAAAAAGGCAAGCAAAAAAACATGCCAAGGCCCCTGATGTCTAGGCTCAGAACTAGCACATCATCACTTTTACCTGAGCTATGAGCCAAAACAAGTCACACAGCCAAACTCGAAGTTTAGAGGCAGGACAGTATGCCTGCCCACAATGAGGCATTGCTGAGCCATTACACTGTAAAGATCAAGGATATGGGAACAGGCAAGGAACTGGGGCTAGTAATATAAGCTACTGCACGGGCTTTTAGAGAAGTCAGAGAGTTCCTAACGAGATATTATTTTTAAAAGTTTAAATAATTATAAAATCTTTTCCCATCCAATTCAATTAGGAGCTATTAATGTCACATACACAACAATTCCTGGAATATTAAGTCTAAAGAACCAAACAGAAGGAAACCTAGCTGAGCCAGATGTTGACTTTGTCCCAGTAGTTGGCTTTCTGATTTTAGAAGAAGGGGAAACAGCAGCAGCCATCAACATAACTATACTTGAGGTAAAATTCTTATTTTGCTGTTACTATATTAAACCTGAATAACCACATAGAAAGTAGAAATTGATGAAATATTCTGGTACCTTTAAATCAGCTTATTTCTGTGATTTTTTTTTAAGTATACAGGAGTTTCTGTTCTTGTCTAGATATGCTGGTCTGCTGTTGTGTATTATAGAAAAATCTTGTTATAGAGAGAATTTCTTTAGGGCAGGATCCTTTAAAATGGCATTGGCCCAAAAGTTTCTAAAGGAGCATTTTTGGATACTCCAAAAGATTCATTGCACCAGCAAATCCATGTGAGTCAGCGTCTCAGTTGTTAGGACTGGTTTAAGTGGAGATACTTATGGACCTTATTAGAGGCTGATTGCGTAAAATGTGGTCAAACTTAGTCATTGATGACTGAAATTGTGTTTTAAGTGATTTTCTGTATTGCGAAATCTTATGCTATTTTGGAACTTAGTGTTTCAGCTACCTAAATACATTTATAAGAGGTTTATGAAAATAAGACATTTGGAGAGGGTGGGAGATGTTATACATGTGGTGAGGCGTTGCGGGGGAGAGAGAATGGAATGTTACCTTAGAAAAATATTTTTCAGTAACAGTGTATTTTGGGGGTTCTATTTTTAAAAGGTTCTATTTTCTCAGAGGCTTTTTACCTTTACAAAATTACACGTAGTGTAAATCATCCACTGTCTGAAGTCAGTAACTCTTGTTGATTGCCATGGCACTGTGACACAGTATAATAGTGTGAGAACTCTAAATCCATAAGATAAAAGGTAATATATGTCAGCATGTGACACACAAAATTTGATAAAATTTTGAGGTAAGTGTTCTTTGAAATATGTAATCTATTAGTGTAACTGAGTATAACTAAATGGATTATTCCTCAGATATATTAGTGTTTAAAGCGGAAAATACGTAACCACCTTTCTTTTCTTTACAGAGTTTAGTTTTATGAGCACAGGGTTTCCAGTTCCTTTTTTTCCTTTCTAAGTCTCTGTAGCCCATTTTGTTCCGAGTAGCACAAGATTAGGAGATCGCTGGCATATATGTTCAGAAATAAGCTAGGCCGAGGCGTAATGGAGGGGAGAGTTGTGGCATTGAAATTGTGAAGGTAGTTGGCAGACAGTCCCTTTTATTTAGATCACTGATTCTGTAACTCACATTGATCCGTATAATTATATAAGATAATTCAGAGCTTGTGATCTTAATTTTCTTATTTTTTTTTCACATGGAAACATATCTCTGTTTAATTAAAATGAAGAGAGAAGCGCATGTTGGTGTGTATGTACTGATATTATATGTATATTGAGTTTCTACTTACATGTAGTTAGCCATTTGGTCACTGCTGACATGGAATTTGCTAGTCCTCATGTTTTGAGCACTTTTCATTGATTAATAGGAATAGTAATAGTGTATTAAAATTAACCATCACAAATAGCTATCACTTTTTAAGGACTCTCTCTATGCCAGATACTCTGTACACATTATTTTTAATTATTACTACAATCCCCAAAGTAGCTATTATTTATTTCCTCATTATAAAGATGGCAGAATTGAGCCCTTAAAATTTAGGCAGTCCAGCTTAGACTTTAAGAATTTGGTACTAGGTCTGTTTGACTCCAAAGCCTATATTTCTTTTTCATTATATTACAATCTTTATTCTAATTATTGAATATTAAGATAATTTTAAATCTTTTGCTCCTATTTAAAATATTTTAAGTTTGTATATTTGTATAATTGGTTTACCTATATTAGTCTAGATTTTTAAAAAGTATGATATTAGCCATTTCTTGAGGTTCGACCTAATAATATATCATACTAACAAGTATAATATTAATATTTTTATGCTTTTTTAAAAAAAATTACCATTTATAGATGTAGAATGAAATACTGCATGGTATCACTTACGTATAGAATCTAAAAAACATATAAAATTGTAAGCTATTTAAAGTGTATATTTAGGTGATTTGATATATGTATACATTGTGAAAGAAGTCCCCCAATCTAGTTAATTAACACATCTATTACCTCACATATTTATGTTTTTGTGTGTGTGTGAAAACATTTTAAGTTTCGCTCTCTTAGCAAATTTCAGTTATGCAATACAGTGCTGTCAGCTCTGGTCACCGTGTTCTACGTTCGCTGTTCAGACTTTACCCATCTTAAAGCTGAGTTTGTACCCTTACCAAGCTTTCCTGTGCCTCCACCTCCCCCGGCAACCAGTTCCTACTCTGTTTCTATGAGTTTGACTTTTTTCTCCCCTAAGATTCCACATTTTAGTGATATGCAGAATTTGTCTATTTCTATCTGGTTTATTTCACTTAGTATAATGTTCTCAAGGTCGATCTATGTTGTCATAAATGGCAGAATTTACTTCTTTCCCATAGCTGAATAATATTCCTCTGTGTGTGTGTAATGCATCTTTATCATCCATTCATTCATTGACAGACACTTAGGTTGTTTTCATATCTTGGCTATTGTGAATAATGCTGCATAGGAGTGCAGATATCTCTTTGATATTCAGTTTTCATTTCTTTTGGATATATACCCAAGTGTGTGATTGCTGGATTATATGGTAGTTATATTTTTAATTTTTGAGGAACCTCCATATTGTTTTGCATAGTGGCGGCACCAGTTTACATTTCTGCCAACAGCATACAAGGGTTCCACTTTCTCCATATCCTTGCTAACACTTACCTCATCTTTTTGATAATAGCCATTTTATCAGATGTAAGGTAAAACTCATTGTAGTTTTTCATTTGTATTTCAATGATAATTAGTAATGTTGAGAAGCTTTTCATGTATCTGTTGGCCATTTGCATATCTTCCTTGGAAAAATGTCTGTTCATTTTCTTTGCACATTTTTTTTTACTGTAAGAGCATAGTTTTAGAGAATTTAACCGATATAATTTTTCCAGGACCATATACCAGAACTAGAAGAATATTTCCTCGTGAACTTAACTTACGTTGAACTTATCATGGCTCCTTTAACTTCGTTTCCTCCTAGACTAGGTATGTTGGGTTTTTGTTTGTTTCTGTTTACTCACTACAAACAAAGTAAAGATATTTTATTTTTTTTCATCAGAAGTGGTCATTGCGATGTTTGTTAATCTCATCTATGTGTGAAAATAATTAGTCTTTTAGATTTAATTTAAAGACTATCATATATTGCAGCTGTGACCGTTAGTGTAAACATATTTAAGATTTATTGTGTGATGCTTTTTACATTTTACATCTATTTTATAACCAAATTTAGAATCTTCGAAATAGAATTAATTCTTAGGAAGACAGTTTCCTTTTATAATTTATTTGCTATTTTCATTAGACCTCCATATTGTCAGATGATTTTATTTTATTTTTTTATGTTAAGGAAAGCTTTTGTTTGTTTGTTGTGTTCTCTGCTTCTTTTTTTGACCTTTTATCTCTTTCTTTTCATGCTTTAGAAAAGACTCAGTTAATTCATTACAGACTGAAAGGTAAAACTTGAACCACAGTACAAATTTATGTAGATTACCTTAAAAAGATGTATTCTTTCTTAAAAACACAAAACTCCTGTTTGAAGTTTGGACATTTAATATTGAGAAATTTTGTCTGAAACTTGTAGATGTGATGACCCAGTAGGAGGTGGTGGTGAATAGCATCAGGTAGCCTGCCCTTCCCCCATCCTTTGGTTAGAAGGTGCTCTGGGCAGAGGGGAAATTCGTTTGGGTTAAAGGAGGAGAAGCCTGGTAAAGAGCAGTGGCCTGGGGGAGACAGGTTTTAGTCACTTCTGAGGCTCAATATGACAACTTTGAAAATATCAAGAGGAAATAATCAGTTTTTAACATATTATTGTTTGAAAAATTTCCATTCTTTTGCAAAAGAAATATACGACTCATGACTAGACTGTTTACATTAAGTAATTATTACAAGATAATTATTGTTCACACTAAAAAAACTAACAAAATATTTCATATGTCTTTCATCCTCATATTTAGAGGTAATTTGAATAGTTTAACTTTTGTGGAGTGCTCTCTAATGCTCCCATTTTAGGGGTTTTGTATGTTAAAACTCTCATTTCTTATATGTTCCCATTTTACAGACAAGGCTAAGAGAAGCTAAGTAAAATGCCCAAAGTCACGCAGCTAGGAAATAGTGGAGCTGGGCTTCTGCTTTGCAGCCTCTAGTCTGATGGACTCAGATCCAGATTCTTTCTTCAACAGTGTATTCTATTTAACCAGAGAAAACTATACTCTCTTTATCCCTTCCCCACCCAGACAGCTTGTCTTAAAGTATTGTAGATTAAGGTAGTATCTCTGGAATGTAAAAGGTAAAGGACAAAAATATTAAAAAACAAAATGATAGTTTCTATTCAGTTACAAGATAAGTTGCTATTTCAAGACTGAATAGTGGATATTGTAACATACTGAACTTTTGGTGGACAGAATTCAAAATAAAAAGGAATAAGAATTTTACTTTGATGTTAGTGTCTCTTTATTTCTCCTAACCCTTTCCCCATCTTTCCCATCTGTCTCATTTTCTGTTTATATTCCTGCTTTTCTCCATGTCTCTTTGTCACACCTGTATTTTTCTCTGCAGCACTGCCTGCCTCTCCTCATTTCTTTCTCTTTCTACTCTTTCTGTCTTCATTTTCCTTTCTTCTTGAGGTGAATTAAAATAATATAAATAAAACTATAACCTCAGTTGCTTATTTCCAACTGTTCTCAGTTGACTAAATTTCTGTAAGTCAGTGGATCTTGTTAGCAAAAAGTTTTCTTAGTTAGATGTTATAAACATTTGTGTCTTTATTTTCTTAAACATCTTTTGAGTAATGTTGCCAATATGTCTATTTAGGAATTATATAGTCTCAGAAAAACTGTCTTTAAATTCTATATCAAATAGTTTTTTAAAAAAATAATTTATATTTATGTTAAAATATATTTCTATGTTTTTTAAGATTCAGAAGGCTTGACTGCACAAGTTATTATCGATGCCAATGATGGTGCTCGAGGCATAATTGAATGGCAATATAACAGGTAAGCCTAAAGTTGCATGAGAGACTTTTTCTGAGTTTCAAATTTTTTACTCTTTGCAGAATAGAAGCTTATAAGGAAAAAAATGAATCTATTCTCTTTATTATAGGTTTGAAGTAAATGAAACCCAAGGAAGTTTAACATTGGTAGCCCAGAGGAGCAAAGGTGCTCTTGGCCAAGTTTCCTTGTTTGTGTATGCCCAGAATTTGGAAGCACAGCTGGGGCTGGATTACAGCTTCACCCCAATGGTGAATTCCTTGAGAATTATAGTGATATAGGTCCTGTATAAATAAATTAATCTTAAAATAATTTATTATATGTTGCATAGTAAATTAGGGAAGAGGACTTCCACATGGTGGAATACCTCCCTTCACTATTTTAGTAAAATATATAAATTGGATTTTCAGTATTGTTGTAAAGATTATTCTTATTTTATTCATTTATTATTTTATTGCAGTAGTTAATACTGGAGAGTTATCATGTTAAAGAATTTGTATCACTAGATGACCTCAGAGTGTTTCTTATGCTTCTTGAAAAATTAACTCTTTTATTTCTTTAATTTACTAAAACATCTTGAGTGTTTTAAAATACTTTTTACTTTGTATTTTTATGCATTTTATTTCTTAACTGTTTACTTCCTTTTCTTCCTCCACAAGTTGGGAAAAAATCCCTGTAAAATAGCTTATTTCACTTTCACAACTATTTTCTTTTTTCTCTTTTATAAAAACAGAGAGTGTATTTACATACAATACTGTTCTACTTTTACTTTTTTGACCAGATTCTTCATTTTGTTGATGGAGACAGGTATAAAAATGTTGACATCATGATTCTTGATGATGATATTCCGGAAGGAGATGAAAAGTTTCAGCTGATTTTAACAAATCCTTCTCCTGGATTAGAGCTGGGGGAAAACACAACAGGTAATTGATAATTTTTTATACACAGATTCCTTTCCCTTATGTTTTCCTTATATGGAGGGTGATGTAAAGGGGTGAGAGAGTCCTGATGGCTTTCTATGCATGGAATGACAAATATTTTAAGTTAATCATCTTGTAATTCCTGTGTGTCAGTGTAGCAGGCTTCTAGCTGTGTGTGTGTGTGTGTGTGTGTGTGTGTGTGTGTGTGTGTGTGTAAAACAAAAAACTAGGTTGGTAGTGAAAATAACATTATATCTTTTCTGCAGTTATTATAGGTTTTATTTAATTTGTAGAATCTTTCCTTTGGTTTTCTGTTTACCAATAGAAGAAATGACAATGTAGCTGTTTTAGTGTCATCTGATTGCTGTAGTATTTTCACGGAGTTGAAGTGTATTGAAACTTAAGCCTTAATTCTTTGGTTTGAACAGTTGGTGTTAAAGACCTCCTAGTTCACTGATTGTTAAATATCAGGCTGACTTTAGAGAAGGTAAAAAAGAAAGTGAGGAAACCTCATAGACACACAAAACTTTAGGATCAAAGGGTCTCTAAAAGATAATTCAGTTCAGTTCTTTGTGATAGATAAGGCAAACGGATTCAGAAGACTGAGTGTTGACTGACTCCTCAACCTTGGCCAATGGTTAAGGGTTCTTTGGGATTCCCTTAATTTAGTTAACCTTTGTATTCTTAAATTATTGACCATTGTGTGAAAAAAATCTGGTTTGTAGTGAAAAACATGAAAGAATTTTGAGTAAACCATAATAATATGGTTTATTTATTTATTTATTGCCATAATAATAAAATAAAACATTTCTAAGTTCTCCAGAACCTTTTCTCTTGAGGCTGTTAGCCATTGTTTCAAATTCTTTTCATTTTCTTATCTATCATTTCATTTTCCTGAGATGAAATTATTTTGTTGTAGAGCATAATGGGTTGTATGTGAAGGGTTGTAAGAATGTACATCATGTGTTGATTAAAAATCCTTTGTATATAAATAATAGAAAATCCAATTTGAACTGTCCAGAGTGTTGTTTTCTCTTTCTTCTTGCCTTTGGAATATTACCTTCATCGCAAGGCTAATGTTACTTGTCACAAGATGGTCATCGGCATTATTCTTCTATATTCCATGTAATGAGAAAGCAAGGGTATTCAAAGTCAAGTATGCCTTGAAAAGTCCTGGTATAATTTGGATTGGAATTACATAAGTTACATGCCCACCACCAAGTAGTAGGAAGGAATGTGTTATTGGGCTCTGTCAAATTTACCTTATGCTTGTATTTTTCTATTGTTGAATAGTAAAAAATTTCTCAGAACAGTAAGTACTTTGGAATGAGTAATTTCTTTATCCACGCCCCATAAATTGACCTTTAGGTTTTATTTTCAAACTTTCATAAAGTTGTAATAAAAACCTTTGTATATAAATCTTTGTGTATGTTGCAATTAAGAGTATCTGTTGAGTACAATGGATTTTTTTAAAATTAATTAATTATTTTTTTTATGGCAACATTGGTTAACGAAATCCAATGTTTCAGCTATACACTTTAACAGTAAGGCATTTATATATTTACACTGTGTGTTCACCTCTCATAGTTAGATTTCTTTCTGTCACCACATATTTGACCCCTTTTACCCCATCTACCTCCCCCATCACCCCACCCCCTACCTTCTGGTAACCTCTAGTCTATAGTCTATGTCCTTGAGTCTCTGTTTGTTTGTCTTGTTCCTTTGTTGCTTTTAGGTTTATATTTCACATATAAATGATATCATGTGATTTTCAGCTCTTTCTGTCTGGCTTATTTCGCTTAGCATGATTATCTTGAGTTCCATCCATGTTGTCGCAAATGGCAGTATTTCATCTCTTCTTATGGCTGAGTAATATTCCATTGTATATATGTACCACAGCTTCTTTAGCCAGTCATCTATCTTAGGACACTTCGGTTGCTTCTGTGTCCTGGCCACTGTGAATAATGCTACTATGAACATTGGTGTGCAAATATCTTTATAGATATGAATTTTCATATCTACTCAGATATGAAAATTATATCAGATATGAAAATATATGATCCAGATATATTTCTGGATCATATGGTAGATCAATTCTTAGGTTTTTGAGGAACCTGCATACTGTTTTCCATAGTGGCTGTACCAATTTGCAGTCCCACCAGCAGTGTATGAGGGTTCCTTTTTCCCTGCATCCTCTCCAACATTTGTTATTACTTGTCTTGTTGATTATAGCGATTCTAACAGGTGTGAGAGAGTACAATGGATTTTGAGTGGAAAGAACATCAACTGCCTTCGTATAACCTACATCCAAAGAGTGTATATAAAATTGTTTTTTCACATCCTACCAAGGATTTCTTTGGTCTTTAACTTTTTTTTTTTTTTTACTGATTCTAATGAATGAAAAATATTTAGTTGTATTGTGTATTTTTTTCTTATTTCTCTGTTCATTAGTGAGTTTGACCCTAGTTATTTCTTTTTGTGTAATTAGGTTTTTGAATATCTTACATGCTCTTCTGTGGTTTGTAGGAATAAATCATATATTCTGAAGTCAATCTTTTGCTTGTTAAATATGTTGTAGTTTCTCCTAGTCTGTCATATATTCTTTGTTTATTATGTTATCTTTTATTATAAAATTAAAAATCAAATCAATCATTTTCTGATGTGCTTTAGATTCTATTTATTTAGTCTTTTTCACTTAAAAACTACACAATATTTACTATATTTTAAAAATCTTTGTAGTTTTGATTTACATTTAATTATTTAACATATCATGAATTTATTCATTGGTATCGTGTGAGATAAGGATACAACTTCGTTTTTCTCCTAAAATGTATAATCAGTATCCTAACATCATATGGAGAACGGGACAGTCGTTAACCACTGATTTTCAGTGTGAAATTTATGTTTATCTATTTATCTATTTATCTACCTATCTACCTATTAATCAATCAATCATCTCATTTTCCTGAATTATATTCTGTTAAAATTTCCTATTCCTGTGCTAATAACATAGTATTTCATTTATCATTGCTTTAAAGTACATTTTGTTATTTTTTTTTAGGCCAAATACTTTAAATTTTTCTTTCTCTAAATCATCTCACCTATTTTTTCAGATGGTCTCTTTCATGTGAAATTGAGAATCTACGAACTGAGTTTTATAAAAAAAACTATTTCAATTGGAGTCGAATTGAAATTTTAGATTAATTTGGATGGACTCTACATTATTATATAATATTATTTTTCCATTTAGAAATATGCTATGCTCTTCATCAATTTTGATCTTTTATATCATTGCTTAGTTTGTATTCCCTCAAAAGCAAACCCTGAGAGAAAGATTTGGATGGAAGTAGTTTATTTGGGAGATTATCCCTGGAGGCATAGTGAGAAATGAAGTTTGAGAGAGGAAAGCTGATAGAATATGTGCTTAATGAATGATACTGCTATGGGCAATGGGGGTTGGTCCTGCGGGGGGTCATTCTTAGACACTGAGTTGGACAAAGCTCAAGACTGTCTTACTGAGAGGTAAGAAAGCTGAGATATTCGTTCACCAGTTTCTGTCACTTAGAAATTGTTTGCAGCTTGCTCTTGAGTGTGAAGTCTCCAGCAGTTCTGGCATGATTCTTGCATAGCTGATGATGTCCTTACTTAGAGACCAGTGGGCAAAAGGAACTGCTGATGATAACTCAAGAGTGGGCCAAGGGGGTATGGGTGAGACACTAACAGCATTTGCCATAGTCATGCATTAATGTTTTATAATTTTTTTCATAAAGGTCTTATACTTTTTACTTTGATTCTTAGGTATTCTTGTTATTATGAATGGGATCCATTTTCTGTTAAAATTTAAAAATAGTTATAGCCTATGTATAGAGCTATTAAAACAATCTTTTAGAATGCATACTTTGAAGCAGACCTCCTAGCTCTGAGCAGCAGTCCTGCCACTTCGTAGTTTGTGAGCTTCCACAGATTATCTCTCTGTACTTCAATCATCAGTTCTGTAAAATGGCAAGAACAATAGCATCAACCCGATAGGGTTGTGAGAATTAAATGAGTTAATACAGGTTAAGCAATTTGTAAGTTCTTAATAGTATTAGTTGTTTTTTCATTTGTTTTTAATATCATTATTAGTGGTAGTAAAAATAAAAGCTCTTGATTTTTGAAGGTTACTCAGCTTATATTTTGAACTCATAATCAGTCTAATAATTTTTTTCTCTTATATTTTTTAAAAATACAATCATGTCGTGTAGAATACAGGGACAGTTCTGACTCTTTCTTTCCATTGCTTCTATACCTGTAATCTGACTGATAGCTCTAGGACTGTGATGACAGGCATCATTGTTTTAACTTCTGTTTTTGGTGATAGAGCTTCTAATCTTTCAATATTAAGTTTGATATTTGCTATTGGCTTTTGAGAGAGATCACTTCATCAAGTTGAGGAAGCTGCCTTTTATTGCAAGGTTATTAAGTATTTTTATGTGAATATAAATTTTACTAAATGCTTTTTAAAATTTCCCTTGTTTTTAAGGTGATCCATAGAAGAGTTGGCCTAGTTTACAGTGACACATCCACACACTTCTCAGCACTCAGAACCCATTCCATTTTCATTTATTACTTTCATATTTATATTTTGACAGCCTTAATCACTGTATTTGCTAATGATGATGGCCCTGGAGTTCTATCATTTAACAACAGTGAGCACTTTTTACTAAGAGAACCTACAGCTCTTTACGTACAGGAGAGTATTGCAGTGTTGTACATTGTTCGGGAACCTGCACAAGGACTATTTGGAACTGTGACAGTTCAGTTCATTGTGACCGAAGTGAATACTTCAATAGAGTCTAAAGATCTGACTCCTTCCAAAGGCTATATTGTTTTAGAAGAAGGTGTTCGATTCAAGGTATAGTATGAACCTTCAGCGACAATGAATGATTAATATTTACAAAATAATTTACTCTTAGAAGAGCACTCCATGTTGATAGAAAAAAATTTCTGGCTTTTGTATTCGGTAAAGACATGATTAGATTACTGTGTGACAGTACCACAGTACCATATATAGTCTATATAGAATGTAACTGAAAGAATTTGTTAATCAGGTAGTGGATTGTGCAAGTGAAAAAGAAAATATATGCATTGCTGCTTTAAATTTTAAGCATATTAAAATGGAATACTTCCCTTTATATGCCTATAAACCATAAACTAAAAGAAATGAAACCATTCTTTGTAGTCATTAAGCCTCAGCCCAGTCCTTCCTTCTTGCCACATTTTTGTTAAGCAAAATAGAGCTGCTGACTTCAGACTGCTTCTCCCTATGTGAATAGGAATAGCTGATTGGAGGAAAATGCTTGATTTGGATTAATTTTAAATGCAATCCATACTAGCAGAAATTTATCTTCAGAAACTTCTTTTCCTGTATATTAATAATTTTCTGTTTCTGCTACTAAACTTTTATTTTTTAAAACATAGTTTAAATTTAAAATAGCTAATTGCATTAGCTTAAGACTTTTTTTTCAAGTCAGCTGTATATAAAGTATAATAATTCTAAAATAACATATTTAAAGCTATTTTATCTAAAAACTGTCCATCCAGTAATTAAATAATTTTATTTATGATCAGTTTTTGTAAACATCAACACATTTTTAATGCATGTTTAATTTTTTCCATATTAGAAATTTAGAGCGTTTTATGAGTTTGCCATTGCTTTACATTCACATGTTTTTTCTTTTAAGAATGTTTTTAATTATTTTGTTGTGGTTCTTAAGGACTCTTTTTTGCAGTGTGTTTAAATGCTTTTTTGTTCATTAGGCAAGTTAAATGTTAGATAAAATTGGATTAAATAAATTTTTCCTTCACAACATAGCTCCTTTTTTCTCCCACATTTTGATTTTGAGATATGAACAATAAAATACACAAATCTTAAGTGTATGACTCAATGACTTGGAAATATGTGTATACCCAAGTAACCACCACTCAGATTACGATATTAAAGATACCATCACCCAAAGGATTCTTGCCTTTTCTAGAGGAAACTGCTTCTAATTTCTATCATTGAAGACTCATTTTACTTGTTTTTGAACTTCATATAAGTAGAATCATAGAGCACATACTCTTTTGTGTATGGTATCTTTTGTGCAACATAATTTTTGAGGTTCATATGCTTGTATAATCAAAAATTGGTGTTTTTTTTTAATTGCTGAGTAGCATTTCACTGAAAGACTGCTATTTACATATTATCCTGTTGATGAACATTTGGGTTGTTTCTAATTTGGGCCTGCAGTGTCATGAACTACTTTTTAATAGCGAATCCTAGACTAGAATAAGACTAATACAGTTGTATAGCTAGAGCATGATAAATAGCAAAAATTAATACATATGTTTAATTTTTTAACTTAATGTTATTTTTAATGCCATAAATATTTTTTAGGCACTTCAGTGCAATATATTACAGTATTGAAAACCTTGAAAGTAGTAACTGGAAAGAGTTATAACTATCACATTATGGGGATCGATATTAAAATTTTTAAAAAGGTGATGCTTTCCAAAACATTATTTGGTCAAACTAATCAAAAACAGACTCACAAATATAGAGGACAATCTGGTGATGGCCAGAGGGGAAGGGGTTTGAGGGACTGGGAAAAAGGGGTGAAGGTTTAAAGAAGTACAAATTAGTTGATAGTCACAGGGATGGGGAGCACGGCATAGGGAATACAATGCAGTCAACATTACTCTAATGGCTAGGTGGAGAGCCAGAGGAGAGAGAGAGCAATTAGAAAGAGCCATTAGGATCATTTTATAAACTATATAAATGTGTAACCAATGTACTGTATACTTAAAACTAATAATAAATTTTAAAAAAAATGTTTAGCAGATTTCTCTGTCTAGTGTATAAATACTGTATTCTAGTAACTCTGTCTTTTGATTTTTGTTTTCAGGCTCTACACATTTCTGCCATATTAGATACGGAACCAGAAATGGATGAGCATTTCGTTTGCACCTTGTTTAATCCAACTGGAGGTGCTAGACTAGGGATGCGTGTTCAAACCCTGATAACAGTTGTGCAAAACCAGGCCCCTCTGGGGCTCTTCAGTATTTCTGCAGTTGCAAATAGGTATAGTTTATTCATAAGGAAATTGTCACTTCTGAAGCTAAGTAGGAAATTTTTTGACATAAAGAAAATGCAGAAGGATATTGATCTCTGACTATTTTAAAGGCGACTTTTAAAATGAACTCTAGCAGACAGATACAGAGAGGCCATATCCCCTCTCATAACGAAGCATCAAAAAACTTGATCACATCCTGTATAATGGTGTTATTAGAATTCTTATTTTCTCAGAGTCCATACTTTCAGATAATGGCTTGTACTGTTATTTGTTTTCAATAATAATAAAAAATGAGAAATACTCAAACTAAATGAATGACTCTAAACATATTAACATGATTATAGTTTAAAATTCCTTTTGGAAGCTGAAAATATTTATTTTTTATGTCTTAAAAATATTTCAATAGATGTAGTTTTACTAATATGCTAAGAATTTCCCGACTTACTTTTTTCTCTGTAACATGATTTTACTTTATGTGGAAAGAAAATTAAGAATGACAAAGCTTTATTTATAATTTTTTAGAATATACAGCATGAAGTTACTGAAGTTACTCTCAGTATTTTGTTGTCCTAGTTTCAGAATGTTACATTTGTGATTTTAAAAAATCTTCATAAATGGATATTTTTGAACTGTAGCGTCTAGTCTTCCTGGTGTGTAAGATTTGTGGATGGATCTCACTTGGCTTGTGTAAATTTAAAAGTGTTAATATATGCTAACAATGTGACATTTATTTGAAGAAATTATATATCTGTAGAAATTATATTCTTTTTGTTTTCCATAATCCTTTTGTTTCATTTAGCGCCACCTCTGTAGACATTGAAGAAGCCAACAGGACTATATATTTAAATATGACACGTACTAATGGCCTTGATTTAGCCGTGAGTGTGGAATGGGAGACAATATCTGAAACAGCCTTCGGCATAAGTACGTTTTACTTCTTATGAGAACAAAATTCTGTAACCAAGAAAGATTGCATGTATAAGATTTACATATTCTCCCATGAATTATATCTTATGGATCTGTTGAAAATGAAGAACAGATATTTAATTCTTCTATTGCAGCTACAAAGAGTTATTGAGTGTCTATTATGTGTCAGGCATAGTATTAAACTCACAGAGCTTAAAGTTTAGGGAAAGAATGACATCAAATAACAACAACAACAAAAAAACAGTGTTAAGGGGAAATTCTTAGTATTGTGAGAACTTAAAGGAATGCTTCTCAGGGGCATCAGAATTTGAACTAAGACCAAATGCTGAATAGGGGTTGATTATGCAAAGACCTGGATTAGAGGAACATGGAGGAAAAAGTAGGAAGCTAATGAGGCATAAGTCTAGAGGCATTAAGTAAGCATATAAGTGAAAAATTTTAGAGCAGACATTGGGTTTAGAAATAAGGGGAGTGTTGAATTTGAAGAGTTATTTATGATTAGATCATTCAAGAGGTTGAAGAATAAGTTATAGACATTTGTCTTTATTCTAGGGTTAATGGAAAGCCTTTGGGTGGTTTACGCTTGGGAAAATGTTAGTGTGTGTGTGTGTGTGTGTGTGGTGGTATGATCACATTTACATTTTGAAGGTATTCTTGATGCCATGTAAAGAATGGGTTGATGGGTTGGCATAGAAGAGAGAATGCAGGGAGATGAACAAAAAGGTAACAGATTATAGTAGCTTGGACTAGGTGATGGATGGATATGAGAGAGATACCAGAGATGACTCAGAGGTTTCTGGCTTATGCAGCTGGATGGAAAGTAATGTCATTCAGTAAGAAAGGGAGTACTGTATGAGGACTGGGTGTTATTTTGGTGAGGGGAGTAAAAATATATGGAATCTAACACATTTTGAATTTGAATTACTTTTGAGAAGACATTTCTCTAGACTCAAAGGAAGATTTCTGCTGGAGAGAGAAATTTTGGAATCTTTAGCATGCATATTGCATTTAAAGTTATGCAAATTGAGGTAAAAACCTGAAAAAGAATTTTAAACAAAGGAGGGAAGATGACCCAGACTGAGCTCTGACAAGGCTTAAATTGAATGGCTGAGGAGAGGAGAATGTCATAGCAAAGGAGACTTAGAAAACTGGGTGAAAAAACCTAGGAGAATACAGGATTGCAGCAGGAGAGGGTTTTTAAAAGGAAGGAATGGTAAACTGTCAATTGCTAGTGAGAAGTCCAAAATAAGAACTGAAAAAAATACTCATTGAGAGTAGCAGTATAGAAGACATAAATTAACAAGAGCTATTTGTACAGAGGGATGGACACTGGATGCTTTGAATGGAAATGAAATAATGGAGACTTCAAATATATGCAACTCTTTCAAGAGGTTTCACTGAGAAGGTAGGACCTGGTAAAGGTAGTGATGTAGCATAGGAGTCAGAGGGTTTTTTGTTTATTTGTTCAGTTTGCAGAGACCTAAGCTTGTTTAAAATTGATGAAAAAGGCCTGGTGGGTAGAGAAAGACTGAATATTTAGAAGAGAAAGGAAATAATGAATATTGTTATGATTGCGTAGAAAGCAGGAGGAGATGGGATCAAAACAAGAAAGATTCTGGTTTCTAATTCAGAGTTATCTCATTGTTTGGACCCTGACTGTGTTTTTTAGAAGTACTTGTGAGAGTATATGTCAGAAATTCTTAAATATCAGCAGTCATTGTTCCTTTTTTGTTCACCATCTTGAATTATACTAGGGAAGGGTTTGTTCATATGGTCAGGGCCATTCAGACTATTAATGTAAAAGCTGTGACATACCTTTAAAAGGTAGCAAAATTGATTTTAACATACTGGATTTTTAGGAAAGAAAATCACTAATGTATAGTACACATAAGGCATAGACATTATGACTTCTTGAACTGATAATCTAAAAAGTATCAATAATTTACACAGAGCCTAGATTTTGACCTTGACCTTTGTTCTTGCTGCATCATGTTCATACCATTAGTTAGAGGTTAAGAACTTACTTTCTGTGGGAAACTGCCATGATAATAGAACACAGAAGCTTTTTGAAGGTTATTCTTTGTTAGATATGTTTTTTTGTTTGTTTGTTTCTGTCTTTATTATATAGTACAGGGTTTTAGGACATGTACTAGTATTTATTTATAAATACACTTTGGGAAAGTGTATGTACATATAGAATAGAAAATTAAATTTTCTTGTCTTTTAAGTTATGTTATTTTTAGTTCTTATTTTTACATTTCCTAGCTTGTCTCTTCTCTTTCTCATACACACACACAAACACACGTGTGTACACACAATGGAAGGATCTTCATTTCTAGTAACAGACCCACTAGTCTCAGTATTTGAACAATAAGCTTAGATAAAATTTGGAAGGGAGTATACATTAGCAAATCATGATTTATGTTTTTCAGGGGGAACGGATGTTGTATTTTCCATATTTCAAAGTTTTTTTGATGCATCAGCTTCTGGCTGGTGTTTCTTTACTTTGGAAGATTCAGTATATGGTCTAATGTTAAGAAAATTGTCTTCTACAGTTTACCGATGGCAAGGGGTTTTTATTCCACTTGAGGTAAGCATCGTCAATTTTGTAGTATGCAAAATAAATTGTTCGTGTAAATTTTAGATGCCTCACAAATTACTGTTACTATTATTCTTTATTTCCTAGGATTTAAATATAGAAAATCCTAAAACTTGTGAGGCCTTTAATATTGGTCTTTCTCCCTACTTTGTGATTACTCATGAAGAAAGAAATGAAGAAAAGCCTTCTGTTAACAGTGTGTATACATTCACATCTGGACTCAAATTATTGCTGGTAAACAAACAAACAAACTTCACCTTTTTGTAAATTGCTTTATTTAAAATTAAATTAAATTTGTAAGTTGTATCTAAATGTAAGATAATGTATATTCTATGTTAATGTTTAAAAGGGGTTTTGGCAAGTTGATACACATTCAAGCAAATTGTCTTAACCCAAGGATATTTTTGTCTTTCTTGAAATGACACCTAGATAGGCTTATCTAGGGATCAGAATGATTTTTCAAGTTTTGAATTTCATATATTAACTCATACTATTGAGACCCTTTTTAGTTAAATTCTCCTTTAAATTTTTATTCTTGCTATTCTGTCTTCCTTGCAGGTACAAACAATCATTATTTCGGAAAGTTCTCAAGTAAGATATTTTACATCAGATAGCCAAGATTATTTAATTGTTGGAAGTCAAAGAGATGATTCTGAATCAACTCAGGTTTGATTCTTTTAAAATGAATATTTTTTCTTTTTTATACTATAATTGAAACTCATCACAGACATAGTCTGTAGGTTTAGTATAAAAGAAAACTATAATTTGCTTGGAGTGAAGTAGAGTAAGATATTGATTAGTCACAGTTGATCTTTAAACAATAGAGTTATGCATATTATACTGTCTTAAAGAGCCAGAGCATGTGTAATAATAAACATGACATTTAATTAGAATTGAATTGAGTTTGAGACATTATAAAGAGAAATTATATAATTGGACAGAAGATAACACTAAAAATTCATGACTAACATTGCCAAATGGGCATTCAACATCTCCCTCAAAATCTCACATTTCTCTAGTAAACAACATTTTATAATTCTAATAATACTTATTCGATAATTTTTGCCACTCCTCAGATTCTAATACCTGCTTCTTACCTCTCCGCTTTTGGCACGTGACCTTGCAAGATTGCTCATCTTCCCAATGCCAAATCTAGAAATTCTCTTAATACTATCTTATTCCTCCCTTCTGTTACAATGCAGGGAAGGTTCCTTTAGTAAAGCCAGGATAGGTGCTCACATAGGTGCTCCTCTTTCTTTCATAAGGTTTAGTTATTCCCTCTATGTCTGGCATCAATAGCATCTCTATTTATAGGATTATTACAATCAGCATAAATGCTGGGTCTCCACATTTAAAAGAAATTTCTTTCCTAATCTCATCTCCTTCATCTTTCTATTTCTTTTCTACCTTCTATGGTAAGATGCCTTGAAAGAATTATCCACTTGCTTTGTTTTTACTTCCTCTTGGTCACTGATGAGAGCAGAGTTGCAAATTTAGGGGATATTTTTCTATGACTGTCTTATGTTACTTCCCATCTGCATGTGACACAGCCATCTTAACCTCAGATTTAAACCGTCTCTTCTTTTGATTTCTAAGAGAAATCAAGGTACCACAAAGATTTTCTCTTTGTCTCTCTGTGTCATCTGTCTCAGTGTCCATTGCCCGTTTCTCCTTCCTTTTCTGAACTAAGATATCTTGGAGTTTTTCAGGTTCAGTTTTAGTTCAGATTTCTTTATTTCTTTCTCTTCACTCTCTCTAGGAACTTTCATCAATCCTGTGGCTTTTAATATCAGCTACAGGCTAATATCTTTCAAATTTATCAGTAGCTGTTCCTCTATATTCTAGACTTACATATCTAACTACCTATTGGTATCTCTACTTACACGTATTTTAGATGTTGAAGATCGAACATATACCCACTGAACTTTTGCTTTTCTCTGTGAAGCTCATTCAGTGCTTGCTTTTCATCTCAGGGAATAGCAGCCTCATAAACATAATTGATCATTATAGAATGCTGGGATATATCTTTATTGATTACTCCTTTTTATTCATTGACATCTAATTTATTATTGTGTTTTTGATTATATCCCCCAATAATATTTTGAGTACAGACATTTTTTTCATCTCTGCTTTTCCCTCCTTAATCCAGTTCCTCATCATTTCTCTCTCACACTATTGGGGTAGCCTCTAGCTGATCTTCGAACTTCTCTGACCTCCTCAGATCTATTCTCCATCAAGTAGCCAGAGTAATCTCTTGAAAATATGAATTAACTCATATTATTTCTCATTTTAAAACTATTCAATGATTTGCAATTATACTTTAGATAAATGCAAAGTTATTTAATACAGACTATAAGTAGGATAACCATATTTCCTTATTTGCTGAGCATGGTACTGGATTATTTATGCCTATAAGCTTAATATAATTATTACTATTGTCCCTTTCACTTTAAGGATCCCTGTTATAAATTATATAGTCACCCTAATGAAAGATACCTCATGATCTTTCCTCTCTAGTCTCACTGGTCTTTATTCCTCCAGGACTGTCAATTTCCATACAGTTGGACCAGTCTTCATTTAGATTATGACAGACTTTTTATGCCTTGGAAATTTTGTCATGTCGTTCTTCCTACTTTTATTTCCCTAGTACACCCATAATTCTCTATCACACCTTGCCAATTGTATCTTCAGCACATGTATCAATTTAATAATCATACATTTATTTAATGATTGAGGTGTTTATTGCTTGCTTTTTCTAATACTTAATATCCATAATAGCAGATGCCACTCTCTCCATAACTCCTAGCATATGCCTAAGGTTTCCAGTTGTTGACTGAATAAATATAATATTTTTATGAAACTGACCCGATTGTGTAAAAAAAACAAGTAGATTTGGGATTTTCTTTTAATTTTAAATATATGAACACTCATCCTAAAACCTTGTATGCATTGCCATCTTCAGGACTGAAAAGATTAGGTGTTTCTCTTTATATTCTATTGCTTGAGCAATGGGTAATGAATGATATTATAGCATCAGAACGTTCTTATCCAGTTTTAGATTTTTCATATTTAAATTAATCCTCTCCTATTTTCAGCTTTCTCCGTCTCTTGCTCTCACTGACTCCCACCCAGATGTATATTTGAAACTGATTTATTTTCAAATAATTTCTCTTTAAAACTCATTCTGCGTGTATGTGCTTACACACACACACACACACACACACACACACACACACAGAAAAAGAGATGGGAGAGAGCTATTTTCTCATTTATGAACGTATCTTTCTAACTAAATAAAAGCATCCAGGAGAAAAAGTATATGATATTGGTTAAATATTCTTAAGTGCTAAATTTCTAGTCATGTGGGTTTTGTATTTGAACATTCCCTACAGGTCTTCAGATGGAATGGAGGAAGCTTCGTGTGGCATCAGACACTCCCTGTCCGAGGTGTGCTGAGCATGGCCTTGTTCACCAAAGGAGGCTCTGTGTTCTTAGTCATTTCCCAGGCTAATGCCAGGCCCACTTCCCTTTTACTCAGATGGTCTGGCAATGAGTTCATTAACTTTCAAGAAGTGCCAATTAGTGGAGCAATACAAGTCAAGGCCTTGACTTCAGGCGATGATATTTACTTAATTTTTGCCAAAACTGCCTTTCTAGGTAAGAAGATATGGTGTTTGTAATGCTTGCACAGTTATTATCAAAATTATCTAACAAATAGTGTGTTCGTATGAAAATGCTCCTGTAACAATTTTTTAGCTAATCTGTAGAATATTTCTTGATGGATAAATATTGCCTGTCAACTGCAAATGGATTTTGGGGAAAAAAGTTTAAATGTTACATCCATAATCTTTAGGTGTTCTGAACCACTACTTTAAATTGGGGATGGGTGGGTAAAGTGGAAAGATCTATGAAGAGATTTATGAAGATCTTACACCCAAAGCATAAACACGCAACTTTGTATGTGACTGCACTTGGGGTGCCATGGATAATTTGTAGTAGTAATAAATAATACTTAGCAACTTTTGATAAGACTGTTTAAAAATATTCATAGAATACGAATATGCTTTCTCCTGCTTAGTAGAATTTTCATAAATAAAATATCAATGTTCCCCCAAAATAAAACATTTGTTACTATTCTTTTTTGATATCAGATCATGATGAGTGGCTAACATTGTGTGGTAAACGCAAAAAGACTTTTGAGGTGTTTGCAAATTGTATTTCTGTTTAAATGAATTGAAGAATGTCTTCTTACATTTTTAAATTAAATTTAATATTTTATTATAGTTTTACTATGTAATTTTGTCATTTTTTTCCTGTAACTTTTGCCTTTAGATTTTGACTTTTATTCCATTATTGCAGGAGATCAGAATGCAGTTGATATTTTTGTCTGGGAGCCGGGACAATCTTCTTTTAGATATTTTCAATCACTGGATTTTGCTGCTGTTAATAGGATCCATTCCTTCACACCAGCCTCAGGAATAGGTATGGGCTTTTCAATTGCTGACTAATCCTAAAAGCAACATGGAAAGGTAGAATGATTTTGATCTCACTGAATTAGAGGTAGTGTCACACTGGGTATTTTAGTAAGGATGTAAAATCAAGATCTTGACAATATTATTTCCAGAAATCCTAGAAGTTTAAAAGGACTGGTACTCTTAAAATGAGGATTATGATGGAGAAGAATTAGAATGACTAAAATATGGGGGGAAATGTTAGTGAAGAATAAGGAAAGATGATATATTACTTTTGTCTAGAGAAAAATGAAGAATGACATTTAACGATGAAAGTATTTATAAGGGGATAGCGATAGCAAGAATGTACATTGAATTTTTTTTTGAAAAAGCCAGAAAATGATTGTGAGAACTTTGCTGTCCTCGTTCACTTTCCCAGCTTTCCTCAACAGTCTGAAATCCTTTCTTGATTTTCTGTATGTGAATCTATACATCAAAAATAATAAGCAGTATTTTTAATCTCCATAGTTCTGCAACAGAGTCTGTTAGTAAGAACTGAGGAGGTTAATGCTATCTGGAGGCTGTAGGATCATTTCACGGTTGGTAATGGGCCAGTGGCAATAAGACAAAGAAGCCAAGGGCATTGGCATGCTGAGCTTGTGGGGCTGTCTCCCAGAACAGGTGTGCACAGGCCAGTGTGCCTCCTGTCAAGGTGCCTAGAGGAGCATGGAAGTCAAACCTGAGAGGCTCAGCAGGGAAGTCTGGATGAATCAAAGTCCCACTTTTAAATTGAGATATGGAAATTTGGTATGAATTAAGCAGTACACATTTATGAATTAGATATTACATGTAAGGCATTATTTAAAGTTATGAAGAGTGTCTCGCCTTCATAGGTTTAATGTCTAGTTGGAGAAGCAAAAACGAAAAAATTAAGATAATAATTCAAGGTAGTGTCCCAATCCCATTTGCTCTGAGAGTGGTAGAATTGGAGTGGTTAAGTGGCTTCAAGGGCAGTGTGAGCTCTGCCTGGGTGGATCCGTAGGAAATCTTGTGGGTGGAGGAGAGGTATGAGCAAAGGTGAAAGACAGGAGTGACTGTGGCATTGAGGGCACAATGGTCAGAGTACAGTGGTGGGGACAGAGGATTTGGTTCAGGTGGTTCAGAGTAAAGTGGTGGGGACAGAGGATTTGGTTCAGACAGAGTCTATACAGGTGGGCCTGGAATGTCAGACCCTGGGTTTGAATGTGCTTCAGACAGTCCACCGGTTCCCAGACATTTTGGTCTTAGGAACTTTTTATCCTCTGAAAAATTTGAGGACCTCAAAGAGTTTTTTGTTTGTGTGTATTGAATCTAATGATATTTATTATATTAGTAATTAAAATGGAGAACTTTTAAAGGTATTTATTAATTTATTTAAAAATGATAGCAATAAACTCATTACATGTGAACATAAATAACATGTTTTATTTTAACAAAAACTATATTTGCCAAAACAGAAACCTTTGTTAGAAGAGTGGTATTACTTTTTTTGTTTTTGCAAATCCTTTTAATAGACAATATCTGGATTCTCATGTCTGCCTGTTGCAGTAATTATGTCATGTGGCCTCTGGAATATACCCCCATTCACTCATGAAAGAATGAGAGTGAAGTAGACAAACAGCATCTTAATATTATTATGAAAATAATTTTGACCTCACAGGCCCTCTTTAAAGATCTCAAGGACTGTTTAGGGTTCCTGGATTACATTCTAAGCATTACTGAGATAGAGAAATCCCTGAAGGCATTTCAGGGGCAGGTGATGATCTAAGGCATGTATTACAACTCTACCTAACTTTGGTGCATAAAATATGCTGGATGCAGTTGTTCGTAACTGCCCAGGCCAGAGTTGATGTAAGAAGCCTCTGTGGGTGGTTAGAGATGTGGAACTCTAACAGAGTGAAATTAGGAGGAAACCAATTAAAAGTTCAGATTTCAAAGATATCAATGTGTGGGGGTAGTTGAACTCATAGTAATATAATATAAACATAATAAAGTTAACATCTACAAAGTAGATGGTACTGAAAAGAGTAGAGGACTTAGCACAGGAGTCTATTATAAGTTTTTCTTGCCTGACTTCTGCTTTCTCTGCCAGGCATTGTAACCTTTATGCACTATCTCCTTTAGTCACCTGAACAGGTGACCAGGAATCAAAGGTCATTTACCTCTCTTTTTATAGATTATCTCATTGTGCTTTGTCTCCATGTGTCCTACTCTGTCCTTCTCAGCTCTGTGTCCATACCAGGTTCTCCCAGACCCTGGCTACCTCCAATCTGGACTGTTACATTGGTTTCTGGCCCCCATGTCAGGTTCACTCTGCCGTTCATCCTCTCCTTAAATAACCTCTTTACATTGTCAGCCTCTGACAGGCCTTAAATCTGTGATGTTATCCCGATAAACAACTTGAGTGATTTATCATTCACCTAACAATTGATTTACTGAATAAATGATGTAGCTTTCATCATGTGTTTGTTTAGTTTTTGTCTGCTTGTCCTTTAATTTTGTGTCGTTATCATTTTTGCTCCTCTTACACTTCAAGTTTTCAAGTGGACTAACTATATCTACTTGAGTCACTTATTATAATTTAAGTTGCCTAATGAATGTTTTTAAGGATGAGAGTGCTGCCTGAATGGGCTATTAATTGAAGTTATAGAATTTCCTTTAAAGACTTTTAAAAAAGAGAATAGGCATACTTTCTAAAAGGATTTGTGAAAAATTCTTCCAGAGGCTTGTTAAGGGATCCATTGTGAGGTCTCTTTATTCTTTTGTTTCTGAGACTTGAGGTTGTAGAAGTATGAAAAGACTATAGGTAATTATTTAGGATGGCTTATTATAGATCCCCTGAAAACTGAAATTATGCATTAAGTAATATTCAAGGATTTTCTTATTTTGAATGTGTCATGTATTTTATTAAAAGTATTAGATTGGAGCCATGACTATAAGGATTACATATTTATTCCGGTTGGTGAATTGACAGAGATTATTGGGTAGTGAATTCTTTAACGGATGACGAAAAATGAATAAAACAAAGACTGCAAGGGCATATAAACTTATCTTCCCCCTTCTCCCTTCTCTTCTTTGTTATTTGATGTGTTTAGTGCCAGTTATGTGCTAAGTAAGCACAGTGGTAGACACTGAGGAAACAAGGGCAGCAAAATCAGATATTATTTCTGCTCTAAAGAATTTTCACACGCAATAGGGAAGTGAGACGTTATATAAAATCACAAATAAGTTTCTAGCTATAAACAGGTAACTGCTATGAAAGAATAAAGTACTCCCATAACACAAAATGGAAAGGGCTTGACTTGGTCTAGGGGATGCCCACAAAACTTCTTTATGGAGGAATCATTTAACTGTGAACTATAGGTAAGTAGGAGTTAATGAGGCAAAGAGTTGAGTACAGAGACGGCTCTATGTTGAGGGAACAGCACATGCAAAGAGGTCAGATGATGGCAGTGATCATGTGCTTCTAAAGAAAGATCAGGAAGACGTCAGTGTGGCAGTGAGGGGAAAGTAGTACAGGGTATAACTGAAGATGTAATCAGATTGGCCAGATACAGGTTTAAAGGATTATTATCTTTACCTAAATGTATTGGGGTACTTTTTTTTTTTTGAGAAGGTGATGAGGAAATGGGAAAAGAGAAGGGAGCAGGGAGAGAGAGGGAGACAGAGACTGTGTCTCTGTGAGTGAGCGAGTGTGTGTATTTAATTTGAGATGACTTTGAGTCATCCATGTATAGATATTGAATAAATGTTCCTGGTTGGAGCTTAGAAGAGAGTCCTAGATTGCAGATATGTATTGGATGTTTTATGTGCAAGGATGGAATTGTTTAGAAAGAGATTATATAATATGAGGGGAGAGGTCTTCGAACCAAGCCTTGCTGAATTTCACTTTTCAAAGGGCAGGTGGAGAAGAATATATGGACAAAAGAATCAGGAAATATGGAAATCTGTAGCTAACACTTACTGGATGTTTATTATATTATGCCCTAGGTCCTCTTCTGGTCCTTTTCTTTATTACCTCATTTAATACTCAGAGCTCCGTATGCTGCTGGAAAGACACTTGCCTCTCCTCCCTAGGCCCCCCCAATACTTTCAGCTTCACCAAAACTATTACCTTTGGAAATTATCACCTTTGGAAATCATTGCGTTAAGCTTATTACTCTCTTCATCCCTGTTCAGTCACCATAAGAAGCCCAGTCTCCCTGAGGATAAAGGGACTTTTGTCTCCATGTGGTCTACTCATGCTCTAGATCATATGAACCCTAATGTCTAGACCAGATGTTCTATGCTGACTCCCTCAATTCCACAAATCCTTCCATAATGCCCTGTGGAATAGATATACCGTACCTCAAACTTTTCTCAGAATGTTCCCTTTATATTCTTGCTCTGGAACTCAGCTCTCTCCTGACGCCAATGCTTCCCACCGCAGTCCTCCCTGGCTGCTCTACCTCTTACCGATTCTCTTTTATATTCCCAGGTCTCTAAATGTTAGGAATGCTTGTTCTGGTGCTTAGTCCTGGAACTTCATTTTATTTACACTTACACCTTAAATAATTTCATCTAGTTGCCTTCTTTTGGGATATCTTTTTTTTTTTTTTTTTAAATAAAGATTTTGATAAATGGAAGAGAATTTTATAATTAGTACTAGTTCCCAGAGTAGAGATTTAGGTGTTTGTTTGTTTGTTTTCCTCTTTGTACACATTTCCTGGCCTAATGTCATGATCTTGAATAGTACAAATATCCATTTTCTGGGGGAAAAAAAAGGCTTTCTGCATACATCTATGCAGATTTGAGCCCCTTACATTTCTTACTCTGAATGTATAATTATCTACTTGCTGCCTTGTCATACTAAACAGATTACAAGGACGTGAATAGGGTGTATCTCTGAGGCTGAAGATGCATAATTTGTTTAGAGCACTTCAGTTTATGATTTTGCTTGAGACTCTAGAATCAGTTAAACTTGAGAGATGTTGAGATCTGTCTGAGGAGTTTGTTCTTTACTGAATGTCTGGTTTTACAAAGCTTTATGAAAAATATATGGCCATTTTGAAAATGCAGATTTGTTAGTAGCAACACTTTTTTTGACCTTTCTCTTTCATCCAACATTTACTAAACTGCACTAGTAGTTAAATTAATTACCATAAATAAACTGAATCAGTAATCCTTGATATTTAAGAGTAAGGATATAGGATTTTCTATTTTAACCTATGGACTAAAATTTTAGAAGAGACTCATGGTTTCTGGTTCTCTGTGCTATTTTTAATACTCAGTCTTATTTGATATTTTTATGTTCTAGTGTGTTTCTCTAAGTACTGGAATTTGTGTGTGTTTCTCCATGATTTCTCACTTTTCTAACCCTGTTTTTTAATCTTGAAGATTGTTTAGTGGTATATATAACGTAGTAAGTGCCTTCCCCTCTGAGCTTATGTATGTACAAATATGTGCCAGTGCTTTGAATTATTTTTTTTTAGGCAAAGCAGCCCTTGGTTGACCTCACAGATTGCAAGGACCTTGTCAGTTTACAATCTCTTATTTTTTTATGCCTACAGCACATGGTCTTCCTAGGCGGTCTCCCATCCAAGTACTAACCAGGCTCGACCCTGCTTAGCTTCTGAGATCAGAGGGTATCGGGCTTGTTCAGGGTAGCATGGCCGTAGACTGCTTTGAACTATTAAGAGCATGGTTTCCTAATGACATTTCAGAAAGCATTGGCAGAATATATTCCAACATCATAAATTTGTTCATATCCTTTGGTCTAATTAACCACCTTTAAGAATTTATTAAGTGAAAATAATTAAAATGAAGAACTCTATCTCTAATTAATATTGGAAAGATAAATAAAAAACAATAATAAACATCCAATGTAGGAAAATTATTAAATATATTTTAAAATCAACTCTATAGGTTATCTGTGTATTAAAATTATAAATTTTAATGATATGTAGAAACATAAAAAACTGTATACAGTGTACATTGGTATACTGCTATCAATAGTGTATTAAGCTTTTTAATTAAGCATTTTTTTGTATTTAGACTTTATAATTAATTCAGTTATGAACTCATAAGGATGATGACTGGAATGGAAAATAAAAAAATGAAATATATAGTAATGGCATTAATGGGTGTTTTTCACTTTCAGAAATATCCTAGCATCTTATTCAATAAATAAATATCAAGATGAATACAAGAGAGTCCAAAATCCATTTGGTTTTACCATCTAGTGATTTCTTCTTTAAATGGATTATGAGTATATTGTCAAGCTTGATTGTTTCACAGCATTTAAAAATTATTATTTACATTCAATTATTTCAGAAATTGAATCATCGTCATTTCAGAAGTCAAAATGGAACTTTGAAAGTTGGAGAGATTTTGCCGTGGTACCGATATAGGGAGCATGTGAGGTGACAATTTATATTTCACTCTCGTTGCCTTTTCTTTCCTTTCTACAGTCCACATACTTCTTATTGGCCAAGCTGTGTCTGCTCTTTACTGCTGGAATTCAGAGCTGAATCAGTTCTCTTTTATTATGGAAGCACCTTCTGCTCACGATGTAGCTTCTGTTACTGTAAAGTCCCTTAATTCAAGCAAGAATTTAATTGCTCTGGTTGGAGCCACCCACTCACACATATATGAGCTGGCCTACGTCTCAAGCCAGTCTGACTTTATTCCTAGGTAGGTTCAACATTTTATGCTGTCTTTGTGCTCACCATAATTTTACATGCACCTAATTTTTAAACCTTTATTTAGTGACTGAAAAATGTACAAAACATAAGAGATTTTTTTTATAAGCTGAAAACTTGGTTATTATCCATATTTCTAATATTTATAATATCAAGTTAATCAGTATTATATGAACATTTTGTATTAAAATTTTATTTATGAAATGTGATTTTTCCAAACTTTTAATATCAATCAATGTTATAAGAGTTTTATGAATAAGTTATTTACTATATATATGTCTTCAATTTATTGTAGTTGACTTATACGTACTTCTTATGTTAGTTCAGGTGAACTGATATTTGAACCTGGTGACAGAGAAGCTGTAATCGCAGTGAATATCCTTGATGATACAATTCCAGAGGAGGAAGAATCCTTTAGAGTTCAGCTTAAAAATCCCAAAGGAGGAGCAGAGATTGGTATTAATGGTTATGTAAAAATAACGATTCTGTCTAATGATGATGCCTATGGAATTGTTGGATTTGCTCAGGTAATGATACCAAAGAACTCACACTAAGAAGTCAAAATGATTTATTCACTATATTTACATAAGTTGTTATCAGCACTCAGTGAGTCACACTTTGAGTATCTTAAGCCTCTCTTCCTTCCCTTTGCCTGCATTACTCCCTACTGTGCATTCTAAGGTGAATTCTACTGATATCTTACAATTTATAATCTTACACCTCTGATCCTTTGGGTCAACATGTCCTAAGCTTTATTTTCATACTGATTATTTTTATAAGATTGAATTTTAAATGTTACCAGTTGGCCTTGGTCCAGCAGTTTGAATTTGTGATTAGCCCTGTTTCTAGAGGGCAATGATTAAGCAGATTGCACTGTACATTATATTTTGCCATTCATCATCTATAAATACATTACTGTCTTATTATTTCTTTGTTATTTCTGTGTGGGTCAGGGAGAGAGGGAGAGAGAGAAGGGACAGGAAGGTTGTAACTGTACGTGCATTGTACACATGGAGATGTTTTCTCCTAAGGAAAGAGAATTATGCAGATATTCCCAGGTTGAACTTCTATGCCCAGACTTCATATTCCTTTACCAAATAGCAAAAGGACACCCATTCATATTGCATCATTTAGTCCTGTTTGCAAGGTAGATCTTGAACTAGAGTCATAGCTGCAGCCATCACGTGTCTTTCGCCAAAATATTCTGCAGTAAAGGAAAACCTAACTCACACTGGCTCAAGAATATGTTTATAGAGAAGGGGGGCTTCAGGGTTGGTTGCATACTGTGTCACCATGGCTCAGATTCTTTTCATATCTCTACTTTGCCAACACAAAACTTATCTGATCCTTCATCTGGTTGTTTGAAAGCTGATGTTATTGTTAGGGCTACTACTTTCTTGTTCGAGTTCAGCTAGGGAGAATGAGATGTTTTATGTGTCTTTCAGTTCAAGAAATAAATTTCTCAAAAACCTTTAGAATTTCTAATATGTTTATGCATTCATTCATTTATGTAGCAGATATTTAACAAACAACTATTGTGTACCAGATACTGTTTCAGGTGCTGGAGATAAGTCAGAAAATGAAACAATAAAAATCTCTGTCCTCCTGGTCCTTAAATTGTAGAGAGAGGGGGCTAGGGGGAAAAGACAAAAAGATATAAGAAATATCTGTAACCATATATATTTTTTTTCATGAGGAATTAAGTGTCAATTTTATTGAGCTCAGACCAGGAGTCTATGGGTCTTGAGGACCTCTGTGTATCTGTCAGTTTTCTTCTCCATGTTCTTTTCAGCCTGTTTCCATAGCCTCATGAGCTGCTTTTTCTTCCGGTAATGGATCTCAGCCTTCTCTTTCCTCTTCTCCTCCAGAGTGACCATCATCTGTAATCATATTTGATAGTAATAAGTGCCATGGAGAAACATTAGGCAGAGAAGGCAGATGAAGAGTGTGAGGGAGGGAGTGGAAGTTATGTGCGGGTGGGGTGGGGGGAATGGAAAATTAGAGTATCAGGGAAGGCTGCTCTGAGGAAGTGACATAAGGACAGAGGCTTGGAGGAAATGAGGAAGTGAGTAATACACATAGCTGGGGGAAGAGCATTCAAGGCAGGGGGAGCTATCAGCAAGGTCAGAGGCCCTGAAATGAGGCCTTTCCCATCTGGAGCAGCAAGGAGGCCGCTGTGGCTGAAGTCAATATGCTAGTAGCGATGAAGCCAGAGATGAAGGGCCAGGCCTTGTGTGGGGTCCCCTCCAGCACTCGCAGGTGCTGTGACTTGCTGGGAGGACTCAAAGGACTCAGCATTTAGTCATTTTCATGGCTGTGATTTATTACAGTGGAAGGATACTAAACAAAATTAGCTAAGGGGATAGCCCGTGGGGTGAAGTCCAGAGGACACCAGATGCCGATTTCCAAGAGCTCTCTCTCCATGTAGGCACACAGGACACGCTTAATTCCCCCAGTGTGGAGCTGAGTTGTGACAATACGTAGGCAGTGTTGCCAACCAGGAAAGCTCATTAGAGACTCACTGACCACGGTTTTAATTGGAGATTGATCGCTTAGGCCCCCTCTACCTGGCCAAAATTCCTGACTCCCAGGAAAAAAACAAGTGTTCGGTATAAACCACATTTTGTGTGCAAAGAGTTCAGGTGCAAAGAGTCAGTTGTTAGTTTGAATATTCAAGTTCCCTCCCAAAATTCAAGTTCCCAGACACCAGCCAAGGGTCAACCTTGTAAGCAGGACTTTTGAAGGATAGCAGTAAGGCCTGCTATGTTACCTGTGTCCTGTATAGGCCCCTTAGTGTCATAAGGAATTTGGCCTCCGAGGGACATGGGGTGGAAGAGCAACAGAAGCTGACTTGTATTTAGAATGACACTCTGGCCTTAGAATTGAGACTAAATTGTAAGTGGGCAAGGACAGAAGTAGACCAGTTAGGAGACTGTTGCAGTAATCTAGCAACAAATGATAGAGCTCCATGAAGCAGGAATTTGCCTTTTACCAAGATTTGGACCACTGTAGAAGGAGCAGGTTTGGGTGATAAGATGAGTTTTTGATATAATGTTCTGAGTCAGTTGTTTGCAAGGGTTGTAGGACACCCTGTCACCCACCCTGGCCTCCTCTTAGGAACCTCTACCCAATAGAAATACAATGTGAGTCAGATATGTAATTTTAAATTTTCTAGTAGCCATATAAAAAAAAGTAAAAGGAAATAGGTGAAATTAATTTTAATGTCATTTTTTATTTAACCCAATGTATTTGAAATACTGTAATTTCAATATATAATCAACGTAAAATTGATGAAATATATTACATCCATTTTTTTATACTTTATCTTCAAATTTGGTGTACATTGTACACTTATAGGCTAGTCACATTTCAAGTGCACAGTAGCTATGTGTGGCCAGTGACCACTGTGTAGGACAGTGTAGCTCTAAGGCATTAGCTGTGGGAGCCACATGGGGCTTAGAGATAAAGAAGACAGCTTTTGTATAAGACTTGTTTCCTCACTTTCTTCAGAGCTCTGCTGAAATGCCACCTTACCAGAAAGGCCTACCCTGAGTGAAAATTGCAACTCCCACCATTATTCAGTACTTTTTCATCCTGCCTTAGTCTTCCTTATGATAGTTATAATGGCCTGCTTTGTCTGTTGTCAGTTTCTTTTTTACTCAATTTGAAGAGTGTGAGAACTGGGCGGGCTAACTGCTTTGTTCAGAGCTTTATCGCTTACCAGAAAAGTGCTTGGTACACAGTAGGTGCTCAGTACAAACCTGTCATTATCCCGGGGAGGCATCAACACTCACATGCTTTCTTAGGGTCTCATACCAGTATATGGGGCTGAGCCGGAGTTTCTGCAACAAGGGCAACAGCTCCTGCTGGTCACCTTGAAGCCTTGCTGCAGAAGGAGAGTACTTTCTATTCCTCAACTATCTAAGCACGATAGATTTTACTTTATGAAGCTTGCTCTACAATTGCTCTAGAGATATAAATTCACTGTGGTTTAATTCTTATCAATAGATAGTGTTCTGGGTTCCTTCAATACGTTCAGTAGCATTCCTCAATACAGGCCTTTTGTGTCCGGATGGCCACATTCCAAGATGAGACCTAGTAGATAATGAGAGTTTCTTGAATGTTTTTGAGCTGTATTAAATCTTCATTTTACTAACCCTTGTTAATAGAGGGCATGGAGCCAGAAAGAGGCTTCTCTTAACAGGCATTGTCTTTTGTGAACAGATTATATGCATGTTTAAAAATCAAGGCATTTTCTGCAGGAGTGTTGATTGCCTTGAGTAAGATTTTATTACTATGTAACATCTGTAACAGTGTGTTAAAATGCTGTGTAGAATATTGCTATAGTATGGAATATTCAAATTAGCATTCTAAATATAAATTTTAAGAAATTAATGGGGTGTCTCTTTGCAGATTACCAGTAAAAAGTAAAGTAAAAAGACAAGAAAAATCTTCTTGGAAAGGTTTTTAAAAATCTTTATACTCCAAATTTTTGCTTTATTGCCTATAGGGAAACCAGGAATATTATAAGAACGGATTCTTTGGAGTATTAATTTTGAAGAAAAGTTCATTAAATGGCTGGCAAGAGATGTTTGTTGCAAGTGTCAGATGTAGAATGTTATAGTCACACAGAGGTAGAAATCAGTTTGGAACAAAGGGAAAAGGCTAGGAAGTATAGATGGGAAGAGGAAGAGAGTAAGGAATCCTAATACATGAGAAGTAGATTTTTCTGGCAGGAAAAATAGTCGTAGAGACCATGAACTAAGGATGAAACACCATCAATAGAAACAGGACAGCCTGTAGAAACATTTCAGAGGATACAAACGTAAGGATGAGACAATTGTAAGTGATAAGAAAGAGATCCCTAATTCTCATGCGATCGTTACATTTGGGTGGGACTTTGTAGACAACGTAGATTGAACACTTATTTTACAAGAAGAAAACAAAAGACCTAGAAAGATTTCCAGAGGTTACATACAGAAGTTATACAGGTTGCTCTCTTCTCTTGACTCTGTTCTTTCTGCTCTACAAACTTTACATGCCAAATGTAATACTTGCGGAAGAGTAAATGCTTTCTGAGTACAAAAATAATACATGTTCATTGAGGAAAATTTGAGAACTGTAGAACCAAGAAGACAAAAAATAAAAATAATCCTCTAAAATTTTACATTTTCATTTACTTTAGACTTTTACTTATTCAAGCATGCATGTTTTAAACTAAAATCATGGTCATCCTATATTACTGTTTTTTTTTAACAATTGTTTTTCACTTAATGTAGCATACTACTTAGTACTGTGAGGTTTTTATAACATGAAATAAAGAAAAGTCTGCTTAGGTAATTTCAAATAATCACTTGTGACTTTCTGTGTATTTTTCAGAATTCATTATATAAGCAAGTGGAAGAAATGGAGCAAGATGGCTTAGTAACCCTGAGTGTTGAGCGCTTAAAAGGAACATATGGTCGTGTAACCGTAGCATGGGAGGCTGATGGAAGCATTAGTGATATATTTCCTACCTCAGGAGTGGTATGTAATTTACAAACTTATGGGATGCATGTCACCAAACCCTGCCTTATGGGTGAAGTATTTGAGTTTGCCCATGCCAACACTGGGTACCTAGTAATCACTGTAGAGAGGGATACAGTTTAAGGTTAGTTAATCATTGTGATTATTGTTCTTTTTTTCTGTATTACCAAAATTATCTGTAAAAAAGTAGTCCCTTTTGAGGTTCAGTATCATTTGGTCAAATTGTTGATTTATTACATTTTCAGAAAGATAAAACCAGTCAAACTGGGGATGGAAACATGATTTCAAGATTTGAGTAAAATAGAAGCAGTAAATAGAGAACAAATTTGTGTAAAATTCAAGACATAAAAAAGTAGACCAGAGTGATACAAGTTGAATATCTTGTAAATAGACTCTAAGTTGGAAGGTTTAAGTTTATAAGGAAGATAAACCTGTAAGGAAGCGAGGAAGATGAGAACGTGCAGGGGGAGAAGTCAATCTGCAGACAGTTGCACCTGAGATTCAGCCTGTGATGGAGTTCTGGCACCGAGCTGGTTTTTGGGAGTTGTTTCCATTTGAGGCAAGGGGATGAGATGTTGTACCCTTGTTTTAGCCATCCTTGACCTTCAGTCACTTTCTGGAGAGGGCACAACCTTGAGTGAAACAGTTGCTGCAGCTGAGGGCAGTTCCCAGTGAGAAACAGAGAAGCTGTTATTTCCAGCAGCTAGGGACAGGTGCATCAGCTCCAAGAAGATATCTGAGCCAGGGATCACATTATCTACTATTGGAGGATAGCATGAAATTGGGGCACAGATTCAAGAATAAAATCAGAATGGACCAAAGAATTGAAGACTCACAAAAAGAGGATTTAAGGAGCATTTAGATCCTAATTAGGAAATGGGTTACCTCCTTGACTTGTCTTGGGTTTCATAGATTAATCCATATATTTTGCCCAAATGCTTCTATGAAGAGTTCTCTTTAAAGGTGTATGTTATGGTCCATCGATTCCAGGTTTCTGTATCATTTGGAAGATGATTGGAGCTTCAGTGTCTTAAGAACTACATGGCCAATTTTATTGCATTGAATATTTATACAAACTGTGAAAACTATAAGTTGTATCTCTCAGGTTTTATATGTTTTGAATTATAATGCAGTTCCCCAATTAATAATTGTTCTATAAACATGATTAAAATTATTTTAATTTCAATGCATAATAGTATCTTAAGTGTAGACTGTATTTAAGAAGAATTAATTATTTTATCCTGAGGTCAGTAAACTCTTTCTGTAAAAGGCTAGATAGTAAATATTTTAGACATTGTGGGATATATGGTCTCTTTCTCAGCTTTGCCTTTGTAGCACAGTAGTAGCAATAGACAGTATGTAATTGAATGAGCTTTGCTTTGTTTCAGTGGATTTGGCCAATGGGCAGTAGTTTTCTGGCTCTTGATTTTAATTAGGGCCTTGAGTTTATATTCTCAATCGCCTTCTCAAGGTGAAGAGATGAGTGTTAGTAAAATAGACCTGTAATGCTGATATGAATAATTGTAAATAGTTTGTAGCCATATTGCTGGCGAATAAAGCCTAAGATGAGGGAACAATTGTAAATGACATTCAAGAAACAGACAGAAACCCTATCAGAAAGAAATCAGATGCCTTTTAGCAAATTCGAATTTGACTCCTCAGACGATGGAGACACTAAAAGTGAAGAGAGATGCTTCAATTTCTATCTCTGCCTATCTTTCTCTATCTCCATTTTGACTGATTCACTGTTGAATGATCTATATATTCAAGAGTTTAGCCAAGGGAAATAGCAATCCTAGCAAAATTTTGTAGAGAAAAATGTTTCAACTATATGGCACCTTCTTAATGTTTATAGATTTTTATATATAGTATCTAGGACTTAGATTCCCAGAGAGAGTCTATGTACTTTATATTTCAATAGAATGTAGACTTCAGGATATGTCAATTTGGCTATATGGTTTATTAGCTTAAGCTTTAGTAATGATTTACTTTTTTTTCTTAAGTCTTCCATATTTAACATGAAAGGTACTTGATCAATTTGTAAATATTATGTTGCTTAAATATCTTGTTATTTAAGTTGCAGCCAATATTAAAATAAAATCTAACCTTCCAATAATATTACTGCACAGCGATAATTTAAAAAAATAAAAATTTCTTTCTTTAAAATTTTAGATTTCGTTTTCTGAAGGCCAGGCACTGTCTACAATCACTCTGACTATTCTTGCTGATGATGTACCAGAGTTATCAGAGATTGTGATTGTAACACTCATCCATATTACTACAGATGGGGTTGAAGACCCATCAAAGGGTGCTATTATTGATCAGAAAAGAAACAAGTCTGTGATAACCACTCTGCCTAGTGATTCACCCTATGGCTTGGTGGGCTGGCATGCTGAGTCTCTCTTCATTAGAGTAGCAGAGCCTAAAGGTAAATCTTGTTAAATATTTTTCAGGTTCTAGTAAGTTTTATTGGATAGTTTAATATGTACTAGGGATGTAATTTCTCATGATATTTTTCAGTTTGATATAATCTTTTTACTTTTTGTTTGTATTTATTGAATTTTATGATCAGTAAGCATTCAGTAATGAGATATAGAAAATACTTATACTTTTTGAAACATTACTATCATAATAGAAATGTTATTATTTTAGTAAATCATTGCAGTAGAGGGGATTGGTGTTTATTTTAACTTTCTCTTTTTCATTCTTTATCTGTTCTCTTTCCTCACTTAGATTTTCTCTTTATAGATTTTCTATAGTTACAGGAAACAACACAGAAATGCATATGATACTCCTGGTGTTAATTGTTAAACCTAAAGCAGTAATTAGAATAATATTTTTTCTCTGAAATATGATCAGTCCCTATTTCCTTTGAGCTTAATGCTGAAATCTTTGCCTAAATAACTATTATCAACTGTAGGATAAATGGATTTTTGTAGATAATGGTCATTTGACTTATTTGAATAAAAGGTTAAACATATGTTTTTAAAGCATATGTTTTTAAAATATACTATGTATAGGTTCTAAGATATTCAGGTAGGAACATGAACATCTGTCAAGGACCTTTCATTTAAACAACTGATGGAAAAAAATGATATGTAGTTATACACCTGGGCCTTTATATTTCTGTATATATAGGGACACAAGCAGTAGACAAAATGATCTGTTTATTGATTTAACATATTTTTGAAGCACCTAGCAATTACCAAAAATTGTGCTATGTGTTCTGTAAACAAAGACACAGTATTTGGTCATTAGAAACTAACAGATAGTAAGGAAGATTGACAAGTATTTTTTTCCTCATATATGGCAAATTAAATTTTAAAAAATCTAAGAAATGAAATAGAAAATAGATGCTGTGAAATACTTTGAGCCATATGATAGGCATCTCACTATAAGAACAAAATTATTCTTCTAATGATAGTTACTAAACCTGCACATGTGCACTTCCCTAAGATTTTTAACAATTTCTGTTGAAGTACATGATGCCTGCAATGTAAGATAGTGCTTTAGAGAACCAGAGTGAGAGTTTAGAACTGAGGTATAATACTAGCAGTGTGTGGTGATTCTCAGTACAACTTTGAAGATGAGGGGTACAAAGCACAAAGTACTCCTTGGGTGGTTTACATTGTCTTTGTTTTACCTCTCTTTTCTTTACTGTCTAAAAGAGATAGTGTAGAACATTTTACCCTAAGTGCTTGGAACAGCACTGACAGAAAGTAGAAAAGCTTATTTACTCAAGGTATGTCTGTCTCACAGAGAACATCACCATTCTTCAGTTACCAGTTGTTCGAGATAAAGGACTACTTGGAGACATTGCCATTCACTTGGTAGCTAACCCCAATTTCTTACTGCACGTCAATAATCGGGCTACTGAAAATGAAGATTATGTACTGCAAGAAACAATAATAATAATGAAAGAAAACATCAAAGAAACTTTTGTCAAAGTTGCCATTTTGCCAGTGAGTCTAGGCTGCAGTGAATATGATTATATGTCTGAGTGGATCTACAATTTCGTTAGTTGGGTAGTTTTAATGAATAAATGAATGAATAAAATGCCCAAATCAATCTGATTATTTTTATTATTGGTTTGGTAGGGCAATATTTTCATTTAATGATACGATTACTTGAATCAAGATTAGTCTTCAGGTGGTTTAGGTCTGGTTTTTGCACTCTCTGTCTCTCTCTCATAATATCTGTAATGATTCATAAGAAGCTGAAAATAGTTAATGTTAACAATAACATTATAAAATTAAATATTGTATTTATATGTTATATTATAAATAATAATAACTATATTATTTATATTCTATATTGTTAAATAAGAATATTATATAATAATACTAGTGTTGCTTATAGCCATATTAGATAATAGTGGCTTCTGGAGAGGACCTTCTAGGAGAGACATATGAAGCATTGGGCAGAGTAAACGTTTCCTTTTCACTTTTTTTTAAATCTTTTGAAATTTTTATTACCTATTCTAAAATAAGGTAACAAAGTTAGTTAAAATATTGGGTTATGACTAGATTTACAAGTCTAGAGCTTTCACTTCTAAGACATATGTTGCATTTACCAGTTTCTCCTAAATTGTTTTTTTTTTTTTTCTTTTTTTTGGTAGGGGTTATATATGTAAAATATACTCAACAGGATATGGTCAAATGTGAGATAGAATTTTTTAAATTATTTATTTGTTAATGAGTGTGAGGCTTCCATTGAAACATCACCATTAAACTTGAATATCCCTGAAGATTCTGAAGTTGTCGGTGGGAATATATTAAAATAGAGAAAGGAATTTTTTTGTATGTGTGATAGAGCTTTCCATTCCTGTGGAGAGTCATTTGCTTCTTACTGAAAAATATCAGATTTCAAATGCAAATTCAATATATTGAAAAAAAAATACAACATTATTTCTCTCCCCTCCCTGCTCCCCGACCCCCAGGATGATGCTCCTGAGCTGGAGGAAGGATTTATTGTCAACATCACTGAAGTATACCTGGTGAATTCCGACTTCTCTGCAGGACGGCCAAGTGTGCGGAGGCCCGGGATGGAAATTGTTGAGATAATGATTGAAGAAAATGATGACTCCAGAGGAATTTTTAAGTTTCATGTTATCAGAGTGAGATGAACTTTTATACATTTATAATAATACAGAAGCTTGTACCTACTGATTTAGCCAGATAGTATATTTTCATCAAAACAAGTGGTATTGCTTATAAAGACATATTTATAAATATGTCTTAAAATTTGTCTTATAGACTAATTCTGAGTTCTCTTTGAGCTAGACCAAAGAATTAAGTAGGTTTAGTCTAACACTAAATATAAGTGTTCTGAAGACCTATTATGTATATTCATATCTGTGTATAGATTTCTACTTTGAAGGGGGAAGTTATAAGACTGATAAGTAGAAATAATAAATTTAGAAAGTGATAACTTATAAGTGTTACTTTTGTCTTGCATTTTAACTTACGTTATTTACTTAATAGGATGCTGGAGATGTCATTATTGCCTATGAGGTGCCTCCACCCCTGAATGTCCTTCAAGTTCCTGTCATCCGGCTGGCTGGAAGCTTTGGAGCAGTAAATGTTTACTGGGAAGCAACACTGGACAGCGCTGGCCTGGAAGACTTTGAGCCATCTCATGGAATTCTTGAATTTGCAGATAGACAAGTATGCTGGTTGTGAACATATTACCATTTTTGTTTGTACTTCAAACTTTTTATAGGCCTCCACCAAATGATTATGCAACAGTGATTGCTAAATGGATTATATTCTAAATTTCTCTGTTAAGCTAAAAAGAAATATTGTTATTTAATGTATAATTATTTAATGGACTTATGAAGAAGGAATATCAATGTTCTCCAAACTCCCGCACCTGATTCTATTTTAAATAAGGGTTATAAAAGGATAATAACTGGCTTAGAGGTACCTAAGAGCATATAAAAAAAACTGTCTGATGAACTAGATTATTCATATGAATTTTTGGTTCTTTTATTTCTTAATGTTTGCAAGCATATTTATTTAGGATTTGCACTAACAGTATGCACATTTATTACTTAATATCCCAAATCTCTTTTACAATTGAAAGACTAAAATGATAGAAAAGTAACAAAATAGTTAAAACTGGAAAAAACTAAAGGACTATATTCTAGATTTGGGCCAATCAGTCTTAACAATTACAAAATATTCCACAAGAATTATAAGCTTGGCAAACAAAAGGGCATTTTGTAATATGTAAGAATATGATGTCATAAATTTTTAAGTCAATAAGTGTGAACAGCTATGAAAATGTTAGTAACTTCTAATAACAGTATCAATCTACATGAAGTTGATTTTGCCCAGATTGATTTGCATAATGTTCATTAATTAATGAATCGTCCCTAGTGGGACAGTAATTAGAGCTAAAAAATAAGCATACAAATCTATATTTTCCTATACATAAAGGCCTATTATTGTTAATATTTGAAACCATGAATTTTTAACAACTTTAGAACTTAAAACATTTTCTTCTAAAGAAAGAGGAAATGCATATTTTTATAGTAAATGCAGAAACAAATTGATTTCTCGTTGAAGTAGCCTTCCAACTTTAATTATATTATCAACACTCTATTCTGTGCATGAGGCTCAAGTTCTATTAATTAGCAGCATCCTTAAGATAAATAATATTACTATATTTAACATTTTATGAGAAAGATTTTCTGTATCCCACAGTATAGATTTGAGGGGCAGACATTTTATTTTATTTATTTATTTTATTTTCTCATTTAGTTTATATTGAAATATAATTTGTATTTCCTCCACTAGTGACTTTTGGAAGTAAGGAAAGCATACATATTCTCAGAGGTGATGAGATTATTTGGCAGAATGCTTTGCCACTGATTCACTCAATACTTGACTCCTCACTACTCTGCTTCATCCTTAGTCTGATCACACATTTGCTCTTTGCCCTGGAACTTGAGGTGCAGACATTTTAATAAGCTTCCATTTTAGCATTTCATTTTGTACAGGTTTCTGCCTCTCCAAGTGTAACATTCCAGATTTCTCACTTTTCTCTGTTATTAAATTAAAGGTTTTAGGTAGATTTAAGTAGAAAAACTTCATTTTCTAGTAAATATCTGTGTTAAAGTATTAAAATTTCCCTCTGGGATACAGAAAAAGACTTTAAATAAGGAGATATAGCTGGGATATTTTTATCCCCAAAAGTAAAATCACCAGCGAGAGCAAGTTTTACTTACTTAATAAATTATAAAAACTTTTAAAATAGACCCAGACAAATGAACAAAATCCTGATCAACATTTAAGAACAACAAATTTGGGTTTTCTTCCTGCCTTTCTTTTCTCCTATATTACAAAAACAATTTGAAACCAAAAAGGATTTATTTTAATTGCAGAAGACAATGATAATTTTTATGTCATATTATAATAATAATACCAGGCATAATAAAATTTGTACAACAGTTACTAGAGCCTACATGGGCTTTTAAAAATTTTTGTTCAAGAATAAGGCTTCATTGTTTTTTGGATCAATAAGTAACACTATATTTTATTACATATATAATTTTCTTTATCTTGAAAATAATAGACTGAATTTCTGACTTTGAAATACTATAAATATATGTGACTTTAAAATGGTATTATGTACATAACAGGCAAAAAATCCTTCATTTTTCTTTTGTACTGAATTTCTAAGTTTCAACTAAAAATTTCAACTATATATGATCAAATTTTACATTATATCCTGTCTACCTCCTTTATTTTTTCCTCTTTTCCTTCTTTTCTCTTCTTTTGTAGGTTACTGCAATGATAGAAATCACCATAATTGATGATGCTGAGTTTGAACTCATGGAGACATTCAGTATTTCCTTAATTGGGGTGACTGGAGGTGGCAGACTTGGTGATGATGCTGTGGTAGCTGTTGTTATTCCACAAAATGATTCTCCATTTGGAGTATTTGGATTTGAAGAAAAGACCGTAAGTTAAATATATTCAGGGTGGTGGTGTGGTGCCTTCCCATAGGCTAATTTTTCATGTAATTTTTAGCAAAAAAGTGTCTTTTATTTTTAAAAACAGCTCTTTATTATGCTTCACTTGTGATTCTTTTCTCAAGAGTCTTGAGTTTGCTGTTGAATTAGGAGCCAGTCCTCCAACCTATGCAGTTCAATAGTGATCAAAACTCTTACATTGAGCAGTTACAAGAGGGAACAGATTCCTATTTATTGGGTATAATAGACTAAGATGTACTTTTTGTCCATACATCTGTTCTCTGCCTTCCCAGCTGCCAGACCAGTTTCCTGCTCACAAGGCAAGATTCTGTCATAGACCTCGTGTTACATCCCAGGATGGATTTAGCTGTGGAAGAGTTTATATTACCTTCCCTTCCGGCACACTGTCTTGATTTATATCGAGCAAAACCCCACAGTCACCCAGCTCTTGTGTTTCTCTGTATTTTTTCTTTTTTCCCTCTTACTTTTCATTGGCTGTCTGCTTTCAGAATCTAGAAGAGGGAGCCCAATAGTTATTGGTTCAACACTGAGACAGAAAAAAAGCTTAATCAAACATTTGTGCAGCCAGGTTTAGTGACCAGGGCTAAATTACTTCTACATTTCAAATATAAAATAAAGTACTATAAACCATATCACAATTATTATTACATGATGTCATAATTATGACTTTACATTTCGAAGGAAAGTCTAAGATGAAATAATCATAAAAATATTTAGATAATTCTGATACAAACAGTCAGTTTTTTGGCTCCATATGTCACTCTTCCCTTTATTTGTCATTTATAGGTAGTCAATAACTCACCATAGATCATTCTAAATGGTAACAAATTGCTCTAAATGTCCATTGAATACCTTTACTGTTCTATGTATGCAAGGCTAGGCCTACACCTTGCCTGTCACAGCTGGGTTTCCCAGATGCTCCAGAATTTAAATATACCCTAATAATTGCCTAATGATTTTATCACTTAAATTTTAACTTCATAAAAACGTAGAAACCATAAGAGGGATAGCAAAAGCTTCTGCTGGAGCCTAATGACTCTTTTTCATCCTTAGGAAAAGAATAAGCAGAGTGAGTGTAAGGAGTGGTAAATTCACAAGAGAGTAGCTGTGACTGTTTCCCAGGCAATAAAAAGTCTCGGAAATACAAAAATGTATAAAGAATGGAGTCAAAGTATTAATAATATTACTGCCTTGAGGTAGACATCATTAACATTTGTATTTCCATCGAAGCTTTCTTTATGTGCGTATATGCAAGGAAATATTTTAATACATAATCATATAATTTAAATTTTATAGAATGCCTCTTTTAGCTTCTGAGGTTAAATAAAAGGTTTAGGGTGTAGTAGTAAGATCTCATATTGATGAAAACTTATAATAATGTTTTTCCTTTTAACTTGTCATGCTTTTGGACTTAGGCTGGGCAGTGTTAGGGGGAATGAAGAGGATATTACTATTCATAAATAATTTTTGTTTATTCATTTTATCTCAACTACTTTAGTGCATAAACTTTAGTGCTCCCTTAGTCTGAGAGCTCATATCTTATTGTAATAGCCTCAAACTTCCAATTTGTCTTACAGTCTAAGAGTAGGAGTTAGGTCACCCAAACTCTGTTGTATTATCCTCGTAACCTTTGTTGTGAGGAGTAAATGAGTTGATATACGTAAAGTCCTTATAACTGGGCCTTATACTCAATAGGTGTCAATTGCTATTTTTATTGTAGCTAGTACTAGTAGTAGTTTGTTATCAGCTTTCTGTGGCTACTTTCCTTATATCCTATCTTTCTTACTGCCAACAACTCTTGATAACATGGAGTTTATCTTTTAATATATATCTAAGATATGAAATATTGTGCACACAGTGAACATTCTGTTAGCATTATTTGATGAAAAAGATTAGGTTCAGCATTGCGAAGAGGTTGTTACTATAAATCTGTCAAAATTAATAAGCTGCTCGCAAGGGCAATGTGCTAAGGATACCAAAGCACTAGGAATAGCAGAGGCTTATGGAAAGCTACTTGTGAAACCTAAACTGTTATGAGCTGTGGAAACAAAAAGGACTTACGTATGCAGTTTGTTTATAATGGATTTTTTTCTTTCTCACTTTGTTTCTTAGTTAATATTTCCGGTCTCTGAGGAGGAGTGGTATAAATAGCACTGGGGGTGGAGTCAAAACATCTCAACTAGATTCCAGGCTCCTCTTCTCTGAATATATGAATATATATCCGGCCCTCAGATTTCTGTGAGGCTTAAATAAGATAAAGAATGTGTAAGAACTGACATATAATAGAAGCTCAATAAATATCAGTTGGCTCCAAGTCCCTACTCTTGGTACCAATGCAGAATCTCATGGAAAAACCTAAACAAGATTAAATTATATGTTTGTTGGTATCTGTCTGTCTTGAAAAAATGAAAACACTGTGTTATATTTTGTATTTATATAGCGGGTAGATGGTAAATGCTCAATTTGGACTTTGCTTCACAGAGTCAATATATGTAATTCAGTTGAAGCAGTTCTCTTAATACAAATATTATGTACAAAATAAATAGTATAGGTACATTCACATATTGAATTTTTTTATCTTTGTCATGTTAGTAATAAATTCTTTTTTAAATTTGGACTTATTAAAGTTGGCAAACTGCAGATAATTCAGAGGGCAGTTTAGGTCTGTGGGATGCCTGACTGTCATAGAAAGAAACCCCAAATCTCACTTCCTTAACATAGAGTTTATTTCTTCTTCATGCAAGTGTTCCTAGTGTTCCTAGTTTGGGCCTTACAGACACCTATTCTCCACATGGCATCTTGGATACTAGACTCATTTCATTGTGTGGCTCTGTCCTCCTCTGGGTCCTGAGAGTCCCTTCTAGTCACCTGTCAAATGGAGGAAGACGGAATGTGGAAGATTGTGTGGGAAGTTGATGGCTAGACTGTTAGCATAAATCACTTCTGCCTGTATTCTTTTGGCCAGAATTCAGTCACATGCTTTACCTAATTGCAGGAGTGACTAGGAAATGCCAAGTAGCTGACTGTCTCGGACAAAAAGGAAACGGGGTTTGGTAAAACATTTTTTTCTGACA